>CM026199.1:8674509-9179509 GCA_014839995.1 Xenentodon cancila
TCTACCAAACCCACACAGGACCAAATGTCTAGAATCGCATGATTTAAATCAAAGATGGACTTTTGTTTCAGCGGGATCAACGGTGAACTACAACACATGCAGGTCTGGATGATGAATGGACGCAATCTCTTGTACTATTTTGTCATTGTGCCTTTTGGCTGAGATGCAGTAAAACTATGATTTAATTAATGTAGAATTATATGCAAGTGAGAATTTTTTATTTTTTCTACTGTACAACAAGCAATTTGTTTCTAAAAGTGGCGTATTTTGCCGTCCTCAGCCTTTCGCTATGTTGGTACAGTAGCTCAGGAGTGGACAAACAAAATGCTGGCTCTGGACTGGGCCGTTTTCACCGCCTTGATTTGAGGACAAACACTTCCAACTTGTCACATACCGATTCTTTGTCAGGGGCCCCTTGGCAACTGGTTTTCAATGCCCAGAGTTCCCTCATTCCATCAGCTTGCAGCGTTTTTCCCAGTATGTGAACTAACCGTCCAGGGATGTGTCGCCATGGCAACTTCAAAAATGTCTTTGAAGTTCTTTGCAAAGCTTTGATGCCTATCTGTTAAGTTTTTCTAATAGTAGCCAAGTACAGTTTGCATTACTTGCGCACATTGTGCGCTTTTCGAATGACATTTCCAGAGTTAGCATCATATATGGACGCACTTGGTCATCTGGCATGAAGCACATGTACAGTAGCTAATATCCATGAATGCTGAGCAATGAGAGAAAATCATGCAGCGGTCATGAGTGTAAAGAGTCCAGTGTGCAGTTTGAACCTCCAGACGTCACCATATTCTACATAGGGTACTTAAGTCATACATTTCCGAGAGGAGGTGAAAATTTCAGTAACTTACTTGATGCAACGGACACCAAAAGCAGCTTCACTGATGCAGAATTGTCCCGCTGTTGACTTTCCAAGATTACAGAAGTTATAAATCTGTGCTTGGTCAGAGATGTTGTTTATTATCTCTGGGTTCTTGTAAGACCGGGATGATGGCTTTGGTAGATTTATTGTTGCCTGTCTGCCAGTGGGTTCATTGGTTAATGACTAATCATTAAGACAACTGTGTGTAGTGGGTCTAGAAACAGGAGCAGAAGCTGAGGTGATTAAACAACGTTCACTCAATCTTTTATCCTGTTTGGACTACCCGTTCATCTCTCCGTCTTTTCCTTTGTCTGGTTTTTCTTTTCTGGCTCTCCCTCATTATCTCTTTCAGCCATTTTCCTCCTCTCATCCAAGCGCTCTTCTTCTCTACCATCATCCTTCCAACTCTTTCTCCCCAGCTGCACAACATTAAGAGATGACTGAATTAATAAACCATGCACATTGACATGACTACACACACGCACACACACACACACACACACACACACACACACACACACACACACACACACACACACACACACACACACACACACACACACACACACACACAGATAGAGTGACAGATAGAGTGGGCGAGTGTTTTGCTGCCATTAAATGGGAAAATCCGGCTCTCCATCATGAGCTGTGTGTGAGTTATGGAGAGATGTTTATAGCTGAGTGTGTGCTCAGATGTTACCTACATTGACTACATTTCCAAGTCCAAATATTTTCTTAACATCATTTTGTGGAGCCCAGGTGAATATTACCCACACAACATAATGAAGAAATGAAACCTGGCATTAGGCCATTGTAAGCTAAATAGTTTTTTGGGTTTTTTTTTTTTTAGCCTCTAAGTCCTTGTCAACATCAATATATTGAGTGTGCAAGTGTGTGTTCACACTTGTTCAGTACTTTTGTTCTTGACCAAAGCAGAAGTGATGCATTCAGTTTGGTTTGCAGGTAGAAAGCCCAGCTTCCTTTGGTGTTCACACCACCTTTCAACATCAGTCAGACCAAGAGGCACAAAACAGATGTTCAAGTGAGCCACACCAACCGGGCCAATACACAAACGCTACCCTTCAGTGAAGCTAAACACACTGTCAGCAAGTTTGTTCTCAAATATTCTGATTGTTGTTCCTTCACAAGGTATTTTTATGTCACAAGTTTCGCAAATGGCCATCCTTAGGTATTCCAAACTCACCTTGGAAAAACTTCCTCACTGAAAACATGCTTCCTGGTGATTGCATCATGATGATCATGATCATGATGTGCTCACATCTTACACACAGAAACACACACAACCTCACACTCTAATCTCTCTATGTTGTGAAAGTGATGCATTCATGGATCAGGAGGGTAAAAGAAAACCTGATATATATTAGGATAGATGTATAATAGATGTATAATCAGTGTTCACTACAGATAGGCCTGAAATCAACCGATTCAAATCACCAGCAGGTAAGTCAGCGCATCTCTACATTTTAGTGAAATGCAGACTGACAGAGTGAAAAATTCACGCAGGCAAACACAAGACCCCTGGTAACTGTGTTTGCTGTTTGTATGGACACATACAGTCAATGTGTACTTGCATACTGGAGCAGGAGGGCACAGTGGGGTAAAGAGGGGAAGAGTGCATGTTTGATATTTGACAGCTGATTAAAGAGAAGAGTGAGGAGCACGGAGCACTGACAGGAATTCTCCCTGGACATCATGGGAGGTACGACCAGGAGATGGGTGGGTGTTAAAGAGGGGGGCGAGACAGACGAGGCTGTCAATATGAGAAGATGCAGTGGTGCTGTTTGAGCATTGACCAGGATAGTTAGATAGAGGGGGAAGAGGATGATTTTTAGTTTCTGTTTGCAGTCTTTTAGTGAAAAGAGAGAGAGACTGTAAGAAGAGGAAATGGAAAACAAGGTGGAAGAGGAGAGAGGAAGATGGCTCGGCACCCTGCTGTTTATCCTTGAACACTCTGAGGAGGTCTCTTCTTCCATCTCTTCCCCCTTTTCTTCCACACACACACACACACACACACACACACACACACACACACACACACACACACACGCAGTGCCCAACTGGCACACAAGGGTGCTGTTGCAATTAAACCGACACAGCGTGGAGCCCAGATTGAGAGAGAGACAGAGAGAGGACTCCATGCTGCATGAACAGTACTGCTGGAAGATGAGAGCTGAGGAGGGAGAAGAGGAGAAGAGGAGTAAGCTTGAGGAGGAGTGATGTGTGGAGACAGGACAGAGCAGAGGAGAACAGAGGTGCGGGGATGGAGAAAAATAGCAGTAGTTTGGGTAGTAACAGGAATGTTTGGGGGGTGGTAGAAGTTACAGGGGTCGGGCCAGTACTGGGACTTTTTCTAGGGAGACTTTCATCAAAAACAAAGAGGTGGAAGAAAAGATGGTTTATAATTGATAAATTATGGTGGAATATTAGACGATCTATCACTATTTAAAGTATTTTTTTATGTTATAAATATATATGTATATATATATATATATATATATATATATATATATATATATATATATATATATATATATATATGTTTAACCTCATTCTCCAAATTAACAATTGAAACAAGCCACACACTCCTAGTGCCAAATCTCAAACAGATGCATAATTAAAAGAAAGTCAACAGCTAATGCAGACGTCCACATTTGTGTTACCTTTTATGTGTGTTTTTTTTTAATTACACACATCAACCAGTGTTGCACAGAACTGTTGTTTCAGCCTCTTTCACTATGACACAGCGCCATCACTTCCCCTGCTGTGATTGGTTCTTTAATTAGCTTCTAACAAGAGCCTTGAGGAAGCCTGCGTGCTGATTGGATGTCTTATCGCGGCTAATTAGCACAATTAAGTCATTAGGACAGTCCTTGGCTTGGCTTCCTGGGGCCACACAGGTATTGCCTCAGTCACTTACACTTTTGGTTTTACAAGATTTAAAAAGAAAAAAGAAAAAAAAATGTAGGAGACAATAAAAGCCATGCACATGTAGGAACAAATTAATTCCCTCATCTGTGTGTATGACACACATTATATAATTAATCCAAGCCTGAAGACACTTCAAACGGAAGCCTGTATCAAAGTAACAAACTCAGCAAAACTGCCAGATTTCGGATGTTTATTGGTGACATGAACCTCCTTTTTTTTTTTTTTTTATTTTATTTTTTTTTTTGGCATGTGCGAGTGTGTGTCTGTGGTGTCCAGGTGCGATGTATGCTGCAGCGGTTTAAAACACACATCTGGAGCAGAGAGAGCGCACCACACCCAGATGTGCTCTTGTGAGACACAAACACACTCTGGGCAGCGAAACTGTGGGCTTGACTGTTTACTGTCAGATTGTTGTAGCTTTTCTTTGTCTCTTTTTTTTTTTTTAATGCACGTATGTGTGTCTGTGTCCAGACCTCAGCTGTGTCTGTCAGGTAAATTTGTACAGAAGTTGACAGATGTTATTTTGATGTCGAGAGTGACAATGGACAAAGAGAACAGACAACAATGACGCGCCGACACACAAAGACACACACGGCCTCTGCTATGAAGTGAGCCATGAGGCGATGGTTGGTCAAGCATGGTTGGGTGGAGAGGCAATTAGCAGGAGCTACATGGGTGACATGTCTCCAACTCCAGCTGTTGTGTAGTTGCAAATTAGTCAATTACTTTTCCGTGTGAGTATGCGTGTGTTTTATATCTGTGTGCGCTCCAGTTAATGCAAACAAGTGTGCACGCATGATTCACATCAACACATAATTGTTAACAATGATGAATTGTTGAATGAACACGAGACCTGACTGTGATGTTTTCACCCCGTCTTCAGCAACAGATGTCACAGTTTAACACAATAAACAGCAGATTAATGCAATAAAATGAGCCCAATTATTGCGTGATGCTCTTGCCTGTCTAGTCACCTTTTTCAGGAAGTAAACACCTCAACCAGTTTGTGGTGGTGTCTCACGAATAAGTTCCTATTTGTTAGTGAATAACAGCAGTAATTTTAATAGAGATCTGCTTCCACTTCTGTTTCATTTCTACATTTTGGAGCGCCTGCTTTTTTATCCGAAGCTAAACTAAAAAGTTGCATCAGTCAGAGCAGAGCAGAGCAGTTCCACTCAACAGGGACATAAAGTAATCATCAGATCACCAAATGTCAAGGAGTAAAAGTACTTGCTGTTAAGTATTGTATGTTTTGGATTTGGGTAATGATTGATAATCATGTCAAGGATTCTGTAATTTTCCTTTCTAATAGTTGTTAATTTAATTTCATTGCTGATGCCAGTGGTAGACAATTTCTAGCTCTTTAGCCTTTGTGAGCTTCAAAGCGTTGGGCAGATTTCAGCATGCTGATAATCTTTTAAGTGTTGGATTAAGTTTGTTGTCCCAAATGTTTTGGTTCTTGTTCGTCTTGTTCGTTTTTTTTTCCCCACCGTGAGTACAGAAGACATGTTTGCTCAAGAGAAGAAGAGAGGATTCCTCAGTGCTTTATGCATCGTCTTTTTATATGGATGCATAAAAAAAAAAGATTACATGTCTCAGTGCCTGATTGGCTGGTTACCGGGCAGAGTCGGTCAAGCTGAAAATTGTTTGATTCTCGTCTCCAGCTGATCTTTTGGTCCATCCATGTGGTTTTTGTTGTCAACTCTAAACCCTAAGTGCCTTAGGATTTAGGGTACCCAGATTAAAGGTGAGGCCTTCGTGGCTGTTATGAGGAAGTAGAATACGAGACAATATTGTCAATCAGCAATTCTTTTTTTGTATTTATCAACTTGAGCAGAGTATACTGACTTGGCCTCGTTGAGCTCTTTTCTGACTTCTCTAGTTCCATGCAAACAACCTAATCACTGGATGTCTCTAGTGTGAAACTTCTGCAACAGCAGGTGACGCAGTCCTGAGTGCATCTACTGCATCAGACATCGGCCAAGCCACAGAAACATAACAGGGAAATCTGAAATGGGAAGATGACTCCAACATGCAGACGGTGGATAGACCATCCCTATAAGGTGAAAAACAAAAAAAAACAAAAATTAAACATAAAGTCTGCTGTGTCTTTGGATCTGCGCTTCCGAATAGGAAGAGTACAGCAACGAGAGAAAGCAAGAAACGAAGAGAAGTTGTAGTGAGTAGAAAGAGGATAATAGAGAGGAGCGAGAGCACTGCAGAGACGACAAAACAATGCCCTCTAACCACTGCACTGACATCTCTTTGTTGGGAGTGTGTGTGCGCCTGTGTAAGCATGCATGTATAAATATTGATTTAGCTTTGTGGCAGGGGGTCTTTGAACCTCACTTTTCCTACTTAAAGCCTGCAGGGACATATAGTAGATACACATGCACTCATACACACACACACAAAAGGCATTGTCAGATGTAATTAATGATAGAACATGACGCCTCGACGGAGAGAATGGCCGCGTATTAAACGCATGTGCTCGGGTTTGCGAGCATGAACACGTCTGTGTTTTAGCATGTGAACTCAATCCCAACAGTAGCTGTGCTCTGCATGTGAACTCTCTTTAGTCAACTGAGTACTGGCCTGTGCGTGTGTCAACCTAAATCTTTAATCCAGGTGCTTTTAGCCATCAGAGTTTCTTACACTTATTAGCTCCACAGAGGCACACTTTGAGTTTCTGGACAACAGGAGCTCTGCTCTGAGGAGGATACTAATTTGTTATGCAGTGAAAAGGTATTTGAAATAAATGAAAATCTGCTGAGAGTTTTTTTTTTTTTTTTTTAATGATTACTGTCATTTTTCAATAAGTAATTGTGTGGTGTAGGGGGACATTTTTAAGCAAAAGGCATATTCCAAACGGTTTCTCAAAATATACTAAAAGACAGAATTAAGTTTCACTTAACTGTGGTGATAGACTGTAAAATAGTCTTCATTTTTCTGCTGGGGACTTTTAGAGCAGGTCTGATGCAGTGGAGTAGGTGGTTTAAGTCTACGTTCCTGCCTGTTCTCAGGCTTCTGCGCTCACATTAAATCTGGAAGTCAAGGGTTTTCAATTTGAGCATAGGCCAACAGCCCCTCGACACTACCAGAATAAACTGGACATCTAGAAGATCTTTGCTTTTGGACAAGCCAAAGTTGTGAGATAGGGATGTTTCTGTTGACCAGCTATCAAACCTTTCCGCCTCCATCACAGAAATCCTTCTTTGGGATTTGCAGAACTTGGGTTGTCAACCTAAAATGCAGAGAAATAATAATGAAATGAAACATTGGATTCATTTTTATGATGAATAAAGCTGAAACTTGGTCCTTCAGATACTGTAGAGATGCACACAGCAGCTCAGAGGATCAGATTTTTTTGTTTTGTTTTTCTGTTTTCTGCAGCGTTACAGAAATGCTGCTTGATAGATTGACTGAACTATAAATCCGCATTCTTCAGTTATCACATACATATCTGAGAGTTTTCATATCACTGGTATTTTTTTGTAAACAGGATCAACATTTAAAAGTTTGGTCATATGAACATTAACAAACAAATACTTTCTACTAGATCTACTCTGTGTCGTAACAGACTGGTTAATGAAAATCCTGCAACATTAGCAGTTACACCTGTAACTCCACCAGTTAAAAGGGAATTTTGCAGTGACTGATATTCCCTGGATATCTGTTGTTTCAATGGCTGATAAAAAAAAAAACAAACACCTCATCTCATTGTGTTTTAAGAGCTCTGATTTTGGTCTTTTTTACAGTTTTTTGATCATTATATGTTAATTTATTTACTTTTATCTTCCCAACCAACTCTTTGCTTCTACACTGAGCTGGTCGGTTCTTCCCAACTATTCCTTTTTCATCAGTAGTTGTTCAAAAATATCAGGATCCTTCAGCAGTTTTCAGAGTTCTTCATTTATCTTTAGTTTGTAGTTTAGTAGCTTTGCTACAAAGGTGCATATTAAAGCCTTTTTTTTTTTTTCTTCAGATGATATGTTAAGTCTTTGGTATTATCTTCTGTCTTCGTCTTTGTCGGCCTTACTGGTTGACCTTTGTTGGAACACTGAGATTTCTTTGTGACCAAACACCACACATCCTTGACCACGACTTCATGGATAACTGATGTTTATATGACATGATGTCGCTGCAGAGGTGCAGCTGTTTTATGCAGCAGAGCAGTTGTAACATGCCGATTGGGTTAAATGTCAACAGCTACTGTTCTGTGTGCTAATCAAACTATTTGCATAGGATTTTCATGCAACATGAGAAACACCTTTGAAAAAAAGATGGTTATGCACCTGTCATGAGAACCAAGGTTGCAAGAAATTTGGTGTTTTGATCCAGTTCAAATCAACGGCACAAAATCAAAGGACCTAAACAGGATTTCAGAGTCAAATGACGTAAACCTTTGAAATATGAGGTACGGTCGTATCATGTTTTGCAGTTGGCTGTTTGTTTAAATTGAATAAATTCAGGTTCTGTGTTCGTCGTGCACATCCCGTTCAGACTGGGAGCGGCATGAGCTGGTTTTATCAGATGACGCTATTACCAATGGATGCAATCTATATAGCGCATTTTTGTACATTTTTGTTATTTCTTACAGCATAGTGCAACAGTAAAATATTCAATAAAATTTCAATGTTTGAGCTTGCTTAGTTTTTTATTTTATATTTCTATGTTTTCTGCAACATTGGTTTCTGTGACTTAATTATATTGGTTTCACTCTTCTTTTTTTTTCTTTTTTTTTTAATGTGACACTTTCTTGGATATTTTTCCTGCATTGTCTTTTTCAGTTGGTCTTCCTCTGCTTGTCTGCAGGGAAGCTGTTTAGAAGTCTTCATTCACAAATGTACAACACACACACACACACACACACACACACACACACACACACACACACACACACACACACACACACACACACAAACCTCTCTGCACATTTATATTTGATTCATCTATCAGAATAATTAATAACTTTGTCTTTATTTATTTATTTGTTTGTATTTGAGGATGACAGAAATAAGAAATGTTCTTTTGTGTGCAAGGCCATACAGAAGACATTATTTTATTATTCAGTGCAACACGTTGAAAAATGACATTATTTTGCCACTTTATACTGCACACATTTGGTTTGAAGCAAAACTATATTTTTAATTGATTATTTGTATCCTTCCTGGGGCGACGAGTGTTGGAAAAGGAAAAGATTATACGAGTTTCTAACTATCCTATTAAATTAAAGTGGTTCTCTCAGGAGTGTGGTGACATTTTTGTCACATCTTTTTACACCTGCAACTTTCCTCATTTACTTTTATGCGCAATGAATTTCAATATATCTAAGCAAGAAAATAATTGTCTAATGGTCTTGAAGGTAGAAAACGGTGATGACTGAATTTCTAAGAACTGGACCAAACGTTGACCCTTGCTGGTTTGTCTGAGTGTGTTTCTTTGCGTCTGAACTCATTTGTAGCTGAACTGGAAGTATCTCCCAGTGAAAACATCTTCTAACTGCTGTGTGTGTGAAGTAGTTTGTGTATGCTGTTTTTGATAAGGAAAAAGCCTTTAATACACACAACTTTACACCCGTAATTATCCGTTCTGTAGCCCTTGGAGACAAAGTAATTCAAGTGTAATTGAACGTAATCAGATTATATTGCTGCTTAAGCTTACAAGGTCACGCACTTCATCAGGAGTCGGTATAAGTAATGTTCAGCAGCTTCTGTCGGAGCAGTGACCATGCTGCTGCTGGTCATTCAGGCTTGATTGTGCTTCCTGGAAGGTTTGCCGTTGCAGTTTTCACCCAGCTGGACAGGTCTTTTCACAAAAATGTTACCTTGATTAGCTGTTCTTTACTTTGGTACACTCACATTTTTTTTTCTCCTTTTAAACAAAACCCTTTGTATAATGAGCTACTGGTGAACAATGAGGAACCCTGCAGAGTGCGAACCACAGGGGTATGTTCACTTTGCCACAAAGTAAGAAATCCAAGAGGCAGTCTTTGTACAATTTTAACAAAAAAGAAAAAAAAAAACCTGACAAGTTGACTTTGTTATTCATTTCTCTGCAACAGCTTTCTTAGTCTTCATCACTGCAGCTCATTTTCGGTGAAATACAGGAAACTTTTTGCTGCTTCTGCTATGTGTTTTGCAGTTTTCTGCCCCTTCTGTCTCTTCTCTGTTTTCCTGTTGCAGTTGTGTTTACAGCCAACAGGCATGCTCAGTCTCTCTACTTCAACCACCCACACACACTTTCACACAGACACGTACACAAACATTGTGTGTGGCTGAGGGAGGTCTCCAGCCATGGTTGCAGGTATCTGGCAGGCTTTCCCACACATGACCTAGTAGTGATTTAGTGTCTTCATTAACATGGTTTTCTGCACTGTGGAAGTGTGTGGGCATTACATTTGTGCTTCAGGGAAGCTTTTAGTTTGGTAGCTCTGTGTCTTGTGTTAACGTTGAGCGCATTTCAGCGTGCACGTTTTTGGAAACCGACCAAAAATATATAAAAAAAGAGAAAAACAATGTGGCTCCCCTCACTCCTCTATTCTCCCTCTCTCTCTTTGCTTTGGTGTTGTAGTGTGTTGTGTTGTTTCTGTGTTTCTGTGACCGCAGCGTGGTTCAGTTTGGCACGGAGTGGCATGGCACTGTGGGAGTGTGTGCGTGTGTGTTTGAGAGAGAGAGAGAGACAGGAAGGGTAACTTGGTGGGAGATGTAGCTGGCCAGGGCAGGGGGCAAAGACAGACAGGCTGGACCAAGGTCACTCTTGCTGTTTGTGTGTGTGCGTGCATACATGAAGGTGTGCGCACGTGCATACATGAAGGTGTGTGTACAGCTGAGTATACACACAGGCAGACCCCCCCACTAGGTTTTTAATTTCTTGAACATTTAATTTTGTGCATTGTATAATCAAGCATTTTTAGTTGCAATACACTGAATACCCTTTCGGATTGTGGCCACTACGTGTCAGAAATCAGTGTTTGATTGTTTTCTGATATCTCGCTGAATGAAAATCTAGACCTCCTCTTGTCGTCCTGTATTTTCCTGTCTCCCTCTCGCTGTCCGTCTCTCAGCATAGATCTCTCTAGGTCCAGATGGGCAGTTTGCAGGTTAACTGGAACAGCTGGAGCTGCATTATTAGCATCCTGCTGTGAGCTCTTATTGGCTCTGCTCCTCTCTTCTACTCCTTCCTTCTTCCCTCTTCCTCCTCTCTCAGTTTAACACTTTCTGAGTGCTCAAGAGTGAGTTTTTGTTTGCTATTTCACCTTTGATATTATTTCAGGTTTAGGAAATCAATTTCTTGCTTTACCCTGAACCTGAGATTGTAGTGGGAGACCTTTTTAAAATGTTAATGTAGCACAAAAAGCCCTTAAAAAGCCCATAAATGCCCTTTTAATTGTATCTTTTGCACCTGTTTTCATAGCATTAGATATGATTGCATATGACAAAGACTGTGTGTGCAGCAGAGGTGCATTCAGGGTGGAGTTTTGGTGAACAGAAAATTAAGCATGTCTCTCAGGCCTTTCTCTCCTGTGTGTGTGTGTTTTCGTATGTGTGTGTATGTTAATGTTGTAGTTGTGGAATGGAGGTTGGCTTTTTAGTGGTATTTGGATGCAGAGATGCAGTGAGGATAAGCCTGCTAGCTCCCTCTGGCTCCCCTTGGGAGAACAGATTAAAGAAACACACAAACACGCATGGGTAGAGATAGACATGGTGTATACACACACACACACACACACACACACACACACACACACACACACACACACACACACACACACACACACACACACACACACACACACACACACAGTGAGTATTTTTTCTTTATAAAGGTATGTACACATAAATACTCTCATTTATCTTAAAATTCCAGTTAAAAAAATGTATGATTGACACACTTTCCATCAAGCAGTCAACAGGAGGCCAGCAGCCCTTCTCACACACAAACTGCCCTATAAAAGCTCTGTTGCTGGCCTTTGCTTGTTCACATTGACCAAACTGAGTTGGCATGGTGCTGTCCCTTTCAACAAGCACCGGCAGCTTTGTCTTCTTGCACTGTTCTGTTGTACCAGCCCTCTACAGCCAAGAGAAGTTCATTTACTTCGACCGGGTCAAGGCCATAGCCACTTTAAAGGGCTGTGCACGAGAGACAGAGACAGCAGCGGTGATTCAAATCATCCAAAGGAGATGTACACGTATGTAGGAATCCCTCAGTCCCAAATGTTGTCACTAACCAATAATTTTGAACATATTTGACATATTTGAACCAGCTTTTACTTTTCACCCAGATGTTAAATGTGTCTTGTGACCCCCTACACCGACGCTCCCAGTCTATAAAAAAAAATATCAGTGAGAAACATAAAATAAAAACCAAGTAAGAGTGATGCATTATTTTAGTGGGAAAGAAAGGGTCATCTTTGACTACCTTTCTCCATCACCTTGACGACTAGATCAGAGTCTTGATTGCAGTTGCCTAGGTGATTAGAAGTAGACGCAAGCATGCTTTTGAACCTGAGTGGAGATGATTACATGTACGTGTTGGCTTGCTGATTTGAGCAACCTTACATTTAACGAGGAAGAGTTCTGATGCCAGAATTGTAACTGACTTGTCAAAAAAACAAAGTGAAAACATGCACTTTTTTTTTTTTTTTTGTCTGAATAAAAGTCAGCTGCACCACAAATAACATACCACCCTACCAAAGCTTTAACCAGGATGACAGAAACCAACCATTCACACGCACACACAATGTTGATGTGTGTCTATGGAGCTGTAGTTGTTCATACTGTAATTAAAACAGATGGATGACGGACTGTGAGAAATGGACAGATTAAAGAAGGAGGGATGGAATAGACAACTGGAGAACGATCGGTACTTTAAAAGATATTGCAGGGAGTGGCAAACGTGTGTGTGTGTGTGTGTGTGTGTGTGTGTGTGTGTGTGTGTGTGTGTGTGTGTGTGTGTGTGTGTGTGTGTGTGTGTGTGTGTGTGTGTGTGTGTGTGTGTGTGTGTGTGTGTGTGTGTGTGTGTGTGTGTGTCCGGGCACGTTTGTGTGTTGATGGTTTATTCACACACAGTGATTAGGCTTATTCCCTCCTGGCCACTTTCAAGCTTTCAATTAAGATTCTAAACACAAATATTCCCTGCATTCATTGCTCTCATCCCCGCTAACGAGCTAAATAGAGGTGTGTGTATCAGCGTGCATATGTGTTACCGGTTTTCTGTGAGCTTATTGGAGAAAATTCCCAGTTTTCAGTGAAAGTCCTCAGCAAACGAGTCCACCGATGGAGGGATGATGTGTGCACCTCTGCTGCTTGCATATGAATTAAAGTCTTGTTGCATACGATGGTGCAGCTAACATGTTACAGTCAAGTGCTCGCCGCGTCACGCTGAACATGTGTGTGTTATTAGTTTTCAAACAGAAGAATATGTGTTTCTGTAGTGTTTTCCACATAGCAGGAACATCTGAAACTCAGTTTAAGTATATTAACAACATATAAAAGGTGGACACATGATGCTGTTTGAGGGTTCGTCAATCGTTCTAAAGCCTCTGAAGTTTACAGTTTCAGCTACACATGCAAAAATGACTCCACAGCTGGAACTGGTCAACTGGACTAACTCAGTCCACCACTCATTAAATGAAACAAAAAGTTAACAAATGCATTTAAAAAAAGGCATTTTGTAAATATTGTGCTTAGCAGCTGCAGAGAGCACAGTGTATGTTTGTATTAAATGGTCCCTGCCAGTGACAGGTCTGCAGGGTCGGTGGTTTTGATGGCAGCGCCAGACTTGGGGGAGTCCTTCAAAAAGGGAAAAGTTGCCCTTACTCTGCCTCAGTGTGCTCAAATAGACCCATGCACACGTGCACTCACAGGTGGGACACTTCCACCAGCAGACTGACAGAAGAGAGCTTGTCAGAAGACATGTGGCATCAACCTTTTTAAGCCGTCATGTTAAGCAACGTCATTAAAAAAAATCATGAACACCTTTTTTCCTTAAAGACGTGTCTAAGATTCAGTCAGGTGCTTGAAGTCCTTGAAAATGCTTGAATGTTTCACTTTCAAGGTTCATGACAGATAACTAACAGAACTTTTGGGTTGTTGGATGGTGAAATTAAATAATTTGAAGGCCCTAAGATAAAGACAGTATCACCCGGATGTTGCGTGGCAGCTCGGCATGTTCTGCCGATCTGCTTTCATGTGTAACCAAAGACACAGTTGGAGTCGACGACTCCAACATGCTGTGAGGTTGCTGTTTTAATGATCGCTGGCTAGAACCTCCGACACCCCCCTCAAAAAAAAAACAAGTGCAAAACCTGGATGAGACCAGGACTAAATCATCGAGTTTCCTCCTGCAAAGTCACAGAAAGGATGAAGAGATTTTCGCAATCAGAGTCTGCGCTCTGTTATGAAATGTAAATCCTAGTGGAGAATTGCGCTACCTTTAAGCAATGTTTATGGTCACCACTAGCTGGTGAATATACAGGCTAAATGCAGCAGTTCTAGTTCTGCATATCAAGAATGACTTGATCATTTATATGTTATTATGCTGGAAAAGTAGACTATATGACAGTGACAATAATGGTAGTAAATCACTACAACTAACGTCAGCGTAGTGTGTATCAGTCATTACTTTGTATTTTAATCTTTTTTTATGTTTTTTTTTTTTTTTTTGCTGTGAACCTGCAGGTTTTACTTGTACAAGTGTTGTTCAGGTGGTTATCCTTCACAGGAACTGTGTGCATTTAAATAAATCAAATAAATAAAAACATAACAAAACTGCAAAAAACCCAAATGAAGGTGTTGTGTTTTACTCATACTTGAATTCATGTGTATTTATTCTAGTAAAATTTGCAGAGTTGCTTCTTTAACATCTAAAACTACAGAAGGAATTCAAATTCTTGCAAACTGGATTTCTCAGTTAAATTATTAGGAGTTGTAAAGTAAAGTGTACATAATGACTAATTAGACAGACCAAAACATAGATGTGTATTTTCTTTTTTAATGATTGTGATTTTGTCATATTTTTAATTAAAAAAAAGAATAATTGCAAGTAAATATATTTGTATAAATATATAATTTACCAAAGCTCAAGTAAAGTGCTTGAAAAGTGCTGGACAAACCCTGGACAAACACGTCTACTATCCTACAGGTTTGTTGTAAAAGAGGAAAAAGGGATAAAAATGTCTTCCAGCTTT
This sequence comes from Xenentodon cancila, assembly GCA_014839995.1. NCBI lineage: Eukaryota > Metazoa > Chordata > Actinopteri > Beloniformes > Belonidae > Xenentodon > Xenentodon cancila. The sequence continues at coordinate 8,689,518 of CM026199.1, forward strand.
CGCACATTTATACAAAACAATAAAGCTTCTTCAAATTTGCATCAAAAGTAAAAGTCACCTTACAAGCCAACCCAACAGACCAAACCTGTATCTGGAGGCGCACAAATGTGCCAAACCGTTCCTATGTTTGACTAGTTTAACAACGTGTAGACCTTCTGCAACACTTGTCAGCCACACGTCGGCGTTCCTCGGAGCATATCTAGCTTTATTATCTATCTGACTCCCAGCTGTGCAAAATTCAAACTATTTTTAATTGAAGAACCCACATTGTAATCATATGACTTGCAAAGAAGAGAGAGAGAGAGAGAGAGAGAGAGAGAGAGAGAGAGAGAGAGAGAGAGAGAGAGAGAGAGAGAGAGAGAGAGAGAGAGAGAGAAGAGAGAGGAGAGAGAGAGAGAGAGAGAAGAGAGAGAGAGAGAGAGAGAGAGAGAGAGAGAGAGAGAGAGAGAGAGAGAGAGAGAGAGAGACGACAGTGTGAAATGTGTGTCTACACACACATGCTTGTGTGTTACTGAGAAGATTTTGGCTTTGACAAGTCAGAGCGCTCCAACTTCCTACTGTTATGTAATCTGATAGGGAAAATCCAAGCTGCTACACACATACACACACAGTCTCCTTCCAAGACTCACATGCACTTGTGCACTACACAAATATGCTCAATTTGTGCAAAAACTGGTCATTGCCATATGCCGCTCATGTCTGCCAATGAAATGTCTATGAAACGTGTGTTTGCGTGCGCAGGAGACTTTCCACTGGAAATGGTTATTCCAGAAGCGTAATGTCAGTCGCGGAGCACGGGAATGTGTAGGAGGGTGATCGGTGCCTCACTCATTTTTCACCGTCAGCCACATGTATAGCAGGACTACTAATTATCTGGACCTTTCTGTTTCCGTTGAACCGCGGTGGGCGTCGCCATTAACCTTCTTGAAAATCATTAAAGATTGATGATAATGGTATGAACTCCCTTGAACCTTTACTTCCGCAGCTGCTTTTGCCTGAAAGCCAGAAGTCATGTTCCTTCAAAAGGACAGCGACTGCGTCCCGTCTTGTGGATGTTCACTGCTTTTCATCTTTTTTGTCGCTCCGCAGCAGCTCCCTGCCACAGTGCAGCCATACACTGTGTGTTTAAAGTCACTGGGCTAACCGCAGGCCGTCCCCCTGTCATCCCCGCTTTCATACACTTTCAAAGCACAGAAGCAATAGTTTTACCTGCACCTGCAGCGACTTTATGGGTTACTATGTGCTGTGAGATCTGTCACAGCCTTCCTTAAATGAACGGGCATCTATGTGATAAGAATTGGTTATTGATTTTTAAAGACCATCTATGTAACCGTCTACTCAGAGCAGGAGACTCAGGTGAAGTAATTTGGCATTTGGTGCTTTGTTACCACCCTGCATGTGAGATGCTGTTTTAAAGCAGAGATATGCATGCAGCCAAAGTTTCCACACTCAGATCTGATGTGTGAATGTAAATAAACAGGTCAAAATGACTTTAGGTCAAGTCGTATGGAATCTGTTAGGAAGAGCGTGGTGTAACTCAACCTTTAACGTTGGACTGAGTGGAAAAATCCACACAGTAAGATGAGGAGTAAACAAATAATGAAAATATTAACAGTCACCTCGCAGAGAGAGTGATAGAAATAGAGAGGGAAAATGGAAGATGAGAAGAGGGAGGGAGAGTGTGTGTGGGTGTTGGATGCTCACGGGACCTCAGCACTGCAGCATTCTTTCTCTGTGTGTGTGAATGTGTGAGTGTGTGTGTGAGAGAGAGAGAGAGAGAGAGAGAGGGTGCGTAAAGGTGGGGGCACTCTTGGGACCCTTCCAGCACTGCAGCAGGTTGTGTGTGTGCGTTGATGAATGTTTGAATGTGTGTGTGTGTGTATTCTCCAGCCCCCACATTACCAATGGGTCAAGCTCACCCCCACTCCGCATCTGAACACCCTTTCCCCCACCACCACCACTACTCGCCCCTGGTTGCTATGGTAACACACCTTGAGCAAGCCCCCCTAGAGAGGTGTCTACTCCTCCTCTTCCTCCATCCGTCCACTGCTCTCTTCCTTGCTGCACTCGTTCTTTTTCCCAGCATCTCTGTTACACTCAACGTCCGTAGTGCTGCCCCGCGTTCATTCCTCTTCCCAGTGTCTTTAGTTTTTATTCTCTTTCTTCTCTCTTTTTGTCCATCTCTTTCTCTCGCCACCTCTCCCCACCTTCACCATCAATTGCCTGGCTTGGTTTACGGCCTTTGCACCACAAGGGACCAAATACGCACACATACACTCTAGCGCTCTTACACAAACACACTCTCTCATGTAGTCGGATGGGGGTTGACGGGAGCAGGGAAGTGCAGTAATGGAGGGTACAAACCCAAGAGACCCCCCAGCAGCTCATTTGGAGACACAGGGAAGGTGGTAGCATGGAGCTTGTTGGGGGCGGGCACCCAGAAAGGGTTGGGAGATGTGTGTATCCATGCATGTGTGTGGCATGTAAGAGGAAAAGGCAAGCACCTGAGCGATCCGTCCCCAGCACAAACCGAGGAGCTCCTTTATGTTCTGCTGCATCTTGCAGGGATCTCCGATGATTAGATGGGTTGTGTTGGTGTGATGAGGGTTATGCCACTGGGTTCTTCTCTTCTGGTCAATTAGCAGGAAGAGGGAGAGAGAGGCAGGGAATGAGAGGGGATGAGACTGAGGGACAGTATATGTGATGAGGATCTGTGTGTGTGTGTTTTGTCTGCTTATGTGCACAGTGCTGGTGGTAGAATTGTAATGATGAGACTGACTGCATTGAGAGCTTCATATCTCCTCGTCCATCCATCCTCATCCACTCTGTCCATTCATGTACATGTTCTGTCTTAATAAAGTATTTCAAATTCAATAATACTTCATTAATCTCCAAAGGTAAATTAATTGTTGCAGCAGTCATGATTGAAGTCTCTTTGGAGAGTCATTGTAGAGGTACATTGCTGTGAGCAGGAAGGATCTCCTGTAGCAGTCAGTGTTCAGCAGATCTGAAGAAGACTCTGACTGAAGACACTGTAGCTGAATCACTGTCTCCTGTCCGTCACTGATACACCCCACAACTGCAGAGTCATCTGAGTTTTTCTGCAGCTGACAAGACGCCGACTTATACTGGCAGTCTGACATATACAGGGTGAAGAGGAATGGTGAGAGTGCGGTCCCCTGTGGTTTTCCTGTGCTGCTGACCACCTGGTCAGACACAACCATTCAGTCTCACAAACTGCCGTCATTTTGTCAGGACAAAGTCTTCTGGAGTTTCTGGATGGTGGTAAATGCACTGGAGACATCAAACATGTTCCTCACTGTGCTTTGTCCAGATTACTGTGGGTTTGTGGAAGCAGGTGTGTGATGGCATCTTCACCCCCGACCCCATGACTATAAGCAAACTGCAGTGGGTCCTGGAAGGTGGTTGGTTGTTTATTCAGGTGGGCCTCCTGCACCAGTTGTTCAGCGAACGTGAAGAACCAGTCTCCTACCTTGCATCAGTAAAACCTGGGTTCTGCATGACATTAATAAATGGAGCACAAGGGGATCAGAAACAAAGGTTTTAATAGATGTAAACAAATGAAGTGGCTTTGACCGTATATGAAGATAGAAATGGTGACAGCATTGTCTTCTAGAATTGGTCATAATGCAGCAACGGTTTTTGTGTCAATAACGAGTCCTGATTACTTTGACAGGTAAGACATTCGAATGATAATTTACATGATTATGAAAGTCAAATTTTCATTGTGTCAGAACACCTTTGCTCCTCTGTTTTTCAAAAACAGCACAGTCTACTTCAAACAAGTGCAAAAGCTGTTGTGATTAATTTAAGCCATTTTCCTCCTGGGCGCTGTGATTTATAAGGTCAACATAATCTGCAAAGTCCCCGTCTGGCGTGGTTTTCTTTCTCTTCAGTTACATTTAAAAGTTGTCTCTCTGATATGTCATTTGTTGTGTCATATTCTATTACTCAGCAAAGATTATGGAATACCAATGTTAGAGGATGTTCGTTCAGATATTTTATTTTGTAGGAGCGAAAAGCAAACGGCAACAAAACACTGCAGAACATTTTCACAAGAACTTCCCATTTTGCTGTCACTTGCTCCAAACTTTAGACACATCTGACTGGAAATAATTAAAATGTTTTTGCCACGCTGTGTTGAGTTACCTTCTTGAGAAAGTTTTGTATTGATTTCAGTCATTTTAACTTACATCTCGCTTATTGGGGCTGTGTTTGCTGTCAGTCAGCCAGTGGCAACACTGATTTGCATCACCATCACACAAATGTTACAAACTACACAAACTACCAGCATTAGACAGAGTAACAATTGCAGAAGACGTGTGCTTTCACAGCCAATTGGTGTTTTGCAAATAAAAGCAACTCTCCATAAAGGCCTAAAACGACTGCTTCTTTTCTGCATCAAAAGCAAAGATGAATTTGGATTTTTCTGTTGGGTAGTGACAAACTAACCTTCATCCTGCCTCATTGTCTCTCTTTTTCGCCCTCTTGTCTCATCCCTCTCTCCCCTGTGTTCTCGGCCTCAGCATTGGCCGTCCAGGTTTATGTGTATGTGCATGTGGGTGTTCGTGTGTGCTGGCGGATCAAATGCACTCTGTGAGACAAAGCATAGCGGCAGGATGCTCTGCGACTCTGTCATCTCACTATGGGTCACACACACATGCACACGCTCGCACACGGACCAAGTCTCAGAGGGGGGACGGCACACAGAGACGGCCATCCCCGCACACACTGATCAAAACAATGTTTTTGTCAGAAGAGAACTCTTTCATGGGACACACACACAGCACACAGAGGCGTCGGAGACCTCTCTCCATGCCCTTGTTCCGGACAGACCAATTATCTCTCTGCCCCTCACTGTTCTCCTCCTCGGTTTTCTCTGTGTCGCTCACTTTCACTCTGGTTCTGTCATTTTTTTCCTCTGTAGCCACTCTTGTGCTCAGCCTGTAATCTATTGACTATTAATTAGATTCAAAAGTTTCGTTTTGAGAAAACTAATGCTGTCATTGACATCCTATATTTAGGGCCCCCAACGCAGTCATGGACACGCATGCAAATGAAATAACACGCAGCAGAGCGCAACAGATGCAAAGTTGGTTTAGAACAAAGAAACCTTACATTATAACTGAGATAATTAAGTTCATTATACTATAATGAAAGGGATATTTTCCCTTTGAACAATTTGGACAGGTTGCCTTTTGTTTGGACAATTGCCTTCACGTTGGCAGTGTAGTGTTTGTGTTACATGTGTGTTGACTGCCGGCATGGTCTTTCTGCAGATTGATGCATTAAGCATCGGACATAAATACACTGTTTTGTATATTTTAATGTCGGTAATAAATTGACTGCACACTTGCATTAAAACATTTCCTGTTGCTCTCATGAAGTCAGTTCTTGTGACTAATAAGTGTTTCAGGAATACATTTTTCCCTGACCCTCGCCTCACACATGGAATACAAAGCCCATGATGAAACTCTAGATGGTGCATGACTGCAGCACGGCTCGAGCCACTGCCGAGTAGTGCATGCCACGCAGATAAGTGCGCATGCTTTAGTTAACATTGGAGCCAGAATAAAAAGCATGATTTTCTATGTATGCAATACACGCAAACAAGTATGGCAGTTTCTTTTCAGGGCCACTGGTGGTGGTGGCAGTGGGGTGGTCATGTTTGAGTTTGCTCCTCACACCCTGTGCTGTCATTTAAAGTGTTTTTTCTCCCCTGATTCTGATCCCCCCACTTACTGAAACTGAACACTGAGCCTTCAAGAATACATGCCAGAACTATCAAACGCACTGTTCAGCACAACAGTAAGAGTGCAGTGTTTGTGATTTTTGTGATGCTAAAAGTGAAGGTGTGCAGTATTTCACAACACCGATAAAAGATGAAGAAGCTTACCTGAGTGTCTCGGCTTTTCTCTGAGTCCAGCCTGGTTCCCTGTGTTGCTATATTTGCCATTATGAAACACTTTCACTCCTGTCGAATGAAGACTTTATTTAGCACCGTAACACCATAGGGAACCGGAGCGGTCGGACAGTACTCAGAAGAATTTTCCAACCCATTTTCTTGTTTGCAAGAAAATGTATGCGAGTACTTCATGTTCATTGTATTCAGTCATGTAAAGTAATATTGTCAGGTTCACAAGCATATATTTGTAAAGAACAGTTTTTTTATCTTTGATTTTCACCTTCTCTAACATGCTACTAGGAGGAAGCCAGCCGTGGCCTCCAAAATATTAATTTGGACAAATTTTTAAAAATCATTTATTTGGTGTTTTTTAATAGCAATGAAATAAAAAATATTGGGAATTAGTTGGAGTTTGAGTTGAGATGAATCATAATTTCGTTATACACAAAACTCAGACCTCAGAGAACTTTATAAGCCTCTTCACACGCGTCTGTCATACACACCGCAACAACCCAGCAGCACGTCAGAGGCGATGTCGGACCCTTACCCACCACGCAGCTCTTCAGAGACACAAATCAGTGACTGTAACAAAACAAAAGCTCTGAAATGTGGATTTATTATTATTGACATCAATAATAGAATAGAGCGGCAGCTAGTTTCTATGGAAAAGACTGCTGGATTACTTAAGTAGTGACTGAAGTAAAACTTTTCAACTTAACTTGATCATTTGCAACGTTGAAGTTTTGGCCTCTGCTTTTCTAAGTGCAATAGCTTTGTTGCAACAAGTTAAAAAAAAAAAAAAAAAAGTCTCTTTCTAAGACCCCGGGGTCCTCGTAACGAGCACATCATTTTGTGCATGTAAAGGTAGCTGATGTTTGACCAACCTCTCTGATCCTGGCACCATGGGAGAGTGTGAAGCAACTTCTGAGAGCCTTACCCCACAGAGGACATGAGCTATAACGTGCTTTACTTCAGCCACCCAACACACACACACACAAACACACACACACACACACACACACACACACACACACACACACACCACACTGAGATCACTGATGCGTAGGCAATACTTACATTACGCACTCATGGTCTCTACCTGCGCTTTTTCTGCATCTGTATTTATTGCTTTCTGCCATTTGTTTCTTTCTTATTAAATGTAAACCTGTACTTCTAAGACAAGCAAGTGATGATGAAAGTACGAAACAACTGAATAACTGGTGCTGCTGCACCACCCTCCTCCTCTCCTTCTCTCCACCTCGTTCTCTCTGCGTGTCTCTCTCCATGTGACTGTCTCCTGCTGCTTCAATCTCCTAGTAAATGATAATGAACCTCTATCTGCCTCAGTATGTCTTGGACACAGTGGCGCCCCACACAACCATGCTGCCTTTGAGGTTCGTGTGTGTTGAAAGGGGTTGTTTAGGGATCGGGACCATGGAGTACGCCATCTCATCCACATAAGCCCATGTGGCACCCACCGCTCACATACACACACACACACACACACATGCACACCCCCACAGCTATTGAGACAGGATTAGGGCACCCTTGTGTTGGCCTTTGAGGCATAACGAGATAGGAATCTTTGTGTGTGTGTGCACGTGTGGTGGTGTGTGTGTGTTTTAGTCGGTATGGGTGTCATGGATGCATGATTGAAGACATTATTAACCCTGCGATCCCCCGCAGCTCCACAGCTGAAGTTTTACAGACTGTTTAAATGTGTATGTGTGTGTGTTTGGGTGGTTCACGCTTACGGGGTATGAGATAAGTGTCAAAAAAGGGAAGACGTCGCAGATTGTGTTCTCTGTGAATCAAGTGTGTGTATATGAGTCAGGGTGTATGCAACTCCACAGGGGTCACAGATTGGCCCACAGAAGACACCATCTGATGTCTCCGGGCAGTACAGTCCCACGGCGTGTGTGTGCGTCGCCCCATGCAGTGTGTGTGGGCAACTGAGGTGTTGGTCCTGTATGGTACACTGGTGATAAGGACAACAGGCAGGAGACTAGATCATCGGGAGGCATACGCGTGTGTTTGTATTTATGACGCCCACCTTCATCTGGCCTTTCACCGTGGGTGCAGTGATGTCACTCATGCCGCCTTAAAATAGAACAAAATATGTATACGGGTTGTGCACGTTCTCATATGTGTTTGTGATAAAGATATTTGATTGTAATTGAAAATGATTTAAGCTCCTGAAGTGTAAAGACCAAAGTGTCGTGCAAATTCATTTGAGCTGTTTATAAAAAATTGATCAGCAGAGGTCATATATGTATTACTTTATGCTAAAAGTACAAACATTGAAATACGTTTAGGACACGTATAATATTTCATGAAGGTGACAAGTACTTATGCTTGTAGTAAAAATAATAAAAAAGACGTCCACATACTAAAGAAGAGATAAGAAAAGGGTAGCATGTGGGTGAACTGGAGCTCACACAGATTAATTAATCCAAAGATATGGACTTCTGTAGCAGGGATGCACGGAGAGAGGGACGGGCAGAGGGATGGATGGCAGAGTAACTGCACTAAAGGAGGGCAGTTATCAAGGACAGAGGGAGGGGTAGATCGTCTGCAGATCAGGTGGGGAGGAAAGGCGATTACCAGGTGGGCCAGACACAGTGCTGGGTTTTGTGAGTCTAAAAATTACAACCAAAGGCACATTTAAACTTGTAGCAACCCCAAATTTACCAGGATTTTTTTTTCTTATTCCCTTGAGCAGCTTTTAGTTTTTTTTCCCCTCCAGCCTTGGATCTTTTGCATTTCCATGAAGGTCTGACAGTCGAGGGCAAATTGAGTTGGTTGAAGTGTGTGGCTCCTTCCGCAGCAGTCCTTTTTTGGAGCATTGGAAGGAGACAGTAACATGTGTGTTGCCAGATTCTTTCATAGAGCCGTTTTTGATATTTATTTTTCATTTGTTCCTACTTTATACAACTTAATTCTGTCACTGATACACAGACGTTTCTTCTTTTTGTGCGTCGACATAAACAGATTTGCTGGCTGAAAATGTCTCCAAAAAGTGATGTCATGTGCTTCTGTTCTTGCGTTGCTTAATCCAGCCCTCACTTGCGTGTCTGCCTCCTATTTGCAGAAGAGGGCATCAATCATGAGTGCAAGCTGTGTAACCAGATGTTTGATTCACCTGCCAAGCTGCTTTGCCACCTGATAGAGCACAGCTTCGAAGGCATGGGAGGTACCTTCAAATGTCCCGTCTGCTTCACAGGTGAGACACACACGCGCACACACACACACACACACACACACACACACACACACACACACACACACACACACACACACACACACACACACACACACACACACACACATGGCTACTTTCAAGGACAATAAATTGTTTAGTCTACTTTGCATTAAAAAAAACAACATACAGAAACATGCTTTGTGAAGAACGAATGACACCCTTTGTCACATCAGGAAATTTTAAAAATCATCTGGGCCTATCAGGACTTTCTCATTAAAGCCACAAACTGGGCAATGGGTGAAACAATGCGGTCACTGTTAATTTTACGACTTCCTTACCTCAACTCTCCCTGTTACCTCCTTCACACGTGGCTCAGAAACAGCCAGGTTTTGTGCAACATATGTCCAGTTTGTATCCTGTAACAGTGACGCTGCAGGTGGGAGTGTTATTGCTGCACTGCTAAAAAGAAATGCTGCTAAAGCTTCAGCAAAAGACTAACACAAAAACACCTCAAACTCATCAAATCCTTCTATTTTTCTGCATCCCTCTACCAGTCTGGTTCCTTCCCTCAGTTGTTGAGTTTGTCTTGTGTTGTATGCCTACCCCCCAGGTGCACAGCAACGCTTTAAACTTTAACTATATTCCTCCGTGGCTTATGAATTAGTAAGATGGGCACCGCTCCTGTGGGGAGGGTTAATAATTCAGCACTTACACACACACACACAGTGAAAACCAAAAGTTTACGGAAACAAAAGGGAGAGAAAGACGAGGGAGAAAAGTGCACGGGCAACCTGGGAGGGGAAGTTAAAAAAAGAGATCATTTATTGATAAATATCGCATGTTCTGCTGAGCAAAGCTCCTCCTGTTTTCTCTTTTCTATTCTCTTAATTCTGGCCCACATGCTGATTAGCCTCATTTGCTTTGTCTTTGTTTACATCTGTGTGTGGCGTTGATTTGTACTGAGCACGCAATTACCATGTGGTTAATATTTATCTTGCAGCGTCCTTTTTCATTGTCCACAGTGTCTGTAGATAGGAACCTAACAAGTCTGCAGCTAACTGTTTACTCAGTTTTATTACACGTGGAAGTCCCTCACCCTTCCTCGTACCGCCGGTTATACTTTCATCTGAAAATGATTCATCTGCTGTTTGAGAGTGAGGCGACTTATGGACACCGCCTCCCTCTGTTTTTGATTGTTGATGCCGTCACCTGCATTACGTTACTGACTTTGCCAAATTAATTTAAAGAGTTTGTCCTTTTCCAGTGTTTGTGCAGGCCAACAAGCTACAGCAGCATATTTTTGCCGTGCACGGTCAGGAAGACAAGATCTACGACTGTTCCCAGTGTCCGCAAAAGTTCTTCTTTCAGACAGAGTTACAGGTAGGTCACTTTTTAATTGTGTTTCCATGTTGATGTTCGCCTGAGTGTCTTGTCTGTCTATAAACTTTTTAACCCAAAAAAGCTGGATGGATGAATGCCCATCTCTTCATCTCATTACTTTGCTTCCACTCTTCCCTCAACATCAAGTCATTTTCCTCAGAAGCTCCTCCCACAACTACTGTGTAACAGAATCTCTTTATTTTCTGTTATCTGCCAAATCTGCCGTCACTCTCCTTCCATCTCTCCTCACGAGGTCTCAGCAGGGTTCTGGCAGGCTTCATGTTATTAGGATTTAAATACATTAGGTGTGTGTATGTGTGTGTGAAAGAGATGAATGCACATAAGTCACCCCAGAGTAGGTCGCGGGCCAGCTGTGGTCCAGTCTGTGATGGTTTCTGCTGTAGTCCATCTCTCGTAGCTCTCTGGAGGCAGCATAGTGCTCTGCAAAGTACTCGGCTCAAATGTCCGTGGACTAAAGGTGGAGGGGAAGTTATGCAAAAGCTGATTATTTGGATCCAGTAATAATATTAATTCTTAAATAGGCATTTATGAGAATTTGACAGGATCAATAACAAGTATAAAATAAATATAACCACTGAAGTGAGATGTTTAAAATACAAATATTAACCTGCGTTTTCACAGCAGTGGAAGGCTTAAATGTACACAACTGATTTCAGATAGATTATAGTAGTAAAATAGGAATAGGTGGAAAATTTGCATTCAATTACAAATTTACCAGTAATGAACTAATGCTAACTGGCTGCTGTCTCTTTCCTTAACATGGACATGGACTTACAGTGTGTTCTAGCTCGCATGTAATCAAACACATGAAATGCGACCACTGCACAGGCGACAGTCTTTAACGTGTCTTCTCTGTAGCGAGTGCACCGTTCCGGCGTCCTGCGGTCAGGACAGACTCTGGTCTGTAGCTCGTCAAACCACCGGCGGCGCCTAGACTCCGGCTTGTACAGTTCAGTATTGAGGTCTATGACGCCCACATGAGCTGATCAATAATGCACATTGGGTCTACCAGAGGTCTACTCTAATCCCTCAAAACCTTAGAAACCTTTCACATTTTTCTGTTAGTGTTTTGAAAAAAGAAGAGTTAATATGATCCCTGAATGCATCAAAGTGCATCAGAAAAAGAGAAATTTACTGTCAGATGGTGAAGTAAATAATATGCTGACAATAGTAATCCTTCTAGTGATTGTAAGGAGGGCAGCTCCAGTCACCGCACACAAACAATCCCAGTGATTCCAACATTTAAAATGGCAGTGATATAGTGCCAGAGGTAGTGGGCATATGGCTGGCCAGTCCATTTAACAGCAGGGTGACTGCTGGACCCTGTCGGTTAATGTCCACACACGGGCAACACACACAGCTCACATACACTCCTGCTAACCTTCATCACTACTCTGCTGCTATTTGACCAAGTCACAACCACTTCACCGAATGATAAACTGAAAAATCCACGGGAGGAATCACTGGTGTTTTATTTGTGCCGAGAAGCGGTGAACTATGTATATTACGCTACGGGTCTGCTCTGCTGTCTAAAAAAGTGCATTTATATGTATCTGACACTAAATATACCAAGCAAAAACCATTACAGTTTTCTTTCATCCCATTGAGTTGAGACTGCTCTGCATTACAAAGAATCTTTGTTGGAGGCTCTGCAGGACTGCAGTCCACTACCTGTACTCTGTCCTTCCTCAGCCGTACCGTTTTTACAGCATCTTGCAGAACAATGGATCCCTGAAAAAGATGTGTTGAGAGACAGCACTTTTTGCTAAAGTTTCCTACTTTTCTGCATTATTGCTGCCGTCACAGAAGTATAAATGACCTTTTCCAAGGACACTGATACAACCTCGTCACATCTCAGAGCCTGGCTTTTGGACTTGCTGCCGATAACAGCCTTTTTCGCCTCCTATTTATTCGGTTAAAGATCATGGCATACTGATTTGTCTGGCTAAAGCCCTTGTTTCCACTGTGTGACGTCCATCCCAGATGACTCTGATCCCAGAGATGTCGAGGTAATCTCTAAAACAAGTCCTGAGTCTTCCCTGATGTCCTCTTCCATCAGGACACTGTCTGGCATCCAGGCATTGTATTAACATCACCTGCATTAAATGGCAACATTATGTTTTTTTTATTATTATTATTATTTGTTTATTTTGTATGTCTGCATGTTTAGCCATGTGTCCAGGATGTACCTTGTTATTGGGCTCCAGTCTCTGCATGACCCTGAGGACGATAAAGCTGATATAAAAAAAGGGTTTGGAAGGACTGTTTTTCTTTCCTTTTCAAATGATTCCAAATCGAGCAAACCTCTTCTGGTTTGGGGTTGTATTTCCTTATTGACCGTGTTGCAGCAACGTGAAGCAATGTGTCTGCATTGTTCTGGTTAGTCTAAAGTCCTGGCTCAAGAGTGTGTGTGTGTGTGCGTGCATGCGTGAGTGAAAACTTGCAGACCAAGCCTGACCTTCCACAGCTCCATGGACCCGTGGGAGGGCTCTCTAAGTGGGCTAGACACAGAGGCCGACCAGGGGAGATGGAGAGCTTAAACCACGGAGGTTAATGCGAGTGCGAGCTGTAATTGCATGTGTCTGTGCCTGCATGTTCTCTGGTAGAGAACTGGATATTTTGTGTGTGCATGAGTGTTTAAACGAGGTGGAGATGGATGAAGAAGGCCGGCTGGCCAGCTCGAAAAAGGCTTTGGCCTCTATCAAGCCCTCAGAGGGCCCATATGATGTCCAGCTCAGACACACGGACCCAGGGGCCACTGCAGTATATGGACGCGCTGCTGCATTTCCCTTCTGATTTCACTCTTTCAGCCCCACTTTCCATCTGTGTCTCTCCCTTTGCATACAAAGTTTTCACTTTCCCTCTCCATCACTCGCCTTCACATCTTTGCATCTATTTCTTACACACACATGCCACAGTTTTGACTTGCTCTCTTCCCATCTCCCTCTCTCTCTCTCTCTCTCTCTCTCTGACTCCCCCCGTTTTGTCCCAGAAGAACCAGCCCCTATGCATATTTTAGCCCCTCTCCTCTCTTCCTCTCTTCTGTGCCTCTCCCCAGTGTCCCATAAATAGTGCAGACGTAAGCTGGTAAATAAGATATGTTTTGGTGTGTGTCTGCACATGTGTGTGTGGATGTGTAAATAAGAAATGCTGTGGCCCTGATCAGTGAGGTCCTTCCGGATCTCCCTCTGCCTTAGCTCCCAGACTTCAGAGACTTCCCCGTTTTCACTTCAGCTGCTCTGTCTCTTTCTTTCTTTCTTTCTTTCTTTCTTTCTTTCTTTCTTTCTTTCTTTCTTTCTTTCTTTCTTTCTTTCTTTCTTTCTTTCTTTCTTTCTTTCTTTCTTTCTTTCTTTCTTTCTTTCTTTCTTTCTTTCTTTCTTTCTTTCTTTCTTTCTTTCTTTCTTTCTTTTGCAGCATTTGTATAACTTTGGATCAGGTGAAAGAATCTGTGCCAGACTCTTTTCTTTCCCTCATAGTTGTCTTACGTTTCACAATGTTGACCCTCCAGGGGGCGCTATTCTGCGGTTCCGCCCTTTTAGTGCTACTCATCCCTAGTTTCAGCCATCCCTCTTACACTGCTCCCTTTTTTTCTGTCTCTGTGTTTGCTGAGCTGCACAATATCCTTTAACTGTGGTAAATATTTAAACACTGCGAAATGGTTGAGTCACTGGTCAGATGAGTAAATGGATGCATGTCTGGGAGGATTGTTTTGTTGATCATTTGCACATGTGTGCACAATCGGGAAGATGAGACGTTTTCCCTCTCGGACAACTTAATAGAAGTTTTAACTCATACAGTAATTGGTGCAACGTTTGGATGAAGTGATGAAAAACATGAAAACTGAAAATTTGGGAAGCACACAAGAAGAAATAAGAAAGAAAATCAAATGACGAATAGAAAAAAAGGATTTATTGTTTTATTTATTTATTATGCAGATTACTCAGAAGTTTAAGGTACAATCCATCACGAATGCTGCATCAGTATCACATCAGGAGTCTGCTTTCAGCCAGCTACCTCATGCAGCAACATCAATAACCTCTGCAGTGGCTGCAGATTGTCTCTACCTGGAAAGTGAAGGAGGAATTCACAAATGTGCCCCTCAAAGAGAAAGCAGTGAATGAAAGCCACGTTGTGGTTGTGAATGGTGTGCTCACCAGACATGTGCGCTGCCTGCTACTGGGAAAAACACACGTGCAAAATGAGCTGTGTTTTATTCTGTGAATAATGTTGTCTTTTTCTTTGTCTGAGTTGAACAGCCTCTCTGTCTCTCTCTGACTGAATTATGTAGGGATGTGGATGTGGATGAACTAGCAATAAGGTGTGTGTGGGGGGGGCAGCAGTGTCTGGGTGTTGCTCTCTGTTCTAAGCGCTGTGTCAAGTCATAGTGTGTACTCTGTGATCCATGCATCCCTCGTCTCTGTGTGTGTGCCTGTGTGTGTATGCACATGAATTTGATCCGTAGATCCCTGTGGCGTTCCAGGGGAGCGTACTCAGCTGCCCCACTGCTCACTGGGAGACTCTGTGTTATTAGAATGGGAACCTGGGACTCCCTCACACACACACACACACACACACACACACACACACACACACACACACACACACACTGTTACCTCCTCAAATCCACAGACTTAAAGGGTTGTTTAGTAGGGAGAAGACAAAAAGAAGCAAAGATATCTACAAAACAAAGGACGGCGCTCTAGCCAGTATAGATGATCCAACATCACAGCAAGTATTCTTTACAAAAAAAAATGTTTAAAAGTGTATGATGAATAAAGGCAAAACCATTTTCTTCATTTTAATAAAAAGGTGCAAAAAAAACAAAGCATAAACAAGCATTTTGTCTGCTGCGAGGAACATCTCACAGACTTTCCCCTCCTTCTGACCACCTGAGGACAAATTGCATCCGTGGCTGTTAACACTGCTGGAACCGTTGCAGTCTTCATCGTTTCACACTGAGAATGCAAAGCACATTCTGTTCATGTTGCATTTAAATGGAAGAAAGAAAATCTCAATATGGGACCAGTTAATCATTTGAAAGTTTTTATATTTGTGTGTTTTGAATACAACTGTGTGTGTGGGTGGGTGTGTGTGTGTGTGGGTGGGTGGCTGTATGTGTGTGTGTGTGTGTGTGTGTGTGTGTGTGTGTGTGTGTGTGTGTGTGTGTACAAACCAGTGAAAAGTAGTTACTTTTGAACAAAAGATGGATGTACGCACACAAAGGCAGACAGGGAGATGGAGGAGAAGGAGATGAGCAGAATCAGGAATTACACTGTTCGAGCCAACACCTGGAGGGTTTCTAACAGCTTGGACCGTGTTCCTGTCATTTCGGGGTGTGTGCGTGTGTGTGTGTGTGTGTGTGTGTGTGTGTATTTTGTGTTTGTGACAGGTAAACAGAGGCAATGTGTCATGGAGTGGGATCGGCGCTGCATAGCGTGTGTTGTGTCAGTCCTGCCAAAATACACTCCGTCACTGAGTGATCTCACTTGTTTGACTCTGCAAACTTGATCTGTGACATTTGTTGTGTATTTTCTGTTTAGTTTTTTTTTTCCTGTCACACTTTGATCACCTTCCTGTTGCGGCAACATTCTTGTTTGCTTGAGGCTGCTTAGCCGAGAGTTTATCCAGGTGTTAAAACACCTTCGTGAAGCAAGAAGTCGTCGCATCAGATTTCACATCAGCCACTGGAGGTCTGCTTACCTTCGTGTTTGCCTAAACCTGATGATAACAGGTCAAATTTAACTAGAGTTGAAGTCATTTCTTGATTGGTGGATGTAAAATCAGTTTAGTGCATGGACCAACTGATGTCATGTAGGCTGTCCAGTTTCCTGAACCGTAACTGCAGGTCAGCAGAACCTCATGCTTCAACTTGTGGTGCAGGTGTGTGTTAAAATCCAAATGTTCTGCTTTAGGTAGTAGTGTCCTGGTGTTGGAATGGGTTCTGTGTCTTCAGCTGCTACTCGTGATTGTAAATGTAAATAAATATATCAAACAGTCAGCTGAGGAACAGACGGGACATGAGTTCTCCTGCTTGTGATTCTGTATAATCACAAATACATTCACGTACATTTACTGCAGAATATTCTACCGACGTTTCAATAAGGTTTAGTTATATAACAGATGCGCCATGAAACATGTAAAAAGAACATTAAATGATAGATTTGTGACGTCACAGAGTTTAACCCTTCACCTGCTGACTTAAGACTGAACCCTTTTCAACTCTGAAATGTTCATTGTGAACGAATGAAGAAGAATAAACAAGTTTACTGCCTCTGGCGTTCCTCACTCACCTGGATGCTTGTGCGGCAGACGCTCCTTCAGTGTTGCTCTGTTCACATTCCTGGTCAGACTCTTAAAACAACGTGACCTGATGCATCCCGGACCACGTCTCCTCACTGCGTACATGTTTATTAGCCTTTAAAACCAGCCGAGTTATAGGAAACATGAAATGCAGTGTCTGCCTTTGTGGGGTTTGTCTCATGACTCATGCTGTCATGGTTTTACATGGTTTTTCATTTCAGCAATATTCTTTTCCCTTAAAATTATGTCGTAATTAACTAATTGTTCTATGACTTCTTAAAGAACGATAAAAAATGTACATAATGCACATTTACCGGACTGCACCATGTTCCTCAAGATAACAACGTCCGGTGTGGGTCGTGGTGAACGTCGTTCCATCTGCAGGAGGCGCGGCCACTTCCGAGTTCCCGGCATACAGCAGGGAGCTCTGCTTTGCCTCTGCTGCGAGTCTTCTGGAGACTCACTCATGTTTGTGTTTGACGTGTTCATGGGTGTCTGTTCCTGTCATGCTGTGAGTGTATTTTGGGTTTTGTTTACTGGTCCAAACCTGGCTGGATGGGCCAGTAGCGACAGGAGAGGGAAGTCCCAATGGGAAACAGAAACGGAGGGGGGCTGCTTCAAACAGGACATGGACAGGGAGGTGTGGGTCCTCCATGACCCTGCTGGAGGGAGAAGAGGCTACAGGATTTTTTTTTTTTTTTTAAAGAATGTGATCATGTATTGTTGTCTACAATTGGTGGAAAAGACACAGAGAGACAATGGGGACACAGACGGACAGAGACAAATGGAAGGCTTGGAGGGGAGCAGGGAATCCGTGTCAGTGGGATGCTAAGGGCAGGGGGTGCGTTTATTTTTGAACTTCTCCCGAGGCAGCATCCTGTCCTGGACGGGTGGGGCTAAAGACAAGCCAGGGAGCAAGGGAAGAAGGCTAAGACAGCCCATCTGCTCGTCGCAGACACACACACACAGACGGACACACACGCAGACCTAAACGTGATCGTACTGTTGGAAGAGTTTCAACTCGGCGCTATAAATACACTGAACCCAAAGAAGACCACAGGGCGACAGAGGTGATTTTTCATTTGGTGGTGAAAACGGCAATGGAGATGGAACATACACACTTTCACACATGTATTTGACACAGATTCACACACTGACAGACGCTCAGTGATTCATGTAGACACACACACACACACACACACACACACACACACACACACACACACACACACACACACACACACACACACACACACACATACAGGCGGCATCGTTCCAGCAACAGCGCTTCCTCTTCCTGTGCCTGAGACTCAGCACCTGCATTTCAAGGTGTAGTTGTTACATCATCACAGAGTGGCCAAGTGTGTGTTTGCTGATTTATACCACCAAGAAAAAACTGATAGTTCATGTTCTTATCTCATTGTATTTGTCCAGTTTAGAGCCAGACTGTCTGAAATGTGCATGCTCCTGCTTTGCAGCGAAGGCTGGCCAGCCATATCAATGACTACATGCATGCACAGACACACTCATGCATATTAAAGGTGACAGTGGCGCTCCTCCATCGCTCCGACACAGCCAGTAGCATCATTGCCACAACACAAATACACATTTTTGTGTGTAATGCAGCAGTGAGCGAGAGAAGCAGGACAAATTGGATTTTCTCTTATCTCAATCTTTTGCTTTATTCTATCGTCGCTGTCTCCCCATCCCCATGAGACTGTGTGTGTCTGTGTCGGGCATTGTGTGTTGTTGGCCTCTGTTTTTTTTTTCTTTTTGTTTTTTTTTTTTGGCATTATGTGTCCTTACATGCATGTGCTGTAAGCTGCGAGTGTAAGTCAGTGAATCTATTCCTGAGTGTCAGGGTTGCGCATGGGTAATGCGACAGGGCCATATTTCCCCCGAGTCCGCAGCTCTGCAGGCTTTAGCCTCACTCTCTCTAAGCAGTTTAGGAAAAACAATGACAAGCCTCAGTATTGACTGGTCTGGTCTGGCTGTCCTCGCCACAGCACACACACCCTCTGCTCTGAAAACAATCTGTGTAGAATCGTTGAAATAAAGCACAAACCGGACTCGTATTCACTTTTATTCAGGACACGCGAAAGCAGCAGCGAAGCTCGTTACAAAACACAGTTTCAAATTAAGCACTTTTATAGCGGTTTTGTGGTAGTGCATCTTTTGGCTAGAGGACAGATAAAGCTGCTGCACAGGAACTTTCAAAAGGTTTTCTCATTAAGGAAATAGCATTTAGTGCAATATAAGAGATTGCAACAACCCTAAAGTTCAGTTTTCCTGCCTGTACTCATGCCTAACATTACTGCTTTAACTGATATCTCACAAACTTAGTGGACATATAGTTACAGAATATGAGACAAGACAATACAACTCAACACTACATTTGTGTAATATTGGTCACATAAAGACTTAAAAAGGCTTTTGTCACATGTACACAGCAACTCCGTCCACAGACCCTGAGCTCTCTTCCATTTGAGAAGCTCTTGTGTCCACTGGAAAGAGTTTGGCTGCTGACTTTCTGAGATTTTTACCAAATGTGTCAGTGATTTTTCAGATAATCTTTTTCTCAGAGATGTTTCACCGTGATCCTTCCAGGTTTTGATTTATGTGTCTATCGGCTTTTACCCGACTTTATAGTTTAATTGTAGTTGTTGCATTGTATAAAACACTGGGCCTCTGTCTCAGTGCCCTTCTTCCACACTTCACTCTCCTTCCTTCTTCTGTCACCCATTTTTTGCAGAATATATCAATTACTCTGCTGCAGAGCGGATGCCACACTGTGACACACTCACACTGATCGATTTCAGTCCTGCATAATCGATACCGAGCCCCCAACAACTTCATAATCGTAGAGTAGGTACCAGGGGGTACAAACGCACGCCAGCAGTGTGTGTTTGTGTGCATTTGTGTGTCTCTCTTATGAAAAGAGTCAACCATCTAGCCACGATGCTCCTCTCCTCTCCTGGGCTATATCCAGTTGTCCTCTGCAGCACCGGGAGTTCCTCCAGGGAGTGACCGCAGCCTCCTTCCCTTCCCCCTCTTTCTCTGTTCTTTTCCATCTACAAATCGATACAGCGGCAGTTGGACCTGGAGAACCAGAGGGAAAACAGATGCATACTTTCCCTCTCCGGTTCCTTTTCCTTCCTGCAGTATTTTTCTTTCTATGTCATATCCTCTTCTTTCATTCATGCTTCTAATGTCCAGGATTTGGCCTCAGATTTAGAGGTCATGCTTGAGACAAGTGCGCAGAGACTACAACCCAACATCGATTGTTCTCCTTTAGGAAGCTGGGCACATTCTCTGTGGTGCGTGGTCAGATAAAGAAGAATGAGCCTGACCTCTTCTGGCAACAAGAGGAAACGCTGGCAGCCAGACTGCCGGTGGAGCGGAGAACCAGAGGATGAGTGAAAGCGATAGAGTGAGAGGCAGCAGAAAGAGGAGCGTTTTCTATCATAATGGGGTCAGTGGCTCCCAGTGAGATCTCCCTCCTCGCTGCAGTGGCCTCCACACAAACACTCACAAAAAGAGACACTGTCCTGTTCGTTGTTTTGCTCATTTGCTCACCCGTTTCTCTGAAAGCCTGCATGTGGCGAGCGTGCGCGTGGGGAGGCCTCTGTGGTGCCGAACAGTAATGCCCTTTGCTATCCTCTGGACGGGCAAGCTCGTCCTCTAAAGCCTAGTGACACACACACACACACACACACACACACACACACACACACACACACACACACACACACACACCAAAGGGCTCAACAAAACATGCACAGTACGATAAGGGCCACAGAATTACAAATAAGTATTTATCAACCCTAAACCACATATAATCCTTCACATTCGTGTCCCCCATCCACTTCTCTCTGGTCCGTTCACCCCCACCAGCCCACCCTCTTTTTTTTCTTTTCCTAGCCACTGTTCTTTTTTGTCCTTTTCTTTCTTTCCGTAGTGGGGCCTATCTGTGAGTGAGCACGATTAATCTGAGAAAGCTGCTTTTAGTGGTGGTGGGAGGTTGGGGGGGGGTTGATTGGGAAGATCTCACTGGGGATTGTGAGTGTGTGTGTGAAAGAAGGAGCGGGGATGATAGGGGGACGATTTCTGAGGGAATTTGTCTACATGCACATGTTTGTGTGTGTGAGAGAGACAGAAAGATAAAGGTAGGAAATGTTTCACTGGGAGAAAGCCGCTCTGTCTGGGGAAAATAAAGAGGAGGAGGGACGCATCCTGGTGGAAATTTCTGATACACATACATGCACATTCCCAAAGAAATCATTCCAGTCTTTCTTCATCCTGTACACACACTCACAGACTCTCTCTCTCTCTCTCTCTCTCACACACACACACACTCACTCACTCTCTCACACACACACACACACACACACACACACACACACACACACACACACTCACAGACTCTCTCTCTCTCTCTCTCTCTCTCTCTCACACTCTCACACACACACACACACACACACACACACACACACACACACACACACACACACACACACACACACACACACACACACACACACAGAGTATCTACCCAGCTTTAGATGTAATGCTAGCTAAGTTCCAAACCAGCAAATCCAGATTATCGAGAGTTCAGTTCCCCTCTGTAGCTGATACAAAACAGCCACAGAGGATATAGTTTGGGTGTGAGTGTGTGAGCGGGTGTGATCATGAGAGCAGGAAGCACATTTTTGTGTACATTTGTGCATCACACTTCCTCTCTGTTCATTCCAGGTTGCCAATATTTCTGTGAATGTGTGTGCAGTATGTGTGTGCGTTCTTTCATTAAGAAAGCCCAACTTGTTATTAATCGTACGTGCATGTTCAGTGCACCAAGTACCTGCGTGTCCGCGTGCCTGCCGTCTTCATTTTGCATACAAATGTGTGTGGAAGGCTTTTACCTGGAAATCACTGCTTTAGTCCCCCTCTGTGCTCTCGCTGCTGTTCAGAATGTAAATTCTGAAAAAGACGTCTGTTTTGTTGCGTTGGCGCTACGTGTTGACGCGTAGTGTGATGATCCCGTTGTGGAGATGCAAATTTTAGCGTCTCAAAGGTGTGGAGACACATTCTGTAAAATATTAATCACAGTATCAAATAAATAAAAGGGGCAGGGGGGGTTGCAGATCTGAATGAACATATTAACAGTTTAATGGCCATTTCTTAACAATGTGGAGATCATAAGAGAAGTTAATTACAACTGAAAAAACATTCAAGACAGTGACTGGATGCCTCAGCAAGCTCACCCCAAGGTCAGACCATGCAATGTTCAGAGCAACGGTAAAAACTCCAAGAGCAACATCTCCAACTCTCCAGAGCTCATTAACAGGTTGAGGTTCATGACAGTACATTTAGAAAAAGACTGAAGAAGGTTACCGGGGGTGGAAAGAACACCGCAGCACAGCTTCCGTTTGCAAAGTTTGAAGTGAATTTCAAGACTCCTGGAACAATATTCTTTCAACACATGAGACTAAAGCGGAAATGTTTGGCCACAATCCACGGAGCCACTTTCAGTGGAAAGCACACATACACAGAGCAGATGAACCCAAAAATCTCACACCAACTGTGAAGCACGGTGGTGGAGGACTGATGATTTGGGCTTGTTTTATACACCTCACTTTCAATTACCTTGTATACCAAAGTATTCTTCAGTCAAATGTGGGGCCATCTAAGTAAACACTAAATAGCAATGCCCCGATCAAAGTCCAGACCTCAGCGTGACCCAATCTTAAGAAAGCTCTGCAGAAACGAAGCTCTGACTACTTAACAAGAGTTAATCAAAGTTCCTCCACAAGAACGTGAGAGACATACATAATACACTCACTAAATTTTGATTTTGGTTTAGGGTTGTTGATTAGAAAATGACATGGTGTCGTATGTCATGTGCTACTGTTCCTCTGAGGGTGTATTTACGTTATTTTAAGACCTGATAATGACCAGATGATGTTCGTAGTTTTTGTTTTTTGTTTTTTTTCCTGAGAGGCAAAACATTAGAGATGAAGTAGAGTGTTCTTCAAATGTCATGAATATCTGAAATGATGTCCTGTTATAAGAGCTTCCACTAAAAAACAGCAAACCTGCATGAAAAAAGCGCTTTTGTGTTAAAAGGGCGTCAAAAGCCTTTAAATTACCTTCAAAATAAAGGAATTGTATACTAACAATATTTTTTTTGTAGACTACAATGGCACATTTGAGGCTTTTCTTGCAGTATGTTGTAGAGTTGTTCGTTCCCACTCTTATGTTTTTCTCTTTTTTGTGTAAAGCGAGAAGGCCTGGCTGTCTGTGCTGTGGGAGGCAGTTTCTGTGTTTCTGTTCTTTTCTGTTCTGCTGTTGGGTGGGGGGCAAGTGGAAAGCACTATGCTCATGCAGCCCATTATTTCTCTCATCATGTGTTCTCACTTTTCCTCCCTCTCTCTCCCTTTCCCTCTCTCCCTGCAGAACCACACACTGAGTCAGCACGCGCAGTGAGACCGAGGCCCGGCAGGATCTCTCAGCTCAGCCGTGCCCCCGACCCGGAGCCGGCAGGGGACTCCCATCCCCACATCACAGCCAATCAAAGTGTCATTTGCTACTCACATGTAAAACTCTAACGATCGCGCCACTGGGCGCGGCTATTACAAGCAGCAGGGGAAAGGAATATTAATGGGATATGCTATTAAATAAAGAAAGGAAAAAGTGGGTGAGGAAAACTGTAAGAGCTACATGAAGCAAAGAGAAGGGTGAACAAAGGCATTGTATGTGCAGTATTTTTTATTGTCCCTCCCCCACCAGCTTCTCTGTCCTCCCCCCTTCCTCCTTTCCTCCCACTAGTCACTCTCCAGGACATGTATTTTCTTTTTCTTTTTCTTTTCTTTTTTTAATAAATAGAGAGGAAATAAGCAAGAAAAGACCTTTTATGTTGGGCTCTCTTTTTTTTTGTTTTGGATAGTTGTAGAAAAGCTACATTTTCTTGTCCTCTCAGTTGCTTATTGTATTCATAGGTGACATTTTATTTTGTATTTTTCTTTATTCCATACACGCTTATTTTCTTTCATTTTTGTACCTTTTAATTTTTCGCAGTAAGTAGGTACTTGTGCCGTGTTGTGGTTGTTTGCCAGTCGTAATAATCCAAAATGCTCTTCCCCAAACTACCCTTTTTATGATTGTTATATGTATTTTTCCTTTTTGTAATTACTATGAAAAAAAGACATCAAAACAAAATAAAGTTCAGAAAACCGTACAGATGTTTCTTTTTTTTTTTGGATCGGGTTTTCCCGTCATGGGGCCTATGGTTATTGTACAAATATCAATTTCAGTGCGTCTGGTCAATGGCTGCTTTTTAAATGTGAATTAACCAGATGGCCATAATCTAGTACAGAAAAAAGATAAAATAAATAAATAAAAGACAAATAAAGATCTGCAGTGTGATGTGAATTTATTCAAAAGAAATTCTTTTTATTTTTCTTGCACATTTACTGATGGGTCGTCCTTGAAATTGTCATTCACTCTGCGGCTATGATGGAGCTAAAGCCAAAACAGAAGGTTTTGCAGAGAAAAACACCTTTTACTTCCTTCGAAGGGAACAAGATCGAATGCACGACTGCATCCTCTCCAGCATGGTGCAAGCGTCCACGTGGATTGTGTTCAGTCGGCACTCATGCCGCTGCAGCGTAAATCCTTCTGTACAATCACTGTGTTGCATCACAAGTGTGTGTTAGAAATACAGCAGATACATTTTCTGCAGCAGCCACTTTCCATTTCAACTTCTGCCACACGTCTGCCATCCTGTATTTTGCCCTCAGTGAGACTGAACTGATTGTGATTTCTTGTCTCAGATTGTATTTGATGGCCGAAGTCCAGTTTCCCAGGAAATGATAAACAAAGACTAGCAGTGTGACCTTAAATCCTTAAAAAGAATATAGCGAGTATCAGCTGAAGGATGAGAAACCATCTCTGCTGCCACAAAACGAAAGAAATATCAAGTTTCGTGAGCTGTAGGGCAGTGTTGTCAATGTCATCACACCCAGGGATTTATTTCACAAGGTAACAGCAGGGTTGATCACACTTCTCAAATATAAATGCGTTTTCAAAATCTGTCGGTAACGACTACAAACAGTTGTTGAGATACAAATATTTTAATGATATCAGATGTATAACAACTAAATTTGACTAGGAAAATTAGTAACAATATGAAAGCTGGAGCAAAAAAAATATTTCAGAGGCCTACAATCTGTTTTGGCTTCTGTTTTAGTCGATAACTGCAAAGAAAAATATTTTAAACAAAAGCAGAGAAATGCAACATGTGTTTCTAATCACATGATGAATATGAAATGTTCTGAACCTGCCAAACTCTGATCTCAGCTCCAAGTTGCAAACGTACAATTGTGTTTGGGCTGAATGAGATGAGGTCATGCTGTTAGACTTCTCACTCTTTTCTTCCCTGCAGACAGATCAGTGATGATGAAGGTTAGGTTGTTTTTTGTTTGTCCAATGACTCTTTTGACAGCCTGCTGCACATTTTACAGCTGCTGCACTTGTATGTTCATGAGAGAAATGTTTGTGCTTCTGACTCAAACACAGGATGAGTCCTGTAGCTTCTTGTTTCACCATTTTGCACCGAGAAAACTGCATGTTAAGTATTTAGAGAAATGACAACTGAGAATATTGACTTTGCAAGCGCAGATAGATTCAAAGCAAAAATGAATGCAATACTTTAAGCTTGTCCACACCTGCTGTCCTAATCTCCAGATGTTGGTTCATGTGTTGATTGTTGGAAAAATGCCTACAAAAAGGGAATTCTGCTAAATACTTCTGCATCTCATTTGGACCTAACATGCCCTTTAAATATATTCTGTGTAAAAACAAATTCTTGAATCATGAGGGTTTTCTGAAAACCTTGTTGATGTCAACTATCAGTTAGGTTGTTCAATGATGCAGATAAAAACATGAAATAACATTAATATATTTACCATCAACAAATAAATACACAAAATGAAATATTGTGTATTGCTGACCTCAGAAGCCGTTGTTGACCTGCTTCACATCCACCACTTCTGTGAGGAGTTCAGCTCTTTCTAACCACCGTCTCTGACATGCGGAGTCTTACTTTAGCACTTTTCCTGCACAGGTTCTTCCACCACAAGATGTTTGATGGTTTTCTTGCATGTATGACCAGATTTGACTTGCACCCTACAACTTTTTGTGGGATTTAAATCTGAACGTCGATTTGGCCAAAGTTCACTTAGCAGTTGAACTTAAACTTTCAGTAAGATGGAGCCACTCAAACATTCTCTGATGTTACGTAGAATTTGTGATTGAAGCAGTGACTGCGAACTGCCCGGTCCGCGAGGCAGTAAAGTAAGCCCAAACCATAACATTTCCACCACAGTGCTTCAAAGTTGGTTTAATATTTTTTCTGTTGAAATTGTGCCTTTGATCTGCGCTACATACATCTGATGTTCTAATGTCGATGTGCCCGAAACATTCCTATCACTGATTTTACCTTTGGAATTTTCCAAAAGGTCAATTCTTCGTTCTCCTAATATGTACGTATTTCTTTATATGAATGTCTATTGTGGAAAACCTAAATAACACCTCTGTATAATATGTTTTAACCACTAGGTAACTATAGAGACTAAGACTGAGTTCATCAGACTATCATGAATAAAGACGTGAGAGAAGATCCAAGTTTACTAGATTTACTTTCAAACAGTTGCTTGCAAATGGGAGAAAACATACATCAGGCGTCTCAGTGCAGAAATTACAAGGATTTTCAGGTTGCACAGTAATTTGAATCTCACAGAATGATGAAGACTAAACAATAACAAATCCCATCACGTGTGTGTGTCAGCACAGCAGGGAAATCAAAGACCAAATATGAATCTACACAAACTGTACCATCAGAAGGCCACAGAATATCTTAAAGGCAAGATATAAGTTTGATCATAAGAGGTCACGGAGTATGTCAAGGCCAAGATATGCATCTGGCCACCGGTCAGGTCATAGATGTAATATTTTCCATAACAATGTCATCCCACTTGTGACAACCTCAGGCTGCGTGAGAAGCAGTGGACGAACCCTGTGTGACTTCATCCAGAGGTTTCCGGGAGAATGCTTTTGAAGCATCTTTTTCCTCGTACTGCATGGTGCCATGTTCCAAACGGCCAACGCGAGCCGGTTTTGGCAGCTTATGTGATGCAGATAAATATTAATTTACATCCATTCTGATCAAATCTGTCCAAACATCCTAATTTCATGTGTCGCTTCGCAAATTACCTTCACAACCGAGGCTGCCAGAGCTGAAATGAGGACTAGCAGAGGCTCCAATGGGACCTGCCGTCGCTTGGCCTTAAATAAATAGAATCACTCTTAGAAGATGTTCACTCAGCTGTTGTTTTGTAGGAGAAAAACAAATGACAGGCAGCTTAGTTAAAAGAGAGGGCTTCCAGGCGTTAATGATCTGTTTCGCCAGGCTGACGAAATACTGTGTGGTTGATGGACATAAATGTCAGTTTAAACAGTGGAAAAGATCGTAACATTCCTTCAAGAATATAATTCAACACAAGTACCTCCACACATGCTGGCTATTCCCGGTCAAATGGTTACACATTTGGGGATAAGTACAAACAAACAAAATTTAAATAAAGAAACCCCAAACATGATCCATCATTAACGCCGTAACCCATGGAAACAAGGTTATTGGGGGTTAAAGAGAGGCAACCATGGATGTAAATGTTTGAGTAGAAGTGATTTTCAGTGATAAATCATGAATCTGCACGAGACAAGATGCTGAAAGCTTTGGTGCAGGAGCGCATTTATACAGTCACTGGATAATATGAGGCTGCGTGTGAAGGACCAGTGGATGTGACAGCCATCAAATCTGCAGAAAATGTACATCTGTACTGCAAAATCTACATAAATCATGGCAACGTGGTTTGGTGATAATGTCATTTGTAAAATGTTAGTACACCTATCTTCAGTGTAAGCAGTGACAACATTTTATCGGTAAAGGCATTCACTGAATTATATGACCGGCACATAATCTGGATCGGAATTTGACTGAATCTCACAGACTGTGACTGGATATGTAACTGAAAATTCATGGTGGAAATTAAAAGAAAAAAAACACGACAAAGGTCCAGCTTGCAAAGCTGATCTATTAACTGTTAAGCAAGAAAGCTGGAATCTGAGTGATGAAGAAAGTGTTCATTCATTCATTCATTCATTCATTCATTCATTCATTCATTCATTCATTCATTCATTCATGCAATAGAGAGCTGAAACTTTTCGGTCCAAACAGGTGCAAAAAAGTACTACATGTTCATTTTTTTCTCAATTTGCATAATGTTGTTATACATCTTCCTAAAAAAGTGATTTATTACGATTTTATGAAATTCTTGAACTATGTTTTATAAAGCCAGGCTGTCAAAAATACACCTCCTTTTTCCATTTACATACAAGATTTACAAGTTACGACAAACTGTACAAAAAAAAATCTCCGCAGGTAGATCTGTAGGGCTGACATAAATGAATAAACAAATAAACAAATAAACGAATAAACCCCGAACGTAAACAGTCCTGGTTCCTTCATCGACTGTAACGGGCTTTTACACTTTTCTTCACGTGTGCAACATGCAGACGGTCCCTGAGGTTGAGAAGCTTAACAGTTCACCTGTGGGGACTTTTATTTAACTACAGACAGATGTCAATAGTAAGTTAAGGTAAAAACTCCATCAATATGATTACGTCGTTTTACCGAAAGGGTTAAAGACCGAGGGAGCGGCTTGTGCGGGTCAGAAACGCGTAAAGTAGGTCTGTGTGTCAGCGCAGCTCTGTGCCTGTTTCCGGGTGTCGCTCCGGTGCAGCCCAGCTAGCGCCGGCTGCTCCATCCTCCATCCTCCTCCTCCTCCTCCTCCTCACTTGAGTCGCCAACGCCGCCAGAGGCCGGGACACCAGCGGAACCACCACCAACACAGACCCGCGGTTAATGTCTTCTAGCTGAAAGCGGAAGCGGCGGGAGGGCAGCAGAGCAGTTATGGCAGCGTCGCTTCTCTCCGAGACCGACATCCGGCACCGGTCCATGGCGGAGGAGGATCCGAACGGGAACGAGCACGGGGCGGCGGCACGCAGCGCTGCGCCTCGCTGGGGACCGCAGCACGCCGGGGCTCGGCAGCTGGCACGGCTCTACTCGCCAGGTTAAAACGTGTTTGTGTGTCGATGTTTGGGTTGTTGTTGGTAGCGTTTTGTTGGGGAGGAGGCTGAGACGCGAGACGTGACATCAGCGGAGGCCTGAAAAACCACAGTGCGACGGCAGTGCCGACAGACGAAGGCATGACGACGGCAGGATGATGCTGACGAGGACGGGCGTGTTAGACTCTGGCCATAAGTAAACTTATCAGTCCCGCGTAGTTTCTGACTAATTGCTTCAAACCCCCCCGTGACTCTAATACTGACTCAGCAGCGTGAAGGCCTGCCGTCCACGGCTAAGAGGAAACCAGGTCTCCGTTAGCAGGTGCAAACATTGTTCAGAGCATCCTCACTGCGTCCAGGGACGAGGACCAAAGATTTAAAATATCCCCACACAGCTTCAACGGCCTAGACTAGATTAACATCAGGAACTTTTTATGGGAACTAGGGTCTTTCCTCGGCCCCCTCCGTTTTCACACAGGAACTAGGGGCCGAACAGATGTGGGTGAGACATTTCCACCTGTAGAGGTGGTGCTCGGACGCGATCCTCCACTGGAGGATCCTTCAGGCTTTAGGAGTTGAATATTTCTGATTTATTGAGCTCATATTGTAGTTGCTTCCCCTTGTATCTTATAATCATGTTTTATTACAGTTCTCATTATGTCTAAACCTTTGCACCGCCAGCAGTACAACTTATATGGTGTTTGAATTGGGAAACATTAATGCAGCGTTAGTCAGCTGAGAAGACACAGCTGCTGTAGTTGAGCGAGCTCCAGAATGAATAAGGAGAGAGAGCTCGGATCACGATAACTGAAATGACAGAAATACAGCGTTAATCTGAACCTGTGTTCTTTCCAATTGGGGTAAGAAAGGGTTGAATGAGCAATAAAACATGAATCTCTGAATGCTTTGTTGTGGTTAAATTCTAAGGCACCAATAAAAACACCCAAAACTTATTCTGAAAATGTGACATGAAAAGCTTTTCAGTGAATCCAGCTGAAGTCAACATCCTGGTTTGACTGCTGGTGTAGGCTGCTGTGTCCGGTGGTGGCGCGAGCACTCCTGCCAAGGCTGTTGAAACTCAGCAACAAACTTCAGCAGACTTGGTTTTGATCTTTACCCGGAAACGGAGACCCAGGTGAAAACGCCAAAGGCCCAGGGCGGACCACTTGTTTAAAACCATCCTATACAATGTCATTTCTATTAACAGAATCTCAAACAGACTTTGTCAACCGGAGAAGTTTTGGGATTCTGCCAGTTTTGAGTCAGGGGGTGGAGAACGAGTGGTGCGGGATTCGTCAGCTACAGCTGCCTATGTGGCATTAGCATTATGTTGGTAATAAGAAGTTATTTTAGGTAAGAAAATCCCACCAGATGGCACGAATATTGCTAAAAATAACACGAGCGACTTGATTATTGATTGAAGGAGACATCACATTAAAAAATCCGGAGTTTATAAGAGGAAAGAAGGATAAAGCACAGCAACAAACTGGAGTTTGTGGAAAAACTTCTTAAAGAAAGCTAGAAAACTACAGTATTAATGCACAAAGCTGTAGAAGTCATTGTTGGAGAGGTCCTTAAAAATGCTTTTATTTAGTTTTTGTGGCTCTAGTGGACTTTTTTTTAAAGTGGTTAGACGGGTAGAGGGCTTGAGGGGGTAAGACACGCAGGAAAGAGCGACGGGCTGGGATTCAAACCTGTTGCCGTGTCCGAGGTATCCGGGGCCCCGCTGCTGTGGAAACTGTTTAATTTCACTGCCACGGGTGATCATGTGCTGCGGCGGTTCAGTTATTACTAATTACTTTGACTGGACAAATCTAATGTCAGCTGGAAGATGTGCAAGCAGCCGGCTTTACAATGTAAAGTCTGGACCCCAGTGTGTTCAGATGTCAAAATATAAATGCCCAAAGGCATCAGCTTTGCTCTGGGAAAGAAAACATGTAAGGTTTATTTAACATCTGTAACTGTGACGCTCTTCTCGCTGATAGTGACTTTGGGGGTGATGTGAAGCCGCGCTGTAAATTCCTATGCCAAAGTCCCTCATGCCTGCAGGTAGTAGTTCGTCTAATGTCAGCCTTTTTGTAATCTGTTGTTCTGTTGTTCTTCACCTCACTCACTGTCATCTCTGCCCTGCAGGCTAAAAGGATAACAGCTGCTGAAATATCAATTAAGATGATGTTTGTAGATGCAGCTCAAGACTTCAACGAGTATTTAAACTTTGTGCAAGTACCCTTAAATGCGGATGATCAGGAGGAGGTATTCCTACAAATCAAGTTAGCTGGCAAAGTGAAAACAAATCGTGGTTGATACAGTCATCTGCAGAAGGTCTCACGTATGTCGTTTTGGACCATGTGGACCCCACTAGAGCCATTTATAACCCCCCCATCCGTTGCCCATCTGTGATGTGTGTATGTTAAAGGCAGTTGGTCTCATAGGATTGATGACTGAAGATTTAAGATGCTTGTGAAGTTTCGTGGTGAGGTGTTGAGTCCTTAAGGGTAAAAAACAAAAAAATCAATGTCTGTGATGGAATCTGCATTAATAATCTGTCAATCCACACCCAGGACCCGGAAGTGTTAGTGGTTTTTCTTTTTGTTTTCTGTTTTTTTTTTGCTGGCTTGTTGAAGTTTTTACGGCATGCCACCTCAAATAAGTCTCAGATTAGGAGTGCAGAGTGAAAACTGGCTGATAGAATAGAAATGAAGCCGCGGTTTGGATGCTGCAGGACTAAATCTCACACTGTTGCTTCTGTTGGCAAAGTTCCCACTTTTGACTTTTTCAAAAAAAATCGTAATTCTCAGCCAAAGGCTTAAACTTTGATTTTTACTAAACGTTTCCCATTTACTACACAAGTGATGCATTTTTGTCTTATACATTCAAATGTATACTGGGATTTTGTTTCTGTACTCTTTTATCCACTCATTTATCAAACAGTCAGTAAACCTAATAGATCAGCCAATCAGTGTTTCCAGCAATGTTATCACTATATTTATATATTTATTTATTATATATATATATATATATATATATAGAGATAGATAGAGAGATAGAGAGATGAGATAGAGATAGATATATCAGAGATAGATAGATATAGATAGATATAGATAGATATATATAAATAGATATATATATATATAATATATATATATATGAGTATATATATATATAGATATATATATATATATATATATATATATATATATAAATAATTTATTTTTCTTCAAAGTGACAAGTCTAGCGACTTTTTTTCAGGTGTTATCAAAGACGTTTGTAACCTCTAGTGTTAAAAACACTGAGCCGACTCTCAATCACTCTCTCAGCCCTGGGCTGTGTAAAACGATGGACGAAGCGGTTGGTCATGTGACCTGTTGGTTCCTGAAGACTGGTTTTGAAGATGATTTTCTTCGCGTGCGGCTCACCGATGTTGTTCAGCAAGCCAGCAGGAACACGCCCATCACACGTCAATCAAAGTTAGCTTTGCTCCCGGCTCCTTCAGCTGAACGCGAAATGTCTGCAGAGCTGCCGTGAGACGTTTACAGCGGGATAAACCGCTGGTTGCTTTGCTAAGTGAAAAGAAGGTGAAAACGGCTTGCCATTGGCTGAGCCGAGTGTCAATCAATCATATTTGAAATAAATGTATTGCTGTAAATAAACTCCTGGTGTGGTCCAAAAGAATTCACATTGTCATGACAGTGAAAGGAAACAATGACATTCTTCCTCTCTACAGCTCCCATTGCAATTACATACAAATGACAAATGATGCCAATTAGTTGGCGACAACCTTCATTGACGATGAGCGACCTTCGGTGACGACTAGTGACCTTCGGTGACGACTAGTGACCTTCGGTGACGATGAGCGACCCTCGGTGACGACGAGCGACCCTCGGTGACGACGAGCGACCTTCGGTGACGACGAGCGACCCTCGGTGACGACCAACGACCTTCGGTGACGACGAGCGACCTTCGGTGACGACGAGCGACCCTCGGTGACGACTAGCGACCTTCGGTGACGATGAGCGACCCTCGGTGACGACTAGCGACCCTCGGTGACGAATAGTGACCTTCGGTGACGACCAGCGACCTTCGGTGACGACCAGCGACCTTCGGTGACGACGAGCGACCTTCGGTGATGACTAGTGACCTTCGGTGACGACCAGCGACCTTCAGTGACGACTAGCGACCTTCGGTGACGATGAGCGACCCTCGGTGACGACCAGCGACCCTCGGTGACGACCAGCGACCTTCAGTGACGACTAGTGACCTTCAGGTCAGCCAGAACAATAAAGCTGTGTTCCTGCTGAGGAGTTGGCAACGCTGCAGCCACTTCGACTAATTTTTCTTCTTTTCTTTGTCATTCTGTTTTGGCAGGTGATGTTTATTTGTTGTAGGTTTGTTCTCAAAAGCCCGTGCTTCATGCATAGTTATTAATTTCTTTGCAGTTATAAAACATTTCTAAATAAACTTGCATTGTTTTAACAGCTTGACAAATAAAAGGCTTTTTCTTTTTTTTTTTGCCACAAAATTCTTTTAACTCTGAAGTTTTCCTCAAAATAGTGGAAAAGTATTCTGGTCTGGTTCTCGTGACCCTAGTATCGTGCATCGTATCGTAAGCGTACCGTGGCATCCCTTTGATCTGCAGCACCGTGCACGACACCGCCCCACCTTAGTGGAGGAAACCTCAACTGCCAGTTGTACATCAAGCTGGCTTGTGCGTTTTTCCTTTTTCCTTTTTTTTGCCTGAACATCTGTCCTGTGTCTCACTTCGCTGAGCATCCTAATTGCCTCTGGTTGAGCCATGCTGACAACTTGTTGACATAAAGAGTGGTAATCACTAAAAATAAGAGGGTCAGTTTGATATAAACACCTTTTGTCGGGTTGCACTGACCCAGACGGTGCACGAGCCCGTAAACACACCTCAAACACTAAGATCCTTTGAGCTTCGTCATCGTTTAGAGCCTTTGCTCCTATCAAGTCACTGAGATGCGTTGTCCTATTTTTAGTCTCTGAGTGAAGGAGTCACATTTGCCATTAATGGAATTGGATCCATACTATTATCCAGTGCAATTACATTAGAGAGATAACTCTCTCCACTTGGGCATCAAATCTTCTCTGCTGCCAGGCAGCGCTGACGTTACACATTTGTGTACACACGCGATTGTTTATTCAACTTAATTAAAGTTATTACAAGACGGGTAGACGATGAGAGATGTTGGTTTTCTGTTTGCTGGCAGGTCCATCATTGAGTTATAGGCTGTAATTGCAACTCAGCGGAATTAGTAATTAGAGATGCACCAAATACACTTTTATTTATTTATTTATCCTATTTAACTAACTGCTTTTTTAAAAAGTATTTTAATTTTGTAATTTAGCTGTGAAAAGTGCTGTCAATGAATGACTTTTACAAGTTCTTTAAAACCGAAGGTTTTGTCGTTTTATCGGCCAAAATGAAATACATTTGACTTGTTTTTTGCATGTTCCTTGTACTCACCCCGACAGAAAAGGGAGTGCAGTCTCATCCCGTTATGATCAGATTACAGGTCCTTAACCCTTTTTTCTGTCTTGCTCATCTTTCACAGGTATCACCATGGTGATGCTACGGCAGGCTGCAGGCTGTGAGACCTTCAGTCTTTGTAGCTTTGTAGGGTTATGTTCAGCAAGGTGATGCTGTTTCAGGTCCTACATTAAGTTTGTTTTCCTAAATGCTTTAGTTATTGGTCCTTCAAGGGTTTATTTGTACTTTTTTTACTTATTTTTCTTAAAGCTTACTGCTTCAAAGGGCTGCACAATTAATAAAGAAAAGAGAGATTTGCCAATAAAGGCATAAATTACTGGTATCAAAAGGTGGCGCACATTAATTTGGAACTTGCTGTCGCTTTGCACCTGACGGCTGTGCAGAAAGCACTTTCTGTTAGACTGGTAACATAACCAGTATCTACAACTGATGCAAAATGTAAAACAAGAAAGCAATAAGAGACGGTCATAATTCATTGAGTGCAATAAATGTGTTTTTTTTTTTTTTTTAAACAGAAAAATCGTGTTTAACATTTTACCAAGACTTGTTTAGTTTTTTTTGTTGCGCATTAAAGAAACAAATTGGCTTGGCAACAGATTCAGAGACGATCAAGCTGATTCAGTCATAAGCAAAACAATCCTAATCACAATTATTTTAGTAAACACTGAAATCACAGTTATTTAAAACAATTATCTAGTGAATTTTGAATTATGTTGCTTCATAAAATGTTGAAACTTCCTCTGTAAACTTCAGTTAAATAAAAGTGATTCAGGCCAACAGAGTAAACACTGGTAGAGCTGCTCAATTAATCCCTTAAATGCTTTTGCTTAGAAACACCAGTGTGACCTTGATGTTACTTGGGAATTACTCACCCGTGTCCAAGTGGAGTCCATTCCTGAGCAGCACAAGATGGAATACGTGGCAAAAAAAGTTCTTTCCTTTACATGGTTTTTGTGATCGTTGGGAACCAAAATTGAATTCACAAACAAAATGCGATTAATTCCATTGATGTCCTTCTACCGTAAATATTTTAAAGCCCGACCATGGAGCTTAAGCAGATCTAAAACAGTCCTTGCTGACGAGTCGGAGCTGCAGCAGAAAGGGCACAAATTCTTCTGGAGCCGCACGTTTCTGTGGGTTTTGGATGTTTTCATTTGTGTCTCAGAAGATTACTAGAAAGTCAAGGATTAGCATTAATGGTAATGTTTCTTATTCCTACAGGTTTAGGATATATTTATTTGTGAATCAGAGCACAGCTGCCTGGTCTAAGATTGTTTTATGTTTAGGATTTCACTGATTTCATTCCTTCTGTGGCATTGCCGGACCGCCACAGCTGGTGGTGCCCCTGTGTCTTCACTGCTGATTGAATGTCAGCGCTTCAGTGATGTTCTGCTTCTGATTTGATGAGCTGCTTCGCATGTTAAAATGGAGAGGAGTGGCAGTCCAACGTACGGACGGGAAATCCAGGGAGCAACCCTTCTGATGGTTTTGGGTCATTTCAAATGCTCCTTCACTTATTTCTTGAGCACTGCTGCAGTAAGTGTTGGAAAGAGGCCGGACTGAGTCGCCTCATGTTGACACAAGTGGAAACTATAAAGACATTAGTGCAACTTTACAGAACAACATACAAACAATTAGTGTAGTTTCTAAAGACGTAGGAAGCAGCTTTTTACCGCAGGCAGATGAAAGTAGCCTTTGAAACCATGGAGACCACGTTCGAGGATTTAAAAGCTGAAAAATGGAATCTGGGTAAACGGCTTTCTGTATGATTGAAGATGATATAAACCAGGAATTTGGATAAACATGTCATCATTTCATTTCTCATTGTTTTAGCTCAGCTTGTGCATATAAGACGAATGAAGAGGAAGCAGCGGTTTTATAGCAGGATTCAACAGTAGTGTGGCTTGAAATGAATGAATCACTAATGGCCCAGAACTCAGAACTCTCTGCTTGTGTAGGAACCGCAGTAAAGATCCAAACTGAACGATGTTGACGGGGAAACCCGGGTCATGTTTGCTTTGCCTGCTTGTCGTAGCACTGATTGATGGTTAAGAGGATCACACATGCATTTGGGGTCCTGACACTTCATCCCCTCTCGCTCGGTGGACAGGCAGCTTAGTGCGAGTGCAGACTGAGTTTTGGTAAAAATAGCCCAGCCGAGGCTGTAATATGGGTTGTATTCTGATTCAACACGGACTGAACTACAAGCTGGATGTTACACAATAATACTGGGCAGTAAAGTTTATGCCTGATCGCTGGACATGGACTTCTATTAAACGTTTCATCTGTGGCTGCACTTTGTAACTTCCACAGGACTTACTGCCTTTACTGAGGTAAAGGCAGTAAGTCCTGTGGAAGTTACAAACTTCAACCAGGTGAACAAAGTTTAAGGTGCATGTGACAGATAACAATTAGGTCTGTTGAACTATGAACAGAAAACACGATAAAAAGTCACCATAATCTGCATGTCTGTGACTCCGGCCTTTTACAAGGGTGACTTCCTCCAGATGAGACACACACGAGTGTTTTTCCGTCGTTACAACATTTATTCGTTAAATGAACATAAGCAAAGCCTTGTGGACACGGAACATAAAAAAGCTCAAAAGCTTTGCTCTTCACTTGAATTATTCCCTTTTTTTCCCCCTACAAAGATCTGATAAGAGCGGAAATGAAAACACCTTCAGAAAGTGACTTCCGACATGAACGTATTACTCACACGGGCACTGCTATGTTTTTACTTCTTAAACGTAAACATGGGCAACGTTTGCTGACAAGAAAAATAAATTAAAGTCGTTGCAAAGAATTCTTCAATACTTTTCTCCATTTTTCTTTCAAATGTGACAAAGACCAGTGTTTGTTTTTTCTTCCTCCATTTTTAGTTTCCAATAAGACTGGGTGATATATCGAATAAAAAACAAAACAAAAAACAATTGTTTTGCACCGGCTCTGTGCACAGCTTCTGTATTTCCTTCAAACCCCCTATATTTGTATTTAGAAATCCACAACACAGCAGCATGTGCTGTTACCCACTAAAACAATCCCAGTTTCTCTTTTCGGGGTCTAACTTTGTGTAAAGTGGGTGTAAAGGTAGCAACATGACTCATTTAGTCCAGCATCTTATACAAGTGGCTGCTGGTGCTTCGACGTTAACGGTGTTTCACATTGCTGAAAATATAGCTGAATATAGTTGAACAAACCGAACTCAGATATAATAGTTATGTATAATTCATTTTTGTAGAGTAAATTAATTAAGTTTTTGATTGATCTATCTATCTGTCAGTCCTGTTTATAGTTTTAAAAAAAAATCCACAGTTTATTTATTTATTTTTTTTTAGGAAATGAATTGATTTAAAATTGAAAATTAAGCACATTTTAAAGGGACATATAGTCCAGCTCCAGGTTCAGTTGGCGATCATTGGCGATGTTGTTTTTTAAAGCCATGTGGACAGTAGATTTAAATAGCAGGGTCTGAGTGTTTAACTCTGATTTAAAAGCTGCTAATTTAGTGAGTTTATGTTGCGGAGTGGTCATTTTTGCAATCTGTGAAATCTTTTTTTTGCATAACAGTTTTTGTGTGTAGAATCTAGCGGCTACTGAATGTTTTCTGTTTTTCTTTTTGCGATGTTTGTGTCGTAATTCAGCCTTTAATTTGTGGTTTGTTTAATTGGATCAAGTCTTTATGAGACAAAAGCTGGGTGTTTGGCATGCTGCATGTTTTGCATCATGCTTTAAGTTAATAAAATGGCTTGAATGATCTCTGCAGCTGGTAGCAGGGGTGTTTGTTAGTAAGAGAGTAAAGAGTGAAGTTGACACTTGCAAAGCAGGACAGGTCTTCACAACAGGATGTTGAGTTAACAAGTTCAGGTTCAGCTTATTTCTTTGTAAGAAACAAAAGAAAACCATGTTGCTGTCTTGTTAGTTGAGTTGTTTAGATACCAAGATGCTGGTATCAGGAATACTCACCAATACGGCCAAAGGTAAAGGCATTGGTGAGTATTTACCTCTCTGCAGTGTCTATCAGGTCATTTTTACAGAACACAGAAAATTAACTTCAACCTGCATAAGAAGTAATGCAATACTGCTTTGCAGATTCCTGTTTTGAGTCTCCAGGTGGAGAAGCAGTTGGACGTGAGTAGTTGGATAGAGCTAGATATCCAGCACGAGCATTGTGTTGGCATATGTTATTTTAGGCAGGAAAATTGCAAAATGCTTCAAGGGAAAGCGAGACAAATCACAGCAGCAAACTGGAGTTTGCGTTTCAGAAATCAGAGAAATTCCCCCAAAAAGACAGAGATCCGGACTAATGACAAAAAACTGTAGATATCATTGTCCTGGACGGCCAGCTCCTGTCCATTGTTGAAAATGTTGGATTTCACAGCATAACTGAACATATAGAGTAACCATAATCCAGCTTGGATTTATGTCTCAAAACTCAAAAAACGGTAAAAGGTTATGATCATAGTTCGTGTTACCTGAAAGAAGTGAAGACAATCAGCTTTATCACACACATCTGGACCCCCATTGTGTTTTAGATGTTGACATATAAGTGCTGGTAACTTTTGTAGGTTGCTCCAATTTGTCACCATTTCAAGTCATTAGTGGATATTTAAGTCTGCTATCAAACTCCAATAAAGTATAACGTTTTTTTTCACCTGTTTTTGTTCAAATCTTTCAATCAACTTCAATCCTAAACTATTACATATTGACATTTATATTATTCAACAATAAATATTCAACATTATTTATTTATTTATTTATTTATTTATTTATTTATTTATTTATTTATACACACACACACACTATACACTACATATGCTACACTATATACTTCACATACTTCACGTTACATATTCACACCCACACACAGTGCACCCCAAGAGCACCCAGACCTCCACCCAATCCTACCATGCGACACCCAAACACACCAAACACAGACACACCAAAGTCCAGCCCCCCACCAGCTCTCACCCAGCACCCCACAATGACAGTGCGAGAGCAGAACCAGGAGGTCCCCCGACCCGGTTGGCCTGCACAAGACACCACACCAACACAAGCACCCAGACCCCTGACAGCAGCACCCACAAGCCAGTCCAAGAACCACCCACCTCCCCCCGCCAGCACCCGAGACCCCACATCCCACAGCGGCAGCACCCCAGCTAGGGTGGGTTGGGGGCACCCGCCCAACCTACCCCACCATCATTCCTGTACTTGTTGAAAATCATCGGCCTGAGCCTAAACACACTCATGCTTGGACGTTGCTTCAGTTCCTGGCTGAGTTTATTCCAAACCTTCACACCACTGACTGAAGTGCCCGTTCTCTTCATGGTTGTTTGAACACTCTGGTTCTAAAGTTAAGGTTCCCCCTGTAATCACAGCCCCCTCTCTAATTTGTAATGTTTTGATACCGGATTTTGGGAAACAACATTTTTGTCCTCCTAAATGACCTGAAAGGGTAGTAAATTTGTCCTGGCTGAACGCTTGACCTTTTATTTTAACTGTAAAGGTTTTCAAGAAAAAAAGACTGCCTTACAAGAAAATAATATCTTAACAAAAGATGAGGGAAAATGCCTGAACGAAGCGGGACGGCCACAACACTAGAACACCAGGAACACAAATGGTGCATTGGCTGATAGCTTTGGGCTTTTATTTTTGCCTTCTGTCTAACTTTTGAGCTAAAAGATGTTATCACTAACAGTCAATTGTCATCAGCATTCAGTATAATCTCCTCCGAGGCAACATTTGAGTTGTTGGTTTTTGCTTTTTCTCCAAGTTCTGTTGACGAGGGAGAATGGCAGCTGTCATCCACTATACAATCAAATGTCACATTGCACGAAGTATAAAACCCAGCATCCTGGAGAGGAAGGAATGCTGCTTTTAATGGTTAAGACATGTGGTTTCCTAGCTGTAAAAAAAAATCAAAAAAGAATGTGATTGTATATAGATTTGTGTTTTCACCAGGTGAATCTCCAAATGACTTAGAAAGCTCCCCTCATTTTAACCAAAGACCCCAGCATGCTGCAAGTACGAGATATGCTCAGCCACGCTAACAATGCTGCCAGGCCATTTTGTCAAAACTTAAAAGCAAAAATGTTCCCCACATGCTGACAAGTGTCTTGTTTAAAGTAAAATAAACAGCTAAAATTCAAAATGTCAAAGTGTCCATTTAAGGGAGCGCCACGCTGTTATGTGCTCAGTTGTTTGGGCTCAGTTCATTGCTGGTAGGAGGTAAATCTAAATAGCAGTTTGGCTTGTTAGGGTTTGGAGAAGTTAGATGAAGCATTGGCAATGCTCCGTAGAGCCAAACATGGGCTCATTACGGAAAAGCTAGTGTGGTCAAACAGCTGGATGCATCTCCCTCTCCCTCCGTTTCTCCGTGTCTCCATTTCTCCTACCAACTCCTATTTATCCTTTCGCCTCTTTACTGTCCTCCCATATGTCTTGAAGTGTTACAGTCCACTGCCTTCCTCTCCTCTCCCTCTGTATTTCCAAGATATCTTTGTTCTTAGTCTTGTCTCATGAGCAGCATGTACGCTTGCCTGTTGAAATCTCTTGAGTTGTATTTTGGTATGTGTGCATGTTGACTTATTTTAACAAGTATATTACTTTGAAAACCAGTTGACCACTATAGTTTGAGCATATGAGGGTAAATTATAGGAGGTATAACTCCAGTGTTAATGCTGACAGCATTTTTCTAATTTTTTATTTTTCTGTAACATAATTCTGTTGCTACATCTTCCTTTAATTTTGAATTGATTTAGTTTCAGTTTGGCTGTAATGGATTATAGGGCCAAACGGTATATTGATTTATACAATATATTTTTGCACAAGGTTCAGGAATGTATAATGCCATTTATACTGTCCTTGCATTTGGATCTAAAGAAGCGGAGTATCTATCATCACCCAGACCCGTCCTGCACGAAGAAGGCATAACCTTTAGTTTAGAGTAGCAGCTGACATCAGTGTTGCCAACTTAGTGACTTTGTCGCTATATTTAGCGGGTTTTCAGGCCCCTCTAGGAACTTTTTCTCGAAGCAGCAAATCTAGGAACTTTTTTCAGGTGTCATTGAAGACTTTTGTAGACTCTAACTTGAAGGCTTGCGTCATCCTCACTCTTCTCAGCGAGCAGCCGGTGCTGCCATGTGGCCCCTCCCCCATACCAAGACCCTGTCAGACGGCTCAGTCCTCCAGCAGTCACAGCAGGAGACAGTCCTCTCTTCGTGTCCAGACTGCAAAAAAATCTTTCATCCACAAATCTAACGCTGGCTAATCATGCACTGGCACAGTGCCATTGAATAATGAGTAATAATAATTATTCATATATAATTCTAATTAATGCAGTGATTAAAATAAGTACTCGATGGTGCTGCACTGGCCTGCAGTCAGGACAAAGGAGGAATGTTGGAATTGTGACATGAAAAAAAAAAAAACTGACAAGAATTATTTCTGGTTCTAAACATATTTAGTATTTTTTTGTTTTTTTTTGTTTTTTTTACTCCTTTTTATCATTCAAATTACATTTTTCCTCTCTCTTACAGCATCCACTACAATTGTATACAAATTGTAAATCCAATCTTACCTGGCTGAAATAAACGCAGAGCAAACTCGATGCAGGCTCCTCTGCAATTGGATTTATTTCAGACTGGACAGCAAAATGCAGTGTAGCAGCAACTGTTTGCAGTTTAGGAATTTGTTGGGGCTTTTTTTTTGTTTGTGTTCTTGCCAAAGTGTTATACTGCGATCAGGACTCAAAATCAAATGACTCGGACTCAGAGGGACAACGGTGTGATTGGGACACCCTACCTGACATTCTTCATGTCATATTCAATCTGACATGATGTTGTTCCTTCAGCTTTCTAATCTGCTGCCTCATGCTGCTTGTAAAGGTCTTTTGTTCTGTCTTTGTGTTACTTTTAAAGAAACTCAACACTTGAAAAATGGGGCTGGAAAAAGATCAAGTTCTGAGTTTTCTCCCAACACCAACATTTCACAAAACGTGCTGTTTTTTTATGCTCTCAGATAATCAGATCAATGCATCATTTACTTCTCTAATCATCATTAAAATCTCATGATAGAGATGGGGTGTCTTTTAGTTTGAAAT
This sequence comes from Xenentodon cancila, assembly GCA_014839995.1. Lineage (NCBI taxonomy): Eukaryota > Metazoa > Chordata > Actinopteri > Beloniformes > Belonidae > Xenentodon > Xenentodon cancila. The sequence continues at coordinate 8,732,137 of CM026199.1, forward strand.
AAATACACGCCGATGAAAATCGACAATGGTAGCAATATTATAAATGCATTCCCTTTTTCCTTGTGTTTTATTTTCCGTATGATTTTATATGCATACATCGTAGTCACCCTGGTATAATAGGTTGTAATCACAAGCTTGGAATAGGTTCCAAGCTTGTGATTGTGATTTAATTAGGTACTAATTATTAATCGAATTAATTAGTTAACATGGTTAGTTAAAACGTACTGTCTTTACTATTCAAATATATTTGTTGTCTTTTTAGTGTTTATGGATTCTCCAGTCAATTTACAAAATGTCTTTTTTTCCCTCCAAATCAAATGTGAAATGTGTCCATTCATCACCGTTCTTCCTGGGAACAATTGTGTCTTGTAACTTCCACCTCCACATGTGGTCCCACTTTGCTGCTCGGATAAATTTCCTCTCATTGGATCTTGTTTCTGCAGAATATTACACAACTGTTCTTAGTAGGACTTCGTATTTACTTTCATTTATGTTGTGCAGTCTAGCCCAAAGGCTGACCATCACTAGTTTATGCCTAACCTTGAATTTAACCCTTATAGGAAGCAGGCGTTGGTTCCCCTCCAGGGAGTGTTAGATCCACCAAGGTCAGTAATTTACAGGCAGAATTTTACGTCAACCTTTCAAATTGATTACTTCAGAAATGAATAAACCAAAAGATGGTTTGATAAACATAAATTATTTGTGCATCCAAGTGAAACTAAAATTATATTTAAAAAAATGTTGAGGTATTTAAATAAATGTCATGAGAAGCTTTATTTAAATTGAGTATATCAAATTAGATTTCCTCGCGTGCTTATAAATCACACAATTAACTGTAAAGCTCCAAACATTTTCAGTCAAAGTTATCAAGAAGCTATTAGTTCATCTAGTAGAGTTTCAAGATTACACTAATAAGTGTACAAAAATACATTTAGTACTGCCAGTGGTTAGTGTGGAGAGACCTCCTGTGAGGTGGTTGCTGTGGAAGTGAAACTGGAAAGAAACCGTTGGTTTCCGGAGGAATGGTGAGTTCACTTGTCACTGATCAACCCGGAAAGGCAAGAACTGGAGTCCTTTTGTTTTGCTTTTTCTTTTTTCTACCTTAGACTCTACAATGTTCCAGGGGAGAGGCAGCAGTTGTTTTTTTAATTTTTTTTCTGAGTAGCTTACAACTCATCATAATGAAGAAATATTGATGGTTCAAACTAAAAGTAAATACTACTAATATCTCTTACAAATATAAAACGTGTAATATTCCAAACTGGTGATTTGTGTGCTAAAGATGTTCTCCCTTGTGTTACTCACTTCTCGTATGTGACAGAAACGTTTGCGCACACAAACACACACACACACACACACACACACACACACACACACACACACACACCCTGACTCTCTGAATTCTTGACCCCCGGGCCACAGAGGGCAGGGGTCACGAGCACTTGAAGCGTGTGTGTTGGGCCCCGTGTCACATGGGCTGTACTTGGCTTTGACCTCTGTGCGTGTCATTGTGTGTTCATGTGACCTCGGGGTGTGGGAGGCCAGTGGGAGCTGCTGCAGAGTCAGCAGAATCGCAACGCTCAGCTTCTCCAGTGCAAGCTGGTTCCCTGCTTTACGAAGGACACTGAGAAATATCTGTACATGCACGTAAGGCAGTACTACCTTAAGTGTTGTAAGTCATGTTTGTGAAAATGAAAATGAAAAAAACACAGTAGTGTCATGCTACGGGTTGAACATATTTGATTTGAACGTTTCACATCCATTTAAAGATGTCAAACTTCAATACTTAGGTCCTTCACCTTGCTGTTTTTGTTCATTTTGTGAAGATCCATGTGACCGTTTTTTACATCTTATTCAGAACTGGATCATGCGAAATAGACTGACCAGAGACCCTGAGACCGCCCTTTACCTAACCATATCTGCATTATCCGGCCAGCCAAGAGACATAATATCCCCAGCTGGTCCTAGGTCTAACAGCCTCAGTTGACTCTTCCCGATGCTGAACATAATAATGATTAGTAATTTTTGATATGTCCAGCAGTCACCATGTAGCTGTTGCACCACCTAATTTCTCAGGACTTTTATAATCGTAGCCAAAAGTTGCCCGTTGCCTGTTTTTGTCATGTCAGCATGAGTGGAGGTACGATGGCTGCTTCCAGCCAGTCGGAACAGCGAATTTACTTTGTCAGTGACATTTAAAAAAAAAAAAAAAAAGGCCTGTCTTAAACAGTGACACATTTAAATTGTTGTAGATTATTGCAGCCAAAGTGCAGTATTATAAAAATGCGAGGATTCCAGCAAATGTAGTCCACAGAATTACAGATTTGCATTGACAGAATAAAGTGAAGTGCGTTCCAACAGCTGGCAGGAGCAGGAGCTCTGCTGCTTTCAGTAAGAAGGAACATCTTTGGCTGAACAATAGCTCATGTCTTTTGTCATTATGATTTGTCGTATTGGGTCTACAGACAAAGATTGTACAGAACACATACACATTAATAACGTGCACACAAATTCAGATGTAGACTCACACAGCGTGTACACAAACACAGAGTGTGCAGCTGTGGCTGCAGGCGAGCCTTCCAGGCAGGATTTTACTATTGACCTTGACCAACGCCAGGGAGAAGCTGGGAATACTGTGTATTTTCAGACATGAGCTGTGTGTGAGTGTGTAATTATCCTTATGAGGGCTGCAGATGAATATGGTGGTGGGAGAAAGCCCGGGAGATGATGGGATGGCATACAGCACACACACACTTGGACACAAAGGAACACACACGATTAGATCTGTCCAGCCTGTTTTTTTTTTTTGTTTTTTTTTTTTTTTTTGGTGTGTGAGGGAGGGAGTAGGGCCTACTTACACTGACTCTCATGTGGGTTAAATTCATGTGTGTGTTTTTGCGCCTGAGTATATGTATCTGTTTTTTTTCATGCGTGTGTGCGGGCGCTATTGTGTTGGTATGCCATTACTGAATCTCATTTTCTAGATTTCTCTCTTTGTTGCTGTTGAATCTACAGGGTAATGGATTTATTAAGTTTGTCTTGCTGGGGAGGGAAAGAGAGAGAGAGAGAGTGTGTGTGCATAGACACAAACATTGTGTTTTTGTGTATTGTTTCTTTATATGTGTACTTTCCATTGATGTTGGTTTTGTGTGTATGTGTGTGTTTCCCTGTGTCCATGAGTTGTGTACTGTCATTTTGTGTGTGTGCGCGTGTGTCTCAGGTTCTGTGGTCCACTGAGATCAGATGAAAGAAAAGAGGCCTGTGACTGATCCACTCCTTCTGAACAAGGGAATTCAACTCCCCCCACCTCCTTTCCTCACCCCCTGCACTTGTCTCTCACCCATTTTTCTGTGTTGCCGTCACTCTCCCTCAGTGTCTCTCTCTCTCATTTCTCTCTCTTTGTCTCCCCCCCTTCATTCTCTTCCTCTCTGAGCATGTGACCCACTTTCACCACCCACATTTCTCTCTGTCTCCCCCTTTTTATTCTCCCCAAGTCCCAACTAAAGACGGTCTACTGAGAGCCAACCAGGAGGACAGACAGACAGACAGACAGACGGTGAATTAAAAGAGAAGCAGAGCTGTCTGTGTTTGTCCTGTGCAGTCTATATCGGCCTCTGTGATTTAGAGCCCAACATGTTTGCGGTACATGAGTGAACAAGTGTTTGTGAATGTCTGAGATGGACAATGAAGGATTCTGAATAAAGGAAAATGAAGGATTGTGCGAGGAAAAATAGACACTTGAGGTCTACTGGCAGCTCTGGCTCAGTCTTTGAGCTGCTGTCAGGCGGATGTTCAGAGTGTGAGTCTGTTCGTCAGATGATCTGTAGGTGGTAGGTGGTAATAGGAAACCCTCAGCGTGAGGGTGGCCTGGTGTTGTGTTCTTCATTTCAGTCTTCAGTTGCTTTATCCTCCCACTAGACACTGGAATCATCCAAACCATGCATCCAACCATCCAAACAGTGTTTGACCCAGAATGATTAGGTTTATACAAGCTCAAATCTGAACAAGTTGGGATTCTGGCATTAATCGCAGATGCCAGACGACCATGGATCAGTGAATAGAGCCGTTTGTCCTCCAACCGTGAGGTTGATGTATCCATCCTTGGATCAGTGAGTAGAGTCGGTTGTCCTCCAACCGTGAGGTTGATGTATCCATTCTTGGATCAGCGAGTAGAGTCGGTTGTCCTCCAACCGTGAGGTTGATGTATCCATCCTTGGATCAGTGAGTAGAGTCGGTTGTCCTTCAACCGTGAGGGTGATGTATCCATCCTTGGATCAGTGAGTAGAGTCGGTTGTCCTCCAACCATGAGGTTGATGTATCCCTCCTTGGATCAGTGGGTAGAGTCGGTTTACCTCCAACCATGAGGTTGATGTATCCATCCTTGGATCAGTGGGTAGAGTCGGTTGTCCTCCAACCATGAGGTTGATGTATCCATCCTTGGATCAGTGGGTAGAGTCGGTTGTCCTCCAACCATGAGGTTGATGTATCCATCCTTGGATCAGTGAGTAGAGTCGGTTGTCCTCCAACCATGAGGTTGATGTATCCCTCCTTGGATCAGTGGGTAGAGTCGGTTTACCTCCAACCATGAGGTTGATGTATCCATCCTTGGATCAGTGAGTAGAGTCGGTTGTCCTTCAACCGTGAGGTTGATGTATCCATCCTTGGATCAGTGAGTAGAGTCGGTTGTCCTCCAACCATGAGGTTGATGTATCCATCCTTGGATCAGTGAGTAGAGTCGGTTGTCCTTCAACCGTGAGGTTGATGTATCCATCCTTGGATCAGTGAGTAGAGTTGGTTGTCCTCCAACCATGAGGTTGATGTATCCCTCCTTGGATCAGTGGGTAGAGTCGGTTTACCTCCAACCATGAGGTTGATGTATCCATCCTTGATTCAGTGGGTAGAGTCGGTTGTCCTCCAACCATGAGGTTGATGTGTCCATCCTTGGATCATCGAGTAGAGTCGGTTGTGCTCCAACCATGAGGTTGATGTATCCATCCTTGGATCAGTAAGTAGAGTCGGTTGTCCTTCAACCGTGAGGTTGATGTATCCCTCCTTGGATCAGTGACTTATCGAGTGTCATTTTGCTCCACATAGCTCCCAGATGTGCGCATCAGCGTATGGTTGTAAAAATAATCAAATGCTACATAAAGAGTGAACATGCAAGAAAAGCTCTGGTGTTGTGAGTGTTTTGTGTAGAGGTGCACCGATGGCAGTTTTTACCGATACCTGTCTGATTTAAGTTTTTCCCTGGACAGTAGCTGTATTATGTGAAGATGCTGTGAGATGACGTCATTTGTTCTTTTTAGATAATGTAACTTTCCATTTAAGGTTTAAACCTAATGTGCCATTGACTGTCTAAAACTCACCGCTCAGAGAACATAGACCCAGCCTGTAAAAACCGAGGAAAAGGGTCCACCAACATGAAGCAAACCCAGATCATTTACAACACACTGGCAACGCCTCACTTTACAGTCAAACGCTCAGATCTCATGACAAAATGCAAAGGCTGAACATTCTTCAAGTATTTTCAGGAAAATGACACTGATTACACTGAAATCCTAATAATAATATAAGCGCCTGAAAAAGAAAAATTAAATCTGATAACGAAAAAAGGAATTGGAAATGCATGCGACAATATACACAGTAATAAGAAAATGAATAAATGAAGAAATATAATGAAAATGGACATTATTAATAATTTACTTTTGTAATTTTCATGTAGTTTCAATGATCATTGTGGTTTTTTTTAATTTATTTTGATGTAAAGATACTAACAAATTTGTCCACTTGTGTATTTGATCATAGTGACCATCCACCACAATCTGTTTGTAAACGTCTTTGAAGAAATAGGCAATAAAGCGACTGAGTCATGTGCAATTTAGTAAAAATATGATTTAATATCATAAAAAATATAACTCTGTATCAAAAAAATCCCAGTCTGTATTTATTTTTGCACATACTTTGTTTATATGTCCACATTTACTATACAGATTTTTTTCCTCCCTGTCGTTCCATAATATATATAAAACAAAACCGGGTAAATCTTCTCCTGCTCTACTTGTGGCGGGTGAACAGGGCAGAGCGGAGGAACAGGGACAGATGTGGTTTCAGATTTAGCCTGCTCAGTGAAGATGAGGCTTGACCTGCTGTTTTTTTTTTTTGTTTTTTTTTTATAAAACAAGGATGTTCATTGGACTCTTCCCCGTCTTTCTTTTTTCCCAGATTTCAATTTAAATACGTTCCCAAGTAGAAGCAGCTAAGAGTGTTAAGCTGTAGAATAAAAAAAAAGAGCCCAATCTACTAACACTTATGGCTTTCAATGTTTTCAGATGAAACCTCTCCTTCTTGAGACACTGTTGAAAAGCACAAGCTGCTTGTTTCCTTTAAAAAAAACTCCCCCGAGATTATATCATCTTTTAAATGAGACCCTGTCATTTTCTTGCATCTTCTAAGCATTCTGGTTAGATCTCGTGTGTCTAACTTTGACGATTCTGTTACGTACAGGAGCTGGTTCTGTGTCCCACAGGACACACTCCAACCAACCCAACCGCAAACCCTGACTGATTCCCACACAAACGCCAGTCGCAGTCACTCAATGCCTAATGTGCAACTCGCCAGCCAATCCTTGAACGAGTTTAACCATAACGCTTGCGCCTAAAGTTCACCACAGCTGCGTCGCTGTGAGCAGTGAGCCTTTGCTCTAACCACTTTGAAAGTGTTTTCAGTCGGGGTCCTCACCACCCATCAGCCTACTCCAACATGTTTACCTTGATCAGCTGACTGAAGGTGGAGCACCTCCATCCATTGTAAAGGCACCTGGTGCACGTCTCCAGCAATGTCCAGAGACCAGAACCATTTAAGCCATCTGACTCCAACATAGATAAGAAAAGTGCACTATGACTAGAAGGATTTTCTGTAATGTTATAAAACCGAAGAGTTGTTGAATAGTTTAAATATTAGCTTTAATCTAATAAACCCTGTATGTCATAGGACTCTGGGTTCCTTTTACAAGGAGCATCAGATTAACTCACATCCTAATAAATCCCACTTTTTGACCCCGATGATGCTTTATTTTACTCATTTGATGCTTCTGCTTTTGACACTGGCCCATAGATCTTAACCCGTTTCAGTCTCTCCACCTAGAGGAGAAGGGGTAGAAGCCATCCTCGGTCTGTCTCCCCTCCCCATTAGGACATTAATATTCAGGCCATGTTGTCTTCATGCCTGCTGCCCGCCACTCATTCCCCAGGCGGCGAATCAGCCGGTGTTGATTAATTTCAGCCTATTAGCACCCCTCGTTTCCTTCTTTTGCTCCGCCCAGGTTAAATTCCCCCTGCACATGCTCACAAGCAGGGGGTACCGCTGCGTGAGTGATGGAAGAAAGGTTGCCAGGGAGCCAGTTGTTGTCAGAACGATATTAATGAGTGCGATGCTCTGGCCCTAAGAGTGTGTGTAGGATGTGCATGCCAGCATACTTAAGTGTAATTTTAGGGTTTTGTGTGCCAAGTGAAGGGAGATCATGTATGAGTGTGTGTGTGTGTGTGTGTGTGTGTGTGTGTGTGTGTGTGTGTGTGTGTGTGTGTGTGTGTGTGTGTGTGTGTGTGTGTGTGTGTGTGTGTGTGTGTGTCTGCTGGCAGTTCAGTCCATACATCCTTATATTTACCCATACATACATGCTTGCCGAGCATGTTAGTGAGTCTGCCTTTAGTTATGTGTGATTTCCAGCAATGCCATGGCATGAGGGACATGGGCTTATGTGTGTGTTATGTGTGTGCACTCTGTGGAGGCCTGTCCTAGTTTCCTTCCCCTCACCAGGGAGCCTGAGGATCCAAGGACTGACGCACATCACCTGACAGCGGCCCCACTGCTCCATGGCCTGCACTTGTGTGTGCGTGTGTGTGCGTGTGTGAGTGTGTGCGCGTGTGTACGTGATGAAGACAGAGTGTCTGAATTTGCGTACGTGTCACAGGGTGTGCACGTGTGACAGAAAGTGACGTGAAAATGTGTTTGGAAATCCATCAGTTGGAGCGTCATGGCATGTCTGCTGATGTGTATTCGTGTTAACAGAACGTCATGGGTCCAGACGCAGCGAGTGAAGGGAGGGGAGTATTTTGCTGCGCTGACCTCTCGAGGTGTGCATGTGGATGTGCATGTGCATGTGGATGCGTACCCCGGGGCACAGTGGAGAAAATGAAACAAGGACGCTAAATGCAGCATGCTTAACCTCAGTGCGGACCGAGGACGTGTTTACTAAAAGGCATGGCATGTTCATGTGTACAGACCCGTGAACTGTCCTGCGTGTACTGAAGAGAACATAAACCCTGTTTTGTCATGTCATAACACCACAGGACTGAGACGGTCTATGTCAGGTTTGGGCGGGAAACCTGCTGGTGCATCTTTAACCCTTAAATGTCTGACTTGAACAAATCAACAGAAAAATCCTAGTTTTTATTATATATTGAAATAATAATTAAATAATCTCCCCAAAGTTTTCTGACTATTGCTTTTGGTATTATTTTTTGTTAAAACTTTTTTTTTTTTTTTTTCAATAATTGTGTATGTAGTGCAGAGGAAATGTATTTATCAGTGTGATACATCAGGCTTTAGGGGTTTGGATTGTCTGATATAGCGGTCATATTAATTCCATATTAGAGGTCTTTTTTCATATATATATTTTTTTATATAATATGTAAGGTTACCACAAGGCTGTAGTAAAAAAGATTAATTATTTAAGTTCTACAATATACAAAAAGGTATAAAAATAAATATGGTCAAATAAATATCAGTTGAATTCAAAAGAAAAAGATATCCAACATTATCAGCACTTAACTGTACTTTACCTTAGCGGTAGTATCAGCTTTAGCTTTTAAAATGTAATGTTTACAAATACAGAGAAGAAACTGCAGAACAATATAAAAAACCTACATTGTTACAGTTCATTGTTCAGTATCTGATTAGTGAATTATGGCCGTCTCGGCATCAGACAGCAGAATCGTGATCGGTCCCATCTGAAGTCACATTCCTGAATGCATAAAGTTCTTCGGGATCAGACTCTGAACCAGCAGTGGGAAAACTTTGGCAGGAAAAGAAAAGTTGATCTGCTTTAGTTTCCTTTTCATCTCACTGCCTTAATCAAACATCCAGTAGACAATCTTTAAATTCACCTCAAAATGAAAAAAACCCAGAGAAATTAGATCATTTTGAAGCCAAATATTTTATTCTAAATTTGTCAAAGATATTTGGCTGTAGAATGATGTAGTGTATGAACTGATATGAGCTCAACTGTCACAGCCGTGTTTCACGTCCGCTTGTGAGGTCGCCCATGTCGGTCCTGAGTAGAGTGACGCATCTCCAACTCTGTCAGTGCTGCTGTGCTTTAACAATCCGGGGTGCAGTTATTTATTCATCCGATCAATCCCGCTACTGTTAAGAGGGTGTAGTGTTCCTGAGGAGGATGCAGTGACAGCGCCTGAATAAATGTTTAAGTGCAGCGTCCTGGCGGGGCAGTGAATGGAAGTACGGTTGGGGTATTTTATTCAGTCACGGGTGCGTTCTTTTTGTTTTTCTTTCGATTTGATCGCAGGAGTTTTGTTGTTTTTTATGTTCAGATATTGTGCTGCTCTCTGCTTCTGCTCTGATGGACGTCCCACGTGTTTGTGTTCTCAGATTCACTGCTGCTTGTAAAAAAATGTCCTGCTCTCCAGCTTGAGCTCTTCGCCTTCACTCATCTATTCTTATTATCTTTTGTATTAACCTTTAAAGGGAGCTCTTCTTTGTTAAGCACCATGCTGCTATCTTGAAGAATAATTATTACTTATTTGTTACAATATTTTACTTTGCCTAACAACAGGAAATGGTAAAAAACACTTTAAAAAAATAAAAAATAAATAAAAACAAGCCAAAGTCAAACTCAGTTACAGGCTGAACTTCCATTTAAACTTGAATCTGCCTCAGTCCAGGGTGAAGGGTCACATTTGATGATGCGTGAAATATCCATAATCACTTCTTCTAAAGCTCCCATGACCACTCTGGTCCATACCTTTTAAAGAAGCTGATGGCATATTCATAGTCACACAGGCCTATAGGCGCGCACGCTCGCCGGCCTGTGTGCTTTATTTGAAAAAACCTGTCATGAATATCTTATAGGCTGCTAATGCTGTGCGATACATTAGAATCTGAACACATTAAAGTTTTAAAGATTGGCTGGGACAAAAGGAGGAGGATGAGGATAAGAGAGTTAAAAACAAGTTGGATGTTTTATGTTTGCACATCTTGTAGTTGAGTGTTGCAAGTCAGTGAGGTGATACGTTTCCTACGTCTCGTGACAGCTCAGGAACAACGGAACGGAGGAAACAAGGTGACAAAAGAATTCCAAGTTTATGAAAGACGGAAGCCATCAAGAAAAGATGTGGTGCTGGACTAAATTAGATGAGCAGCCCTTCGGGTGCACTTTGAATAATTCAGTAGCTCTGGTCTTAAGTGCTTTGTATTTGGAGGGTTTTGGAGCCTGACCCTCCCAACTTTCCCTCGCAATATTGCTGAATTGCAAGTTTAGAGTGCGATGGGTTTTTTATTCGTCCCCTTTGTTTGAGTCTTTTAGTTGCCGCTGCTGACCTTCCAGTTTGGCCTCATCCCAGTAGAGACCTGCCTCCCACATGAAGCAGACTTTGTGTGTGTGTGTGTGTGCGTGTGTGTGTGGTGCTGCATCAGCGTTGGTGTTTCACATTTGAGGGGTCGTGACCCCACAGCCTTGAGAACACTTGTCTTCATCTGAATGATTACATATTAACACTGTGGACACACACACACACAGTCATTGTGGGTGAATGGTCCTTTGACCCTCAGTAAGGAGTGACTTGTTCTCCCAGTGGTTGCAGAGGCTTCACCCAGGTCATTAATGCAGCTTATCAGAGCCTCCCTTCCTGCTTCGGCTCTTTTAATGTCCTCCCACCTCTCTTCCGCTTTCCTGCCCTCCCGTCTTCTCTCCGGCCAGCAATGCTGTTAGTATTGTCATGATGCATGAATAAAAGTTGTTTTGTTTTCTTTTACAGGTAAACGTCTGCAGGAGTGGGTTTGTGTGATTCTGTGCCTCTTCCTTTTCATCGTCAATTTTACGTTCCTCCTCCTGCACTTCTCCACCGTGCACATCTACAAGATCATCCTCGGTATCGGTGAGGTGGCATTCAAAAACTGGAAAAACGGGACAATGACTAAATTGAGATAAAAGTACACTGCTAAAACGTCTTGTTTCAGGAAAATGAAATGACTGTTTTTGTCTATTTTAAGAATTCTAATCAAGAAAAATGTTCTTAGAACATTTTGATTAAAATTTTGTGGTTTTGATTAGATGCATGAGTTTGATGCTTATTTCTCAAGGTGCTTTTTTGCACTCTAATCTCTGTGAAGACATGGCTCTGAAGTTGTAAATACATCATGATTAGAGATGCAGCGATTTCTGAATTCTTCGTGCCCTTACCTCCCGTCTCTGATTTGAGCGTATTCTGAGTTTATGTTTGATTTTCGCCCTCTTCGTTGAAGCACTTCAGTCAGCCACATACAAAAGTCTCATCTTGGTGATATAAGTGAAAGATAACTGAGACTGCTGGCTGCTTCCTGCATTATCGTTATTTTTAGCTCGTCGGCCTTTGGTAACGTCACAGCATTTAAGCATGTCCAGCAGGGTTATGCTACTTTAAGTGTTGGATTAGAGTTTGTTGTCCCGAATGTTTTGTTTGCTGTTCGTGAGCACACAATCTTTCTTTCTGTAGGCTGTACAAATGTATCTTTCTACTCGCAGTGAAAAACCTCCAGATCCGAGACTTCCTATGATGGTGTCATCATAGTGGCCATCAATCAGAGAAAGTCAAGCTGTAAATCAGACTCCATGCATCTCTAATCATGAATTGTTTCATTTCTTTTGTATTTTGTTATTACTTTTTGTTGTTTTTTTGGTCATTCTCTAGCAACCGTGATGTTTTTTTCTTCTCTTCTTCGTCCCTGCGTTTGTGTGACAGTCCTAGGAATAGTGACGGCAGATTTTGCATCTGGGATGGTTCACTGGGGGGCAGATACCTGGGGATCTGTGGACATCCCTGTTATTGGCAAGGTGAGCATCTACATAGAAAACCAGGTTGTGTTAAACATCAACTCACAGCAATAATAGTCTCATTTTCATCTCATTCTGTTACGCTGCAGGATCAGAACGTGCATGAGCGCATGTAGGCAGCTCTGGCAGTGAGAGAGCTGTGTCCAGATTGTTGTATTATCCACAACTAAGTAGGATATTGAGCGGGAGCATATGACTTATTTTTCTCATTTCATATGAAGCCATTTCTCAACTGAAATAATTAACATATGTTTGCGTAGATTTTTATATTCACAGTCTTATTCTGCTGAAACCAGCAGCAAAAGGCAGTAATGAAGCACAATAACATCTTAACATCTTCGAATACAAACTTCTCTCCTTCTCAATAGCACATGGTGACAGTGGGGAGAAAAAACCCTTGACTTGGGGTAATTTACCTCAAACTAAAGGGGTGTAAAAAGATAACGAGAGAGGGAGAGGAAGAGGAAGAGAGAGAGGGGGGGAGAGAGAGGGAGAGAGAGGGAGAGGGACAACAACAAATGCTAAACACTGAGCAGGTCGATTGGGCCACTATCTGCAGGTCAGTAACACGCAGAGATCCAGGAAAAGAAAAGGCACAAACTTTGACAAATGGAGAGTTAGTTACATGTAATAGTGGCATACAAATTCAATGAGGTTCCTTGGCTTCTTGGCACTTGGAGAAGGAATATTCCTAATAATTAGAGGAGGACTTGTGTATTGAAGACGTTACTCTCCCCTCCAAGCTTAAAGGTGTTTCTAAACTAAAAAAAACTGTTTCAAATGTTATGTTTTATTTTTGCAAATGGATCGCTCTAAATGTTACACTGAATCTTAGTTTTGTTATCCTTGAAAAAAATAAATGGGAAATTTCATACTCGTTGATTCTTAATATTAGGAAGTAAATGGACCTTCTGAAAAATGTGTATATATTATAGTAGAAATACATACTTTAAGGCAAATAAAAAAAGTAAAATAGGTAAAAGAGCTTATTAACTAAAGGAATATTACTTTTAAATTTACTTGAAAAAAAATATAGGCAAACAGGTCCCTCTTCAATATTAATGGCGAATCAATCAAAATCAAAACGTTTTATAAATAGCTGCTTTTTCAAAGGTACCAAAGACCATATCTCCTAATGGATTAATAATGAGTTGAATTGGATTGACTGGGAGGATTTCACTTGTTAGTTCTAATAATGAAAACATTTCATGCATCTTCACAACCGTGGCTGCTGGGGTTTTTTTGTTTTTGTCTTTTTCAGGCATCACAGCTTTTACACGTGTCAATCCTGAAATTGATACCGACAGTAATTGGCTCCAGATGCCACAACATCGTCTGTTTTGAGAGCTCACCTCTAACATCTGATGTCATTGTTTTCTCATTTGGCATTGACCTTTATCCTTTCGTGGTGTTAAAACACATGACTTGCAAATGACTTTTTTGATTCTGTTAATGAGAATTCTGGTATTGAGTTGCAAAATTTGTCTGTAAACTGACTACAGAGATTTATGTAGCCCTGCGATCCTCATTGTGTTTGCATAAAGTATTATGTTTGTTGATGTTTATGTATAATGTGGCCTCTCCTGAGTTTTGGGAGAGTTACTGGGACCAAAGGCACAGCAGCATTCACAGATTCGCCGGGTTTGTTGGGCGCTGTAGGAGATTTCTAATAAAGACTTGCCGGAAGAGAAGAATGGACTTTTGCGGAGAAGAGAGGGGTGGGAGAGGATGGTGGAAAATGAAGTGTGTTTATATGTTTGTGGTATCAGAATACTACTCCTTGTATTATTGCGTCAACACGTATTTTGAGTATAAGTATAAAGCAGTCCTGTGCTCCCATTTAAGGTTAATTTGAATATCAAAGACGAGCATAATGCAGAACACCTGAGGCTAATAGTGGTTGCTGTTACAAAGGTAGAAGAAACGTTTAAAGTCACTGCGGTTCTTCTTCTGGTTTTGTTTCATTCTCCTGTTTTTCTGTGCATGCACATTTACTTGGTTGAGAAACCAACATGTATTAATACACGTTTTCTACACGTCTTTATATGTGCACACTGGAGGTGTAGGTGTGAACCGAGATTGTTTTTTTAATAGCGATTTATTGTGCAGCCCTACTTTGTGGTAAGTTTTCTTTGGCAGGTAGCTTTATTTGATCACCTAAGCAGACGCATTCACTCAACAGATGAAATCTTCTTGGTGACCGTGATTTAGATCTGGATCTTTAAAGCTGTTAGCCGGGATCTTTGATGTGGCAGGCCCTAAAACGTCTCACAAATTCTCACACTGCTCACAAGGAGTTGGTTTTCATTTGGAACAAAATCCTAAAGGTGTAGCTATAGGTTCAGTAATTTGCTTTTGGAAATGGATGCATACCACAATTAAGCATCATCAGTCATTGCATGATTTTAATTTGCTGTAATTGTATCATTGGTTGTCACAAGATCACATGGTGCATCACATCATCTATGAACCGCTGTTGCAGCGGCCTGCTTATTTTCAGTCATGAATGCACAAATGAACAATTGCGGGCCATGCAGATGCAGAATTGTTCATCTTTGAGGACGGCGTTCCAGCTGCTCAGCTGGAATTGGGAAACCCCGTTAAAATGGTCTCTTCATTAATTCCGCTATACTCTCACCAGGGCTCCTCAGCTGTTTTAATGGTTTCACTTGTTTGTTAAAAGGCTTTAGCAGCCAATGTTTGGACCCAAATAAAAATACCATGCTGCATGCATCTGTGCTTGATATAACCAATACCTGTATTTTTAACCCATGTTTGTATCTGTGTATGTCTGAATATGAGGCTTTGCCAATTGAGAAACCATCTTCCACATCTATAATGCTTAAGATTCACAAAAATAAGACGTGAACTGGCCCCTAAACTCTGTAGATCTGAATATAAATATAAATATTTTTATAAATATTTTTATAAATGTATTTAACCCTTAAATCTCTTCTTAAAAAGTTGGAGCAGCTTCTACAGGCGCGACAGATTAATATCCGTCACAGATGAGTCACAACTGCCGGTCTCAATAGTGGTTCCCCGATGAGAAAACATCCGGTCCGTGGCGTTTATAGGAATCAAAAACAATCTGATGCCAGAAGATAACTTGGTGCTCACCACTTATCTTACTGCCTACATGGTCGTCACTATTTCACTACTAGTTCACCATACGGTGTATTGGAATGTAAAAAGAGATGTGGTTTTACTGCTTTTGTTTATCTCAAATATTGTAATAACAGTTAGCTTTGTTTGAGCCTTTAAAAGTCTTTTTCTAACTACTTTGGCTGTTAGCCATTGAATTTGTTTATCCAACACATTATGAGCTTTAGTTGGCTCAGCACTGACTTAACCAACCTCTAATGACAAACATACACTTGTTAGTTTTCCACGATGCACGGAAATTTTCCATATGTTCTCCTTTTAAGTTTGAAGATCCTTGTGCTCGATCTGGATTACCTTACAAGTTTTTTGAGAAGTATGAGGATCTCTCTCTTTGCTTCAGCTTCTGTCTGTCCTGGTGCGTCTTTAACAAACAAATCTCTGAGCTCTTGTGAGGCTGATTGGAGCTTTGAAGGAGAGTTTATTGTAATGAAATGAGTCTGTTCCAATTTAAGACCAAAAGATGAAAAGGGAGTAATTGTGTGAAGCCTCAAATGTTTGGCCTACAACATAGATAAGCAGAAAAGCCAAGAGAAAATAAGAAAATTTTGTGCCAAAAAAAAAAAAGGTGGAAGGACAAAAAAAAAAAAAGAAGAAGGGGGTGGAAGGGGCGTGCCTGTAGAAGCTGTGGGACAGAGCTGGTTGCTGGGGTGATGGGCGATGTGAGCAGGTGATTAGCAGATGTCGTGCAAGGCAGGCTGTTAAATGGTATGGGATTAGAGGACACGCAGCGACCAGTGGCCCGCCGTTAACTGGGAGCGCCAGAGCCGCCCTGCTCGGCACGACCTCCACAGCTTAGTCGCTCTTTCATCTAGCTGAGAGCTGCAGTAAGGGGAGGGGATGGTGGGAGGGGAGAGGTGGGGGAGAAGCAGACGGGAACAGAGATGGGTACATAATTGCAAAGATATCAACAGATAGTTTCAGTGTTTGCAGTGGCACCTATCAACAACGTTCAGATAGGCGCTTGTGATTGTTTCGAGCAGCTAGCCGAACAATAATGAGTTTTCATGCTGATGCGGCGTCTGCACACACATGCACATGCACACTGTGCAAAATCAAATGCAAACCTTTACTTTTTTTTTTTTTGTTTTGTTTTGATTTTTTTTCTTTTTCCACCTAGGAAACATAAATTACCTTTATCCTGCGTGTGCTTGTGGGTGTTTCTCTTTGTCCTCTTTTGAGCTTCTACGATTCAGATTCAGTCTTTCATTTGAGACCCCCATGCTCTCTCAGGCAGGTGTCTGCCTCTGCACACTGCACGTGGGGTTTGTAACGTATGTGTGTTTGTTTTGAACCTCATATTTTTCAGTTTTCTCAGACGTCCGCTGATCATTTGTGTGTATTTGTGTGTGTGTGTAGGTTGACTGCTGTTCTTTGGTTTATTAGGATGCTGGATATGTTCTCCGAGGTTGTGCAGGATGTTTGTGTTGATGATGTATGTGCACATTTAGGCTGTATTTGCATGAAAGCTAAATGTTGTTTTGCACTACAAATCAAATAAATGAAGACAAAACATTGACAAATGACTATTTTAGTGTTTTTATTGTAGCTACATTGATTTCACCGGGCCAGTTCTGTTTAGTTGCATAATCATGCAGCGTTTTTCCGTGTGTTCAATTTATTGATTGATATTTGTTTTGGACAACCACAAAAAAAGCCTTTTACATCATCATCATTTGATTTATCAGAATGAAGATTAATATTTCAGTATGCCTCAGATCAGACTCAATTAATCTCTAATCTCACTTTAATGCCATTTCTGCGTTAGTAGGACAAAACCATCACTTTAGGCTTTACTAAACTTTAAATTTAAAGTGCATAATTTCTCTATCTTTCTCCCTCTCTCCCTATTTTTGTCTGCAGGCATTTATTCGGCCTTTTAGGGAGCACCACATCGATCCGACAGCCATCACTCGCCACGACTTCATTGAAATTAATGGCGACAACTGTATGATACCCATCCTACCGCTGGCTCACATGGCATACAAGTTCCTCACATACACACCAGGTAACTCATACACACAAATGCACACACAAGCACATTTTCATTTGCATTTTATTCCGTGGGTGCAGAGTGCATGTGGAGCAGCCGCGGCTCAGTGTCATCTAACAATCCCTCGCCCCGTTCCGTGTTGAAGTGTAGAAATCAAAGCACTACTGCACATGGACGATGTAGAAGTTCTGTATCACAGGTGTTATAGTGTGAATAACAAGAAGCAGATTATAAAGTGCTTTTTAGAACGTGGATAAGGTTAAAACTGGTGCTACATAAGTCCAAGAAGCTTCAGTGTATGAGTGTGCCTCTGTGCACCAATATTTCAGAAAGAGTGTGTAAAGGTTCTCTTATATGAGCTGGAAACCATTTTAACAGATGACATGTACTTGCGTTGATAAATAAAAATAAACAAATAAAATGTAGATTGATAGACATCTCTGCTACGTATCAGATTCTGGCATTGAGCAGTGGAGGTCTGTGCAGGTGTGGAGGTCTGTGCAGGTGTGGAGGTCTGTGCAGGTGTGTAGTCTCAACACTACCAAACGTACACAAACATGTGCATCAGCTGGACCTCCTGAGCCATGGTAGAGATGAAACTAAGGTGTGTACCCTCAGGCTTTACGTGTAAGCTAATCACAGATACCCAGTGACCATTGCTGACACGATGTACAACATGAAATCTCATGTCTGGAAAATGTCTTTTTTTTTTTTCACCAAAGGAGGAACATACAGCTTTGATAAAGTACAGAGAAAGCTTGACAGATGACTTAAAGACTCACCTGGTGGTGGTGGTTCGACTACCGACGACTCAACTAATTATCAGGATTACACAACAAACAAACTACACTTGAGTGGTGGAGACAGGAAATTTCAATGCTGTGCTTTTATTTTCAGCACTCTCAAGGTGGTGCTTTTACTTCCAGCACTCTCAAGGTGGTGCTTTTACTTTCAGCACTCTCAAGGTGGTGCTTTTACTTCCAGCACTCTCAAGGCCGTGCTTTTACTTTCAGCACTCTCAAGGTGGTGCTTTTACTTTCAGCACTCTCAAGGCCGTGCTTTTACTTTCAGCACTCTCAAGGTGGTGCTTTTACTTTCAGCACTCTCAAGCCGTGCTTTTACTTTCAGCACTCTCAAGGTGGTGCTTTTACTTTCAGCACTCTCAAGGTGGTGCTTTTACTTTCAGCACTCTCAAGGCCGTGCTTTTACTTTCAGCACTCTCAAGGTGGTGCTTTTACTTTCAGCACTCTCAAGCCCGTGCTTTTACTTTCAGCACTCTCAAGGTGGTGCTTTTACTTTCAGCACTCTCAAGGTGGTGCTTTTACTTTCAGCACTCTCAAGGCCGTGCTTTTACTTTCAGCACTCTCAAGGTGGTGCCTTTACTTTCAGCACTCTCAAGGCCGTGCTTTTCTTTCAGCACTCTCAAGGCCGTGCTTTTACTTTCAGCACTGTCAAGGCCGTGCTTTTACTTTCAGCACCCTTAAGGTGGTGCTTTTACTTTCAGCACTCTCAAGGCCGTGCTTTTACTTTCAGCACTCTCAAGGCCGTGCTGGCAAAAAAATTATAAATAACAACAATTAACTAAACATTTACACAACAAACAAACTACACTTGAGTGGTGGAGACAGGAAATTTCAATGCTGTGTTTTTACTTTCAGCACTCTCAAGGCCGTGCTTTTACTTTCAGCACTCTCAAGGTGGTGCTTTTACTTTCAGCACTCTCAAGGCCGTGCTTTTACTTTCAGCATTCTCAAGGTGGTGCCTTTACTTTCAGCACTCTCAAGGCCGTGCTTTTACTTTCAGCACTCTCAAGGTGGTGCTTTTACTTTCAGCACTCTCAAGCCCGTGCTTTTACTTTCAGCACTCTCAAGGCGGTGCTTTTACTTTCAGCACTCTCAAGGTGGTGCTTTTACTTTCAGCACTCTCAAGGCCGTGCTGGCAAAAAAATTATAAGCAACAACAATTAACTAAACATTTACTAATGAAAATCAGACATTATTTTGATTTCTGGTTGAGCAGAATCCGTTTCCAAAAATAAATACTTGTAAGTTAAAGAAATAAATAATTTATTACACTTTTTTCTTTTTTTTTTTTTGAGCCAATCGAGCCAATCACTGAAGTTTAAGTGCGGTAAGACTTCTGCACTTGTAGACAGCTTTTTTGTCCCACTTCTCATGAACAAACTGCTCCAGTTGTCTCCGGTTTGAACAGTTTCTTCTCCAGATGGCGTGTTTTAAATCTTTCCACAAATGCTCAATAGGATTTGGATCAGGCCTCATTTTGGAGCTGCATGGAGATGGTCTTATACCCTTTACCTTTAAAATGCTTAACTATCATTTTATTTCTGATTTCCTTTCTTTCAAATGTATGCATTTATTTATTTATTTTTTTATTTATACAGCTAAAAATCTGAAAAATCTGTTTAACAGCAGGAGGGATAAACGGGTTCTGTTTTGGTTAAGGACTTGGAGAGCGCTGGACATATTTTGATATCGGCAGTTTTAAATCACTTGCCAACTGGCTCACGATCCAAACTGCTGACTGTCAGTCAGCTTCAAAATACAGACGAGGATAGATCTTTTTAACTATCTCCTTTAGCACCAGTGAGTCTGAATGAATCTCTGTTGCAAACTGTTAAATATACAGGTTTTGTTTCTGAAAGCTGTAAAACAAAAAATAAAAATTCATATTAAAATATATCCTTTTTAAAATACCTAAAAACAATGGAATGGAAAATACTTTCTTTTTTTTAATGGAAAATAAATATGTACAGTAACTGTTCACTGAAAGTTCATCGTCTTCAGATCATATTGCAGTCCGCATAATTACTCACATATTGAATCGTCTTATCAGGAAGCGCTGGCCACCCCTGCCTTCCTGGCGTATATTTATTTCAGTTTCACAATGTTCAAAGTGAACATAAGGACTTTAGAAGGTCAGCTGCACACCAACAATCATTAACAGCGTCTCAGCATTGCAAGGTTCCACAATCGCGGAAGTTGTCAGAAGTCGTGGAGCAGTTTTCTTGGTAATCATGTGCACTGACCCTGAAAGAGCAGGGAGGGACTGGTGGAGGAGGATCAGCAGGAGAAACGGGAAAAGCTGTTCTGAGGATTTTGACATCTCCACCTTTCATGTCTGCACTTCAACTTGAGCTTAAAGGTCACTAATGGGAGGTGAGCAGGGGAGTTGACACCAGTTAGTTAGGTTAAAGGCTGGGTTACATACGGTGCTGGGGGGGTTACGCTGTCTGTGAGCATCTGGAACTGAGCGTCTCTGATATAAATCAAGTTATCTGGCAGAAGGAACAGCCAGCAACAGGATAATAATATGTAAACAGCAGCTGTTAGCTGTGTAGAAGCTGGTTATATTAGGCAAAGGCCAAAGTCCACACAAAGCACTCATGAATTATTTAAGGTGAATCACATGTTTGTTTCAGTGGTTTTCTCATTTACAAAAAAATGTTTATTTTGTTTGTTTGTGCAAAGAAGAAAACTGTATTTTACAGAAAACTGCTGTTTTAGTTTAATTTTAACTTCCAAAAGTTCCTTATTTAGGAATTTTTTTAAGGAGTTAAAAAAATCAGATTCTTTAAAATTGAATACATGAAATTACACACCCAATGAATTTATAGATCCATAAATATACCAATTAGACTTCATCTTCATCTCCATCCAACCTGACCAAACCTGCAAATGTTCTCAAACTCCGCCTCTATTCTGCACAATGATTTGTTGTAATATTAAAATATTTTACAAAATTTACAAAGCAATTCATTAGTAATTTCCTTCACATTCAACTTCACATTCTAGTTTTCCCCAAAATCTTGTAAACTATATTATAAAATACATTTTAACATCAGTAATGGCACATTAAGCAGTTATAAACTTTTTATTCATATTTTGCAAATCAGTTGTTTTGGAAAATGTATCCTCAAAATGAAAAAAGTCATGTTTCAATTTAAATTCTCATTTCCAGTCAAATACAGTACCAGTAATATTAATAGTACATGTTAAAAAGAATGCATAGTAAAGATACAAATGTGATTGTAAGAAATAAAAAAAAAAAGACGTCCAGAGGAATCGGTGACCGAGGACCATGAAGGAGGGAGTGTTAGTGAGGCGAGAGCGGTGGTGGGCTCCACCTGTGGGCGACATCAACACTTTTTTGCCACTAGCCTCAGGGAGTCATGGTCACAAAACACAGACGCTGACATCTACACCTGTCATGTCTGCACCTGAACAGGTCACCGCTAAGAGATTGAGACCAAAGCTGAGAAGCTCAGCGGAGAGAGGAAGTCAGGGAGTGCACGGGGGTGGGGGTCGGGGCAGCACAGGGTCATGTAGCGGTAAGATGACATCTAAACCTGTCATGTCAAGCTCCGCACGGTGTCGAGGGGTCACCAGACAAAGACAGAGGTGGAAGGGGGATGCTGAAAACCGTGAGCTGACATCTCCAGCTGTCATGTCCGCATTTGAACTGGGGTCAGGAGATTGCAGTTTTATCCAGAAGGAGGGAGCGAGGGGTGGAGGTAGATGGAGAGGACAGCTGTATGTCACAACAACAGAAAGTCTCAAGTAAATGACAAGATTTGGAGCTGTGTTACAGGCCTGGTGCTGCCCAGTTGAGATGGATGGAAGCCAAACTGTGTGTGGATTTCATTAGGCAAGTTTAGACTGAACACTTTCGTCTGGAAACCAAAGCTGGTGAGGTGTCAACACAAGTCATTTCAGCTGCTCCGCTGTGCGAGTCCTGGTCTGTTCATCAACCATCACATCACATCCTTGCTGACATGTAACACAATCCAAAGTTGCTGATGACATCTTGACCAAGACATGATGGGTTTTGGGCATGAAGTTCATGTTCTTTTAGGAACCCTGGGATGACCTTCAGCTCAGTGGAGACCGCTCTGTTTTAACTTCATGTGCACCAGCAGTAAGGTGTCTGTAAGTCCAACTGTCCATCGCTTTGGTCCAGGCGAAAAAAGAAAAGGAAAGATTTATAGAAGCATTGATCAGCAATTACCAAGCACTTTTTGCAGGAATCGCAATTTGTTGATTGAGTAAACATGTAAAAACCGGGCGCGCACATCAATGGGAGCACACATCAAAGCTGAACAAGCCCAATTTAAATCATTTATTTAAAGCTTTGAAACTTTTATACTGGGACGTTGACTTACTTACTGTTAAGACCTGATTTGCCACACACCTTCATGTGTGCCGAGATGTTTGACATCAAATGTGCATCAGTGATGCACCACGACAGTCAGGGACTTTTACAGAAAACCCCAGAAGAATTGATGCCATTCTGCTGGTTCTGGGGTTTTTATTTCTGTATGTTCTGTGTTTTGTCAAATCTTACTGACAGTGCTTGAAGTAAAAAAAAAAAAAAGAATAAATAAATAATGCTGTGCATACATTAAAGTTAGAAAATAGATATCGCCACTGTTATACTTGTAAATCAGTCAGATCATTTATCCTGCTGCAGTTAGTCAGTCATTGTAATGAAGTGTGCAAACAGACTTCCCACAGACTTGACCTTCCACAATGACTGTAAATGGAAAGTGAATGAGCTCTCATCCAGGAGACGACCTGTTGTCTGAACACTTCTGTTGTTCATGGATCAGAAATCCAGTGCTCAGGTTTCAGTTTGATAATAAATAACAAGAAGCACATGTCGACGGTGTTTTTATAAATGACTAAGTAGCATTTCCAAAAGTTTTGCATTTAATTATGTTATTAGTAGATATAGGTGCAGTATAATTCAAATTCATCATCTACAGTAAATTGCTCTCTCACAGTATTCAACTTGACTGAATAAAAACATTACCCTGTTTTGTTTTTGACTCATCCTGTAGTATTTAAAACTTTGCTGTCCCTCTGATTGTGTAGAAGTTTGTTTTAGTGTGACTTTTTACTCCCCGGTATCCCACCACACTGCATTCAGCATCCTCCTGCTCAACTCCCACTTCTCTGGCGCGCAGGCTGTCCAATCCCAGTATACCATTATGGGAATGATGTGTACTCCTTCTGAGTTTGAGAGGGGGATGACAGAGGGTGTTTGAATATTTAAAAGCAATGTGTAATGATTCATGGTTATATTTAAACATCTGTTGGACTCCTCTCAGTAAAGATTAAAGAACAAAAAGGATTTTTTTGTTTATTTATTTATTTAGCTTTTGTGATGGCTGACAGTTATAAAGGTAATGATCCGTACCCGACTTTGGACTGGAATTTGCAAGTCCGGCTTGGAATAGTCACTCAGTTAATGCCAGATAGTTGATTACTTGGTTTTAACCAAGTACAAGTAAGTAAGTTACAAGCTGTTTCACAATCTTTACGCAGCATCCTACTTCTTTTTTTTCTAAATAGTTTTATGAATTATACCATTATTCCAACTCTTCCTCATCTGTCTCCCGTCACCTTCCAGAGGCCTTGGAGGTGTCTTACCCCTGGGACTGCTACGTCTTCGCCCTGGCAGTTTTCGTGACATTGACCAATCAGATCCATAAGTGGAGCCACTCCTACTTCGGCCTCCCACGCTGGGTCACGCTGCTTCAGGACTGGCATCTGGTGTTGCCACGGAAACACCACCGCATCCACCATGTGTCTCCACACGAGACGTATTACTGCATTACTACAGGTATGAGTTGATACTGAACTAGTATAGTAGTGTAGATCGGCATTTTAATATGCAAGCAAGTAATGGCTGCATTACAGAGTTTTTGTGATATTTCCGAATGATCAGATTAACAGCATACTCGTGTTCCTGCTGACATCAGATCTGCGCATCCAGGTGTTTCTGCCGTTCTTGCATCCTTAAGATCGGTACAGTAATTTGGCTGCAGATGTTTCACAAGAACACAAGTCCTTATTGAGACACGGCCATAGAGTCTGAGATGTGGCAGGATGGACAGAAAAAGACTAAGTTTACAGGGAGAAAGTCTTCCTTCTAAGAAGAGCATCGAAGCATCTAACTTCCAGGTTGATGCCGAGCTAAGATTGGTTGCAGTTCCTCAATTGGCCACTAGAGGCTGGCTGAGAAAGCCACTTAATCCTATTGACTCCTATGTTAAAATGTCCAACTTTATAGCAGAAATAAACAAATAAATATACAAGGAAAAATAAATGAATAAACAAGCAAGGAAAAAGAGGCATCGAAATTGCCCTTTAAAAACATTTGGGTGTGACTGACGCTTGGTCCATAGTCTTTATGGTCTATAGTGGTAATAATCATAATAATAAAAATCTGTAATATTATTATTATAGTAGCACACATTAGCAAATATGTGATAGATTTGAAAAATTAAAAAAGAATGAAGCTTTTGTATTGGACCGGTCAAAGTCCAGTCCTGTCCTCAACCCACTGGAAAAGCTGTGGCTAGAGTGGGTCAAAAATCCTCCACGATGGGAGACGCTGATGATGGACGGAACGATGTTAAAAACGGTTCTGCCAGCTTTTGATCTTGGGGTGTAGGTGGTGTTGCTCTTTGGCATGGCTTTTTTTTATCCAACATGTAATAAATAAGTATATTTCTGGTGTTGCTTATTTTGAGGTTGTTTTATCCCGTAAGGATTTTTCATTGTTCTGATACATAAAAACCTTAGAATTGAAAAAAATCACCACTGTATACTGAAGCACAGATTAAATTAGTTAAAAATTATTATAAAAATACAACGTATTTTTATACAGCTTCACAATAAAATGAAAAAAGATGCATTATTTTCCGTTTTGCATCTATTGCAAATGGACTTTCAAAACCACGTGTTGTCATCTCTGATTATTGTCAGCAGCCATTTCAGATTATTATGATCAAGACTGAACACTTCAGAATTATTTAACTCCCAGTTCTCACAATTCTTAATAAAATGGCGACGGACTGTCTGTCTGACGGTCTGTCTGTCTGTCTGCTGGCTTCTTATAAACAACTAAAAGAAAATGTCGTGTTTGTGTGCGTTTGGGTCTTTAGAGACACAAGGCCTCTGTAATAGATCCACATTCAGTATTCCGCCTGCATCTGGGTGAGAGGGAGGATACACAAGGGGGATTCAGTTTGCTCGTCAACCTCAGCCCCAGTGGACAACAGATGTGTGTTTGTGTGTGTGTGTGTGTGTGTGTGTGTGTGTATGGGCTCTTGTGCCTAAGTTGAGTGGGGTGGTACAGTAACAGTGTGTCTGTACACATGCACACACACACGCGTACATCTGCATACTTGAGCATCTGTGTGTGCGCGTCCTTTTGACCTCCTCTTCGGTTTATAACCTGTGCCTGTGGAGTGAATTGGTGGCGGTTGGTGGAGTAGGGGGGACCCAGGGGACGGCGATGGCCCCCTGCTCCCACAACCTGGCTGCTGGGCCCGGCATGCAATCCGCTGGGGCTCGCCTCGCTGCCTTTGTGTTCGCCACCGGCTGACAATCCCCATGTATATTTAATGCTAACCTGCTGTCTGTTCTAACAAATAGGACTTCACAGGCAGAGGGGAGGGGGGGTGGAGGACAAGGGAGGGCGGGAAGGGTTGAGATGGTAGGTAGGGAGCAGCAACTTTTGGGGGGGTAATGAAAGAAGAGAAGGTGTATATGTGTAGACGGGAGAGACGGAGGGAATGAATAAAATCAAACAAAACCTGGCTGCTGTAACGTCTTCTAAACAAGAGGGTCACTGCTGACACACACACACACACACACACACACACACACACACACACACACACACACACACACAGAGCATCCTTCCTGTATTTTTGCACCATATACACCATAGATGCACCCTATAAACATGCATGAGCATCAGACAAGGATGCCCATGCCTTATTGGTTCCTTTCTTTGTGTGTGTGTGTGTGTGCATGTTTTATTATTGTTTGTGTGATTTACTGTTGGCTTTAATAGTAAAACTACATAAGTGTAGTGTATCTACATACAGAAGTGGGAGTCTTCAGTAGCAACAGTGAAAACGGTTTTCATCTGAAATGTCAAGGGACTGCTTCTGAAGCAGCAACGCTTGTACACGAGCGTAGTGTGCTCAGCACAGACCACTTTGTGTGTGTGTGTGTGTGTGTGTGTGTGTGTGTGTGTGTGTGTGTGTGTGTGTGTATTGTACAGTCATACATGTGTTCATGTTTACATGTAAATGTATTTGGCTTGTAGTCATGCATGAATGTGTTTAACTCAAACAGTAGTCATAGTGGAACTTAAAGACTGTGTGTGTGTGTGTGTGTGTGTGTGTGTGTGTGTGTGTGTGTGTGTGTGTGTGTGTGTGTGTGTTTGTTTCCGTTTGTTAGCGGGGCTTAAGGACTTCTCCCGGGAGATTCCTCATATCCCATCACCCCTCAGTTTATGATGAGTGAGATGAAAGGTTAGAAGTGTGTGGGAGAACTGAGGATGGGGGTATAGATGGGAGTAAAGAAGAAAAAAATAGACGATGGACCTGGTTAAGGACAGTAAAAGAGTTAAATCCAACCCAGCTCCCCCATACGTAGTATGTACGGCATACTGGTACTTCTGTTGTTAGTATGTAGTATGTACTGCATACTGGTACTTCTGTTGTTAGTATGTAGTATGTACTGCATACTGGTACTTCTGTTGTTAGTATGTAGTATGTACTGCATACTGGTACTTCTGTTGTTAGTATGTAGTATGTACTGCATACACTTACTTCTGTTGTTAGTATGTAGTATGTACTGCATACTGGTACTTCTGTTGTTAGTATGTAGTATGTACTGCATACTGGTACTTCTGTTGTTAGTATGTAGTATGTACTGCATACACTTACTTCTGTTGTTAGTATGTAGTATGTACTGCATACTGGTACTTCTGTTGTTAGAATGTAGTATGTACTGCATACTGGTACTTCTGTTGTTAGTATGTAGTATGTACTGCATACTGGTACTTCTGTTGTTAGTATACCGTATGCCACTGTGAGACCCCACTGGTCAATCGGAGGCCAGCCGTGCAGACACTCGGCAGACCACATTAACGCTGAATCAGAGCACACTGGTAGAATAATATACAGTTTAGAAAACAAGTTTGTTCTCAATAACTATTGTGAGAAGTCTCCCTTCCTAGGAACTTTTAGTGGCTCGCTTTAAATATATCTATTGCTTATTTAAACGTCCTACTTCACAGCAGGAGCTTTTCTAGCATGAGGGCAACCACCTGTGATGCAACTTTATAATAACTGCACTAGAAACATATACGTGCAACACTAGGAGCCATTGAAAAAGAAAAATATGAAAAACATTTGATTGTTCGGCGCCCTTCAGCCGGTCTCTACAGCGCTTCGGCTTTCCCGTCACTTTAACTCTCAGAGTACCTTGAGAGTGTTCGGAGGGCCGTTTCCTCACTGGTTACTCTATTCAGTTTTTTGTGCCATCTGCACTGTTACTGCAGCAGAGCTGTGAAGCAGCTGCAGCTCTTTAATTCACTGTAATCTAGGTAGGTACTCCTGCGTTGTGGATGCCGCTGCCGGTGTTATCGGTCTGTCCCCCTCTTTTTGGTCCAGAGTAAAACATATTGAAGAATAGTTGATGAATTGTCAATAAATTCTGGTCAGTGGTTTCATGGTTCCCAGAGGAAGAATGGATGGAGTTTTGTGATGCCGTTTTATATTGACATCTGTTCAGTGGATGTCGATAAAGCCTCTATTAAACAGGTTTTTGCATATGCAGCTTTTATCTTTGCTTGTATCTGACTGGTCAGCTGTACTGGCCTGAGCAGGCACCACCTACCATTTAAATATCAAACTTCACTTCATGGAGACTTGAAAGTAGTATGTATGTTTGTAGCATGTATTAGACATTAAAGAAAACCACTGTGTGAACTCTTTCTGACCTCATCTTTCTGCTCCAACTTTGTTTTGCATCAAAATGCTTGCTCAGCAGAAGTGAGAGAGGAAGAAGGGCGGATCGCGGAGTATGATGAAGCCGTTGTTTAGTACGTGTTTGTGTATACGGGACAGTTAGTGTAAGAGACAAGTTGTGAGTTAGAGAAGGATGCTCTGTCAGCCTGACTCTCCCGCTTGCACATGTAACTAATATAATCCAGAAAGATGCTTGATTCATTATTTCTTTTTTCTTTGATATCTCAAGTCCGGGTCGCTCTTCACATTTCTGTCTCAACCAGCTGCTCACAGGGCAAAACTCAATCTTATTCGATCAATCAGCTGTTTCTGCTTCTGGATAAAAAACAGGACCGACACCTGCAGCTGAAAAATAAAAATCACATCGCATAACTGATCCACATTTCTAATATTTCAAACCTAGACCTCAAATTTGACTGCCAGTTAGATAGAGAATGTGTTCACTTCCTCCTGTCTTTACTTTTCTGTGTTTTTGTCCCTCCCCTGTTCCCTTACCTCCCAGGTTGGTGCAACTATCCACTGGACCAGCTGGGTTTCTGGAGGTGTATGGAGCGACTGATCGAACACTTAACAGGACAGAAGCCACGATCAGATGACCTGGCGTGGGCCAAGAAGACTGACTGATGAACAAACAGTAATACCAGTACAGGAGGGAGAGATGGAGGGATGGACACACAGATGCAAAACACACAGACACAGAAATAAGACACTCACACACTTTACTCATGTCTCTGTGCTTCTGGCTTTTTTTCCCGCTAAAGAGCAAATGTTCAAGGAATAAATGTTTGCAAAACAGTTCTAATGACGGTCCGGAGGATTTGTGGATGGGCTGCAGTCAGCACTTAAGCAAGCTTTGAGAAAAGGGAGGGAACGTGGTTCCAGATGAGAGAACTCCGCTGTGACATCCAGACTGCTACTTCTGTTGCGGCGTGTCGGTGCAGGAGGTTTCTGGAGGTTGGGCTCTCCAGAAGTGACGCCATGCTGCCTGCTGCAGGCAGTTTCTGACACCGCACATGCACACACACGCATGCACACACACGCATGTAAATTCAGAAGTAAAATGGTCAGTCACTGTTTCCTCTTTTTTTAAATTTCTTTTACATTGTTGTTGATTGTAGGTCTTTGCCCCCTTGAAGTCTGTCCTTTAGAAACATAACTGCATATGGCTGCATTGACACCCTAAAAAGTGAAAATCTGAGTGCAGGATTTAAACCTCTGCAACAGCATGACCAATCCTGTCCTTCAATTCCATTTACTAACAGTCTACTACTGTTCCCTGAAGTGAATTGTATTGTTGCAGTCGCACAGTCGCGACTCTATCAAGTCTCGATAGAGTCATTGTGGAAGGTCATAGTTGTGGGCACAATGATCTCCTAAAGGGGTCATTGCAACCTATGAAGTCTGATGGAAGAAACCCTGTCGTTTGATAACTGTGTTGTGTAAAGGATGTGCAGTGTTGTCCAATTTGTTTGCGTCCTTCCTCTTTGCACAACCTGCTTTTTGACCATCGCCAGCGCAGAGCCAGCCTTCTTCGTCAGTTTGTTCTGTTTTGTTGAATCTCTGGCTGTGATGCTGCTGCCCCGACAGATGACTGCAGATAAAAACTGTACTCTCCGGCAGACTCACTGAAGATGTGCAGCATCAGCTGCAAACACTGACGGGCCGAAGCTTCCTAAAGTCCAGTCTGCGTCCATGAGTCCCTTCATGTCAGCCTGGGCACAACATTCATGAACTGGTAATGACCGTGACAGAAGTGACGTACACACAAAAGCAAGCAGGTTGCAGACTTGCATCCTAAATGGTGTGTATATATATATATATATATATATATATATATATATATATATATATATATATATATGGATTTTTTTAATTCATCGACGACTCTTAAGAATCTTTTCTTCTTTTTATAAACTATATTCTACTCAAATCCTGATAAATCTGGAAAATGTAGTGCAAATGTCGGTTATAACAAAGGATGATCGTCAAAGTTTGTTGGGGTTATTAGTTTCTCTTCTGCATACTTGGGGATGTGCTGTCTGTTGAAGAGGAAGGCAGAGCAGTGGCATCAGCCCTCCACTGCTGTCGGCAGGCGGTAAAGTGACCTTGTTAGACTTTTTGCGGATAAATGAACGTGTAACTGTTGGGTAAGCAAGTTGACAAAGGTGTAACCTCGGCGGCAGAGCAGCCGAGCTCGGGGGAGTTTTAAAGGAATACTTAGAGGAATACTTTGACATTTGGAAAATAGAATTTGCTTTCTTGCTGGATGTTACGTGGGAAGGCATTCTCGCACTATGCGGTGAAGATCCTGATTGCAATTCGGGTTGTCTTTGACAAAACTGACACTTTTTTAACTGTAAGAGCAACCTGAAGACTTGTACCTCAGTCCATTTATACTCAACATTACCACATGTCACGTGCACCGGGCTTAACACAGACACCAAGTCTTTATCCACTACTGTAATAACTCAACACGTCCCTGAATATTTTGGAGAGTTTTTAATTTAAAATTATTTTTTTTACAGGTTTAGGCCAGAAAGTCCTAACAGTGCAGTGTAAAATTGAATATTTGAAATGTACAATGTGAGTTGTCTACATGAAGGTCATTAATGCAGTCCAACATATGAGAGAGAGAGAGAGAAAGAGAGAGACAGACAGAGAGAGAGACAGACAAAGAGAGAGAGACAGAGAGAGAGAGAAGGCGAGAGAGGGCGAGAGAGAGAGAGAGAGAGAAAAAGAGACAGAGAGAGACAGAGAGAGAGAGAGAGAGAGGCGTCTCTAAAGAAGAAGACTTGTTCATGAACTGGCGACTGCAGCCGTAAATAATAAACTCGACATTTTCGGAGATATGACAGACCTCTGAACCCGAATCGAGAAAGACTCATGCGCAGCGGCTTCCTGACAAGTGTTAGCCGGTGTGAAACGAGCGGGAAAAAGACGACAGCGACGCGTGTCCGTCGGTTTGCGTTCACTCGTTCTCTCCTGGAGAGCCCCGCTGCTTGGATCATGGTTTAATTTCAAGGCTGGAAACCCCTTTAGTCACAGGTCAATTAAAACAGCACTTTCTTATTTTACCGAGTAAACGTCTGAAACAGCCGTTCACTCAACATGACACACATCAGAATCACCTGCATGCACACTCACTGGAGAAATCTCTTAAACGCATCCACAAGCTCTTTGTCACGTTGTGTTTTGTTGTTTTTCTCTGGCTTTATAATTTTCTATTTTTTTATTAACAGATCAAGCCTTGTATAGTTAAATTCTGACGTTTCATCCTGCAGCTCAACGCTCGCTGCTCGTCTGCCTTAATGTTTATATCTGCTGTTTGATTTAAATAAAGACTTAGTAACTCCAAATGTGGCCTCGCTGTAGTTATCTTTTCTATAAAAAAAAGCATATTTGAGGATATTTATCTTCACATGTAGTTTGGTTCCAGGCAGCAGGGCAGCAAATGCCGCATCGCCACTGTGAAGCTCTAATCTGAAGGATCCAGTTGAAGTTGGTCTCCGACCAGGATGTCGGCTGCAGCGCTCCGAGGATCCGCACTCAAATCCGCTCTGGTTCCTGGTGTCTGCCGCTTTGAGACATTGTGACATTGTTGGGAATGTGAATAGTTGCTGGAGGAAAAATATGAAAGTAGAACATATGGGCATATGCATTTAAAAAAAAAAGAAACTCTTTAAAAATTTGGTTTAAAAACGTGTTTTGTGTGATAAAGTGCAAACATGCGGAAGTTGAAGGCCAGTGCTGAAACTCCAGCGCCCTCTAGTGTCAGCTTTTAGTTTATTCTCTTAAAAGTGAAGTTTGGCATAAGTATATTAGTATTTTTCACTTCCCCATCATACACTTAAATAGAGGGCACATATTAGTCCTGTGATTGAACAATATGACCTGAAAAATTTTACACAAAAATAGAATAGAAACCCCAATTAAACACATTAGACAGAAGCATACTCTGCAGTTGTTGAGGACAATGATTCCAAATGATATGAACTGTAAAAGTATGTAAACATATTTAAAGTAAATCAATGAGGCATATCTATTAACCTGATTAATCCTAGTCCTCAGCTCCGGGATATTTGTGTTGTTTCCCACGTGACTTCTGTCAGGCCGTCCCGCAGAAGTCATGACAGTTCTTAACACAATCCACTGATGTTGTTGAGCTTTATGATGGGATATGTTCCACAGTTATTCATTTATTTGTATATTCTATTATGTTGTTATATTAATATTGTCTTTATTGTTACTGCATACTTTGTGGATGCCATCAGGAAAATTCAGTGGGACAGCCCATTATGTGCTACATCTCAGAGGTCATGACCTCCTGAAGGGGTTCAGTGAGTCATCCACCATCCAGAGTTCTTTCCCCGGAGAGCGAGGGCGTCCCCGGGGTGAAGCTGGACTCCAGGGACCAGGTGGGGCAATGAGGTAGGAGAGGGGACAGAGAGGGAGGAACGAGGGCAGGATGATCAAAGGCTGGTGCTGGAAGGAAATGGAAAATTATTGTGAATCAGTTTGACATCTATTCTCAACACACACACACACACACACACACACACACAAAGTGGTTTGAAAGAAGCAGTCTTGCTATTTCAGGACTGCTTTCATGTATGGGTTTATATGCCAGAAAATGTATTTTAATAAAGGTAAAAGAAACATCTAAAATCAAAGACCTGTATACAACACTTGAGAGAGCACAAAACAATTAGAAAATATAAATAAATTTGACACATGCACAGAAACGTGCAACAAGCTTCATTATACAGCTCCACAATGAACTAATTAAATCATTACCATTAAAATTAGCTCCATATTTGGTTCATTGAACATAATAGTCATGGCGCACTGAATAATTGCATGAATTAGATACTGCTTTGTCATAGGTTTTTATTTAAAATACCTATTTAAATAACTTCACACACCCATTTGGGTGTAGAACGTCTCCCTCCTCTGACATCTCTCCATGTATCTCTCAGCAAGATCTCCATCATTCCCACATTAGTGCCCTCTCTTCCACTGTTACGCCCTGCACTAACAAGCCGCAGGATCCTCCTCACACACACACACACATGCTGTATGGAGGTGACATACTGGCTCTCACAATGCTTGGTGTCGTGCTGTTAACATTTCACTTGGATGCACTGAGACGCTGAACATGTGAGAAGGAGTGTGTGAATGTGGAGCTCTGATAAGCTGTCACGAGGAAGAGGTTAAAGAAAAAAACACATTCACAGTCTATACTTAATGATTCCCTCACGCACACACACATATATATATATATATATATATATATATATATATATATATATATATATATATATATATATATATATATATATATATATATATAAAAACTGGTCTGGAGAATATAGTTGATATTTTGTTCCACAACCTTTTGAGGATATTGTCACTACAATCAAGCAATTTGTGTAAGTCTCAGTGAGACTGCTGCACCCGTAGATGGAGAATTTGGTCGCTGCACCCGTAGATGGAGAATGTGGCCGCTGCACCCGTATCCGGAGTGCGTGTTTCAGCTTTTACCAGCGATGAGACGCTCTCATCATAGATGGGCTGCTTGGACCTCTTCAAGTTGACAGTTTGACTGATCATCATCTCCCAAACATGCTGGAAAATACTTCCTGTTGGAAGTGGAACAGGAGGACGTGAGCAGTGCTCAAGAGGACCATGGTCTTTGTGCAGGGCGATGCTCCAACAATGACTCGGTCCTCTTTGTGTCCTGGCTTCAGTCCAGTTAACAAACATCTTTCCAAACATGACATTTAAACTGAGGCCTCCCTGGTTGTAATTGAACAAATCAGAAGAGGTGACCGACTTCATAGCTGGAAGACTCTTGTGGCCTGTGATGGGAAGTTTCTGGAAAGGACGGGGCTCAGATTGTAGTATATGTCATTTGTCTCACGTATGTTAGTCTTACAATAAGAATGAAGACTGAACAGCTTGTAAAAACTACTTGTGTAATTCTTTTTTAATGATTACTTATGCACAGCTGTGTCTTCTTACATGAAGACAAATCGTACTTAAGTAATTTTTGGATGAAGTGAAGGTGTTAAATTTGCCTAATAATATAATAAATATTGAAGCGGGAAACAATGGAGCCATTACTTGGAAGATGGTCAAATAAAACCCAAGAATGGACAAAAAAGTTTTATAAAGTAAAGCTACAACGTCAGCGGCATCCATCTGGCCAGAATCCCAGACCTCCGCCTCCACAGCCACCTTCTCCAGCTCGTGTCCACAGGTGTGGGAACGTGGAGCGAGTTCAGAGTTCAGCTCTGTGTCTCCTCTTTCATCTTCTGCTCCGGGGTGAAGACGTGGTCCATCAGGTCCTGGCCTGGCCAGGGTGAGACCTGCACAAATGTTTCCTGTTAATCTAAAAGGTTTGTTTATCATTTTGAGCTGTCGTTGAGGTACTCTGGAAGAGTGTGAGACCAGGCTCCAGAGCTCACTGAGGTCTAATTGGATTTATCAGCGCTCGACACAAAAACTTAAGTGAAGTCAGCAAGTGGAAGTAACAGAGCTTTGACTCCGCTCTAATGACGCTGCGAGTATGTCAGCAGGTGGCTTTTGTCACGAAGGGTGTGAGTATCTTCTTGTTAAATATTCGAGGTGTGTTTACACTTCTTGCAGCAGCTTGCTGCGTGTGCACACCTGTGCATGTATGTGAATGTATTTGTTTCAGCTTCTGCATAATCTACAAGCGTGTGTGTGTGTGTGTGTGTGTGTGTGTGTGTGCGTGTGCGCGCCTCACTTACTAGGTGCTTGTATAAGTGAGAAGGCCAATTATAAGACCTGATAGAAGCAGTGAGACACTTGAGAATTTGTCACTTTCAGTGCGCAGTTTCAGTCAGAATAACATTCATTAGTCTTCCTGCAGAGAAAACAAGAGATTTAAATACGCTTCACTCAAAACATTATATATTCTTCTGCCACTAGTGGCCTTCATTGACAGTAGGTGTGCAGGTATAGTGAGAGGGGGGACGACACAGAAAAGAGCAACAGGCCAGGACTCGAACCTGCGCTGCCTGCATGAGGGCAGCAGCCTCCGTAGGTGGGCCCACTCAACCCGTTGAGCCATCCAGGGCCCTGTGGTGTGTGTTTTTCTAAACCGTTTGACGTGAGGCTTCTGTTTGACATGCCCTGCATGTCCATCTGAACATGCAGAACTTTAGAAACATTACATTTATATTTACTCATTAATAATGTCGCTTTTAAAACAACTACTGAATGTAGTCGAAATACTGCGTTAGGAACCAATGCCACCGGCTGCAGTGTTGTTGTTTGTTTAAACAAATACCCTTTTATCAGCTAGTTGGTAAATAATCCCATCCCCGTAGACCACCCGTCCAGACGAGGACCTCCATAAAACCCCAGACCTGCTTAAAAGAGCCAAACTTGACAGATAAAAACAGGAACATGGACGTTTATGGACACTCGAGGTTAGTTGTTACTCATGTATGTTCAGGACTTTAATCCAAGTGGAAACCTGATGATTAAAAATCTATTATTATGTAAAGTGGCTTTTTAATGGTACAGACACTTAACACAGGGCTGGCAAAATATAATCTGACTTTCAGAACCTATTAAACACCTGAGAAGTACAAATCTAACAGTTAATTCTTGCATTTATACCATGTAAGTGTGTGAAAACATATGTACAGTACACGTTGGTATTTTTCCTGCATATCATTTAAAACATAAATGTTTATATGTTCATATAGGAAGCAAGAAGACAGACATTTCTTGTATTTGCATTTCACCTACTTTTTTACACAGATTTTCAACACTGAATAAAAATCAGCCCAGTTTCCTCCTGGTAAAAAAAACAATCCATATTTGTGCCATCCAGGTCTTAACGGGCAGTCATGAACTTTAACAGTTAACAAACTGACAGGTCTTTAGTTTGAAATGTGTCTTTTTTAAAAGTTTTTTTAAATATTTTTTTCCAGCTGAGAATAATCTCTCAAGGATGGACTGAGGATGGACTCCTGATCATGAATACGTCCTGATGATCAGTTTTTATTTATTTTCTATTCATAAAGCACTTTAACAAAGTTCTGTACAGGTGAACAAAAACATACAACAAATAAAACCATGAGATACAAATAAAAGCAACATCCCTTAAATAAACAAAGGACAAAGCCAGGGCCCACTCAGTGGAGTTAAAAGCCAGTGTAAAAAAAAAAAAAAAAGTTTTTTAAAGAGATTTTAAATCATTGAGAGTTCTGGCAGACCTCACAGAAAGACGGAGGCCGTTCCGAAGTTTAGGAGCAGCACTTTTTCTTCCTCCTTATTGTTGAATAGATGGTGCAGTGTGACGCTGTTCATGGGAGCTCGTAGACATGGAAACAAAACCAAAACACTCAGCCACGCCCCCGGAGATCTCAGTTTGTCAGTCAGAAGGAGGGCACATTGTTCCTCCGTCACATCCTGCACACATTGTTATTAGCACTTGAATAATTTACAGTTTATAACTTTGATTCTGACAGTCTTGAAAAGTGATGAAGAGCATCCCGGCAGGGACGTTGTTGCGATGCCACCTGCTGGTTACATTCAAAACAGAGCTGTTGAACATCTTCAGAGACATCCAGACGGTCACTTAATGAGGCTCCAGAGTGTCTACAGATTTCACAGGTAATAAAGGGTCTTATGCAACTTATGTATTAGACATCTAAACAATTATGATTTGTGGCTGATACTTTGTTGACAAGATAGACAAGCTACAGTCCTTTGTAGATGACGATGTTCCAACAGCTAATGTCTGATAAATGAAAACACACAAAACAATCTGAGAAAAATGAATCTGACGTTGTCTGTGTGACTGAAAAGTTGATTAAAATAGCTGGAAGTCACTAACTAAAATCAAAATGTTTGTCTACCTACCAGTGTCCACAGTTCATTGGAGTTTTGCACTTTGTAATCATTTATCACACTGATAACTTAAAGAGACAAAGTGGCGTGAGTCATAGCTGATCCAACGGTGGTAAACTCTTTAGAGCTGCTGGAAGCTGCTGGTTCGGTCATCATCGCCTCACAAATGGATCTAGCGCTCTTGCAGGACAGGATTTATCCAGTTAGGTCTCTGAATGAGAACATTCTGGAAGTTTAATCGGCTCGTTGAACAGTCGGCAAGTCAGCTAAAGCTGAGTTTGTGATTGTCTGACTCATGTTGGACAGTTTTCAATTGACAAAGTAAAAAAAGAAATGAGGAGAATTTGAGTAATATTATTAAAACAATTTGATTGTTCTGCTAAAGTAGCATCCTCCAAAGGGAATAGCCATGATAAAAACAAGAGACTCTTTTGTCATCCCATTTTTTTAATCTGTTTACTACTTTATTGTTAATTAGTTTAAAAAAACACTTAGTTGATGAGGAAACAAACGAACTGTTGTTTATGTCATAGCTGTCATAATTTTACACAAAGGTCACATTATAATTACTGCTTACTTTTCTCACTCACTTACCTGAAAAAGAAATGTTGATAACAACACAACAGGTTAGAGACAGTCATGAATAACAATAACTGAAAGCTTCTTAGAATGCAAACAGATTAGACTCGTATCGTACTCAGCAGAGGAGTCGGCAGGGGCGACGGGAGAGGAGGGGAGAGGACGGGAGAGGACGGGTGAGGACGGGAGAGGACGGGAGAGGACGGGTGAGGTGAGCGGAGTGCAGGGTGTGGAGGCTGCGTGAGGATCAGGGTGGGAAAGGGGGTGTTGGTAGTGGCATGGGGCCTAGAGATGAATAGCTGACATGGTACTACAGGGACTTGAGTGCTGTCAAACTGTCAAAGACCACCCCCCCCCCACTCACACACACTGGGAATGCTAATTAGATACGTGCATTGTGTGAGTACTCACGAGTTAGAAATGCAGACATGATGGAGAAACAAAATCAGCTCTCGAGGATTACATCCATCCATCCGTCCATTATTCAGGGTCACGGGGGTCTGCTGGAGTCTTTCCCTGCTCTCTCTGGGTAAACGTGCAGAAGTACACCTGGACTGGGCACCAGTTCATCGCAGGGTCACTCATACAGGTAATTTCGATTTTCCAGTAAACCTGACGGGCATGTTTTTGGACTAGGGGAGGAGGCTGGAGTACCCAAAGAAAGGACGGTATCCCAAAAGGAGTTCCCAAAAGCAGCTCGTATCGGTTGGGGATGAGTCGGCGCCTGGCCCCGATCCACAGAGCCGAAACTGGTCCCCACCCTCCACAGTACTGAGCTTACCATTTAATTCAGTTGTAATGTATCTACAAACAGTTTAGTAGGTTAATATTCATAATTACCTGGTTTTAAAGCCTGTCAGGTAGCGCTCCCAACTGCTGCTCAGCCATTCCCTGGTACGTGCACAGCTGTGGGCGGTTTAGTTGCACATTTTGACATTTTGGAGTCGTCCAGCATCTATCAACCCTGTGGAGCAAAACTGCCTTTCAAAGGCTTTTTCTGCAGTTAAATAAATCTGTGATTTACATAATGAGTTTTTTTTTATTATTAATTTTTAAATATGTGTTGATTTTGTCAGGAGAATAAAAAATACCCAAACAAAAATGTCTGTGTTTTTAAATGTTTAATTTGTGTAATGATTAAACAGTATTTTAGCAAAGCAAACCAGAATACATCAAATTCTCACGTTCATTTCATCGCCATCCTGAGCATGCATGCGTATTAAACAGTATTAAAAAACCTTTTTATTAGGAAGAGACATCCTGCAGAACCAGGTCCAGGTCCAGGAGGACAGCCGCCTGCCTCGAGGAGGAGCGTGCCTGGAGCATGGAGGAGGTCCAGCAGCAGGTCACCTGAACTGGCCCTGACTACAAGCTTTATTAGTGTTTTGTTTCTTTTTTAAGTAAAAGAATGACGTAGTCAGTGTTGGCAAAATACTATGACTGCTATTACTAACACTACTACTACTAATAATAATAATTTGTTTCCAATGATTAGCTTAAATAAAAAAAAGAAAAAGGATTGCATCATCAAATAAAAGATACGTTTACAATTTGTGACATTTCAGTATATTTTTCAGTAACAAGTTTCTGTGGTCTTTGTGATGTATAAAATGTTTCAAACAGACTTTAACAACTAGATTATCAGTGTTGCTGTGCTGTGGGCGGTTTATAACAGAGCTGTTGGATGTTGACGTTCAGATTGAGGTCTGGATTTTATCCCGGATGTCACATATCTTAAACTTTGCATTTATTTGTTATTTGCGATGCTATATTTGATTTTTCTGTAGTTTAGCAGATGATTAGTAGTGAAAAAAATACAGAAATCTGGAATGAAACCATTTCCAAGTAACACTAAGATATACTCCGAGGATCGGGCAGGAATTTGTCAGGTGGTTTTCATCCAGTTCACTTGACTTCTGGTAAAATCTTCGGAACAACCAGCAGATGGCAGAATTGTACTTCAAACGTCATGAAAGCAGACGGCCGAAATACTGCGCGCATGGAAGAAGTTGGAATATTTATTTTTTACTGTAAGATCCCAACTTTTCTCCATGAATAACATGTGTAGCTGAATTTAATATTAGTTTCTCTTTTAACTCGGTGTTCTTGTTTATTTTTGTGAATCCGGTAAACTCTTCAGCTTTCCAGCATCGCAGTCTTCCTTTACCCATCTGCTCCTTCCTTCCCTCAACCATCCATCATTCCTCAGTGAGGCATTCAAATTCCCTTCCTCCATCTGCTCTTGTAACCCACAGGTCTACGCGCGCGCGTGTGTGTGTGCGCGCGCGCGTGTGTGTAGAATTTCATGATGATTAAAGGATGAGATTAAAAACGACCATGTTTGGTTCTTCATAAATACATAAACAAAAATTAAAAAATCAGCTTTTCTTATATAGATAGAAACATTGTGTTGTTTGAACACTTTAATTTATTTTATTTTTGCAAAAAACAGGTATACAGTCATGATCAGACGTCTACATATAATATGGCAGCTGACATGTAAAAAGTGGCAAAAAAATGTTGTTTATTACTTTCTGCATAATTGCATTTTTAATGTAAGTTGTTTTTTTTAAAAGAGAGAAATGACAAGAGAGAGAGATGGACCGACTGCAGGACGCAGAAAAAAAGGAAGATGTGAAAATAAAGAATAATACATAAAGAGGGAACAAAAGCAGGAGGGAGGAGTGAGAGAGTGAAGGGGGTGAGCTGTCTGTCGGCTGAAAAGACGTGGGCTGTTATTTTATTTCCTCTGTGGGTACACAACAACAGGGCTGTCTGTCTCAGGTGCTGACACAGCGGAACTATGAAGCGGAGACTTACTCACATGCACACACACACCCTTAAACACATTATGACATGTGCAATGCCAAACAGAGAAAACCACGTTTTCACACATAAACCTGAAAGACTTTTTGAATCTTTATCTGTCTTTGGAGACCGCGATCAGCTACAGCGAGGCTTCAAGTGACGTGTGTGCGTTCTTTCATGTGAGTGGAACCTCCTCTGGAATGAGTACCAACTGCGTGGGAGACTGTCTTTTTTTTTTTTTTTTTCAGGACCAAAGTCTAGTCCTGAGATGTAGAGCCTGATTCCTTGGATTTCCGGTTACGGTTCGGGTTATCTCCTCAGCTGATGTCAGATGAAGGTTGCGGTTGAGCATGAACTGTATATGCATAAGTCACAAAAAACTTTTCCCCGTTGTGATGGTTCGAGGTTGCACCAGAGCTCCTGGTAAAAGGTCATGGACCCCTCTGTGATAACAGGCATTAATATAAAAAAGTACATTAAGATTTTAGAGCAACATATGCTGCTTTCAGGACCACATCTTTTCCAGGGAAGTCCATGCATGTTTCAACAAGACAGTGCAAATCCAGATTATGAATACATGAAAAAGAAGGAGAGGGCGGCGATGCTGGACAGGCCTGCCTGCAGACCTGTCCCAAACAGGGAATTTGTTCAAATAAAAACTTTTGCACACCTTGAGATAGGTTTGCAGGTAGAATGAGACAAAATAACAACTGAAATCATTTATTGCTTGCTTATTTGTTGATGCGTTTTTACTGTTGCGAGAAAACTTGTCAACATTTCTTTAATGTCCTAAGATGTTTTTGGAATGTGTTTCAGGCCTAAAATGCAAAAATGGACTTATGTAAACAAATGAAATGAAGCAAAAAGCATGAAATATCTTGGGTACATCCCGTCTGAACGATATCTCGTACTAGATCAACCTTTGTTGGTCTGTTTGCGTCTAACTGTTCACACCAGCTCCTATAGTCCAACTGTGTGTTTAAAGCCCAGCGTCTCTTTTATTGGCTGCTAGTCTGTTTTTGTCATGTTTTTTGCTGTCATCCTGTCCCCCGTGTAGGCGCCTCCTGCCAGCTCTCCCCGGGGTTTTGGTTCTGGATGTTTTGGCTTTTCTCCAGTGTCCAGGGTGTTTTGTTAATTAAGGGACATTTCAAGTATTGCTTCCTCCTGCATGTTGGTCTTCCCTTTACCTCAACATGCAACATTTTTGTAAAATTAAAGAGTGGGATCTTAATGCGATGAGGTCGGGATGATCACATGTTTGGATCTCAACAGCCCTGAACCCAGGATGAGGATGCACTGTGACGTAGCTGTGACGTAGAAAGAGCGCCCTGATTTACACGCCGCCGTCATTTTTAGTGTTTCATCAGATGACACGCAATAAAGTTTTATTATTTTTATTGCATTTAGATTACATTTGGCAGAATTAGCTCACATTTGAGAAAGTTCAGTCATGATTGAAGTGCAGTTTGCAAACGTGCCTGTAAGTCAAACCGTTGGTATAATTAGTGTAGCGTTATGCCATTACGTCAGGACTCTTTGGACCTTTTATTTTTTCGGCTGTCTACAGCGTACAGCAGTGTCATGTACTTGTGACTACAGATACGTGTGTCTTGCAGCTTTCTTCCAAATACGGAGTCATACACTTGTATTCAGGAGCATTGGTTTCTTTTACAAACCGTTAAAAACATGTAAAAATATGTGCTAAAAATCAGACAGTGATAGTGCTTGACTTTGATATGAGTGTGCGTGTATGTGTGCGGGTGTGCGGGTGTGTGCATGTGTTTGAGCCTGGAGCCTTGCAGTGATCTGGGTTTAATTTGACCAGTCAGCCGGTCGAAGCCGGGGCTTCAGCAAATATGTGAGTGTGAGTGTGAGGGCTGGCCTTGGTGTTGAGGTGAGGCAGAGATCAATGCAGAGGCAAACATAAAGGTTGAGACAGAACTCGCCATCCTCGCCGCCTCCTCTCCTCATCTTTCTTTAGCTCGCTGCCCTCCTCTTGTTCTTCAACCGCTCCCCAATACTTTCCTTTCCCAGAGCTAATAAGAAGTGTGTGTGAGGAAAACCTATAAAGACGAAAGCTTGATTGATTGCAAGCTAATAGCCGGAGTTAAGTCTCTGGCGCTCTCTGACTGACTGACTGAACAATATGCTTCCAGCCAAAACAAAAGCGAGGAGGTCCATCCATCTCCAGCAACAGCCTCTGCCTCTGACACACAGAATACATCCATGTAACGCGTGGTATATGATAAACGCACAAAAACAAACCTGCACACATCAACCTCTAAAGTGTCTGAATCAGCACCAGTGTGTGCATGTGTGTGGGGGAGTATGATGCAGCCAAACAGACGATAGTAATATCCATCCAGCAGGGTTTTAATTGGCTGACCGCTCATTACTAATACGATCACTATGGATCTCTGTGTTCCCTGTGGATTTACGCGTGAGTCTGCTGTGTGTGTGTAGGTGAGCAGTACTGATTTCACTTCGCTGTTGTTTAGTGTCACTGTACACACAGAGGCAGCGGGTACTGTAAATGTATGTGTACAATACAAGGTCACGCCTCAGGGTAACTTTGCTGACATACACACACCTGCGGTGCGGTCTCTGATCTCGTGACTTGCTGTCATGGAAACTGTCATCAAGCACAATGACTGATCAAAGAGGTATGCGACAGGAGGGGATGAGAACAAACATAATTGATCTGTCAGACACACGGGCAGGGTGACAGTGCAGTACGACAAAGACTCTGAATGTCTTTCCCTGGATGAGAAACAACAGTTTTTTTTTTTTAGCTGGGTTTTGAAGCAGATGGATTACAAAAACAAAAAAAACAATCGGTTTTAATGCACATAGATCACAGATGTGGGTGTCTCAAGAGACGATCGGCGTCAGTTCAAGAACATAACACGGCTCTGTCACCTTGTCTGGCCCCACCGTCGTTCAGATGTTCGGGCGTATGTCACATCACAGACCCAGATCAGACAAAGAAGTCTTAGTGCTTTCCATTTGTACTTGGAAGTCCGAATTTCCTAGTTCCCGGTTGGAAATGTCCACTGGAATGGCCCCGGTGGTTGGAAATCTAACTGGGAGAGTTTGAGAAACCTCATCCATCAATGAAGTAAAGACACAGGGATGTCAGCTGTTTATGACAGCTGTGTCTTATCTTATTCATATTGTATCAGACATAAACATATTACTGTTTGCTTGTTATCAGTGGGGCAGGTTGCTGACTTTATAACATATCACCATTTGGAACCAGTTAGTTTTGTTACAGCAGCAGCAGCTAATCCAACCTCTGGACAGATTTATGGAGTACATGAACTACTTTACTGCAACACACACCGGAGTTAGCACTCACCACCATGACTTACTATAATTGTTTGTTGCCATGGTAACATCTGCCATACCTCTGAGCTAGTCTGTCTAAAGAGATAAAAGCATTTTGACACTTTACTATCTTAGTGCTACGTCATAAATCTGCAATATTTAATTTCAAAGATTAGTTTTATTTATCATCAAGTAAACTATTCAGCGAAAGTAAAAAACTGGCTACATAAAAATAAACTTGAGTACTTGTGATCTCTTTGTGATGATCGTGTCATCTTGCATCTCATCCTATTCTGTTCTTCTTAAATATAATTTACTGAAATCAAATCATGTAAATTAAAATGTTCTTATTTTTGTGACGAAGCTAATGATTCCATCAGGTCTGTTTTCAAAGCAACGAAGTGCTGCTGCGGAGAACGAAAGCAGTCAGATATGGAGGACCAGGAGGGTCATGCAAACAGGAATAAGTCATTTTCATCATTAGTTTTTAATTAGGAAATAAAAAATATATTACTAAATTGAATTGCAGAAGACGTCCTTGAGAGAGGGCTCGGCCAGACATTCGCAGCAGACCCTCAGAATACGTTTGGGCCTG
The DNA here is from genome assembly GCA_014839995.1 of Xenentodon cancila. Lineage (NCBI taxonomy): Eukaryota > Metazoa > Chordata > Actinopteri > Beloniformes > Belonidae > Xenentodon > Xenentodon cancila. The sequence goes on from CM026199.1 coordinate 8,776,451, forward strand.
CCCAGTCTTTCCAGCTTCCTCCTCCGCCAGCAAATCCAACTTACCACCAGTTGGCGATTAGTTGACAGCTCAGCCCCTCTTTTTACCAGAGTGTCGAGGACATACGGCCAACGATCAGATGAAACGACAACAAAGTTGATCATTCCGACCTAGAATGTCCTGGTGCCACGTGCACTGATGGACACCCTTATGCTTGAACATGGTGTTCAGCACCTCCGGGAGAGCTTCTCCAAGATTCCGAGGGAGGCTGAGGACATTGAGTCCAAGTGGACCGTGTTCTCTGCCTCAATTGTCAACGTGATAGCTCAAAGTTGTGGACACAAGGTCTTTGGTGCCTGTCGTGGCGGCAAACCCGGTGGTGTACACCGGAAGCAAGGGATGCTGTCAGGCTGAAGAAGGAGTCCTATCAGGCCATATTGGCCTGTGGACCCCTGATACAGCCGATGGGTACCAGCAGGCCAAGCAAGCTTGGGTGGTCTTGGAGCCAAAAACTCGGGTCTGGGAGGAGTTCGGTGAGGCCACGGAGGAGGACTATCGGTCGGCCTCGAAGAGATTCTGGCAAACTGTCCAACACCTCAGAATGGGGAAGCAATACCCTGCTAACACTGTTTACAGTGTGGGTGGGGACACTGTCGGATGGTGGAAGGAATGCTTTGAGGTTCTCCTCAATCCCATCGACTTGCCTTCCACTGAGGAAGCTGAGGCTGGGGACTCTGCAGTGGACTGTTTCATCACTAAGCCGAAGACACTGAGATAGTCCTTAAAATCGTCAGTGGCAAGTCACAGGGGGTGGATGAGATTCACCCTGAGTACCTCAAGTCTCTGGATGTTGCTGGGCTGCCTGGATTGACACACCTCTGCAACATAGCATGGAGTAGCAAACCGGGGTGGTGGTTTCTCTTTTTGGAGAGTGTGTTCCAACTAGAGTGGGAATCGCACTTCTCAAGCTCCCTACGCCAGGGTACTGGAGAGGAGAATTCGGCCAATAGTTGAACCTAGCATTTAGAGGGAACAATGTGGTTTTTGTCCTGGTCGTGGAACATCTGACCTGCTCTATACCCTCCGCAGGGTGCAGGAGGGTTTATGGGAGTATGCCCAACCAGTCCACATGTGCTTTATGGATCTGGAGAAGGCCTTCGACCATGTCCATTTTGGTATTCTGTGAGGGGTGCTCCATGAGTATGGGGTTTGGGGCCCTCTGCTGTTAGGTCTCTGTACGACCAGAGCAGGAGCTTAGTTCGCATTGCCGGCAGTAAGCCAGACCTGTTTCCAGTGCATGTTGTGGTAAAATTTGGGAACCACAGGATTTCATCTCTGCTTTTTGCAGATGATGTTGTGCTGTTGGCTTCATCGAACCAGGACCTTCAGCATGTGCTGAGGTGGTTTGCAACCCAAGTGTGAAGTGCTGGGATGAGAGCTGTCCCCTACAAATTGGAGGCCATGGTTCTCGACCGGAAAACGTGACAGGCTCAGTTACTCAGGAGGAACTCAGAGTAGAGCTGCTGCTCCTTCACATTGAGAGGAGTCAGCTGTAGTGGCTTGGGCATCTGTATAAGATTCCCTGGATGCCTCCCTAGAAAGGTGTTCCAGGCATGTTCCACCGAGAGGAGACCCCGGGGAAGACCCATGACATGCTGGAGTGACTATGTCTCTTGGCTGGCCTGGGAACTCCTCTGAATCCCTCCAGAAGAGCTGGAAGAAGCATCTCTGGTAAGGGACGTCTGGGCATCTCTGCTTAGACTGCTGCCCTCACGACCCGGTCCCAGATAACTGGATAAAAAAGGATGGATGGATGGATGGATACTAATACTAATACTAAAACTAATACTCTAATTTCTTAAGTCATTACTTATTTAATATTTTAGCTTTTTAAAATCGAAATAATGTTATCAATAATAAATTAATTATGAGCAATGTCATTTTAAAATTGTTTTGAAAATACATTTTTAAACAGGGGAATAAAAATTTGAATTTGAAAATTAATTTAGGAATTCATTTTATTGTCAGGTATTTAAAAAGATAATTTCATATCTGTTTTCTTTTCCTTGCAGCATTTTTAAATCGTTTTTACATTAGATTTTTATACATCTATTACCTTCTCCATTTAGCTCCTCTTTTGTCTTTTCCCTTTTCTGTGGCACTTTGGGCCTCGAGCAAAAACAAGCAGCTTAAACAAAACAAATCAGGTCCTTGAATGCAGCAAAGCTCCGATTGGTCAGAGAGGTCAGAGAGATGATTTGTTGTGAGGAGGAATGACAACAATAGAAAGTGGTTCATGTTTACTCTCTCTATTCTTATATATTTCATGACCATAGTTTTTTCATTTTTTCTTACTTCTGATTCAAGGTTGTAAAAACACTTAAATTAAGCACAATGCTGTGAAAAGAATATTTGCCCCATGACATGCCTTCTGTTTTTGCTTTTTTGTCACAGTGACATGTTTCAGATCATCAAAGAGGCAGGGCAGCTGAGAGGGACGGGGCTATGCCTCTTCTGAAAAGATTTTGATTTTCCAATAAACAACTGATGATAAAAATGCCTTATTACCATCTGCACGACGCTCCTGGTCCTCCACAGTCAGACTCCTGCACTGGTGCCGTGTGAAATGGAAAGGAATGATGAATGATGATGACGAAGTGGTTGTTTCTTTACTTGTTAAGTGTAAATCCACAGGTCGTCTCTGGTCGACAGGCTGCTACTCTTTCAGAAAGATTTAGCAAGAACAATGAAGAAATATAACGGAATATTAAAAAAGTACTAGAGTACAGTGTGACGGTTTCAACCTTTCACTGAACCTATGAAACATTTTTAAATTTAATGAAGTAAAATCTTTACTATTCATCCATTAAAAAAAGGGAACAAAAGGATCTGATGGCAGAACTGAACCAGTGAAATATCAAAATCTGCTCATCATTCTTCATTGACTCTGATGATGGAACATCATGCAATGAAGGTTTTCAACCTGTTATTTTTATGGGAATATGCGTCACAGTTGCTCATAAATACACATGTGGCCACCTATCAGAGGACACAAAGTGAGGCACCCACAATCCCAACTCCCCATCCACACACACATGCACCATCAAAAGAAACCTTTCAGTCTTCTCTTAGAAATGGAATTAGTGATCACCAGATGGCGGGTATTGATTAGATATTATGTGTTATGTGTCTGTGCACAGTCAGACTCGATGGAAAGGTCAAGCTATTAAAGAAACTGTTGGGGAAATATTTTGACAGCTGAAACATTTTTGAACTAAAACTTTTAAGTATGTCAGTTGTCTTCATTGCTTCTTCTACTTTGACTTGTCAGTGTGAGGATTTGTTCATTTTTACAACCCAGTTTGGGTCGAGGCAGTGCAGAGTGTTACTCCTGCACATCCTCAACCTATCAAAGTGAAGCATAGCATCACTTTAGGAGTTTTGGGAGTTTGTTAGAGGCCTTTTGGTAGAGGTATTTTATCGGCCTGGACTACTCTTTCGTCCTTTTCAGAGATACGAGAAAGCTGTAAAATTGCTTTGATGTATTCACTCCATCTAGGCAAGTGACTGGACAAATGTGTGAGATTCCAGTAGGTGCAGAAAGACAGAACATTACATTTAAATGCACAACAAGCCTCCATGGTGGTCACTGGATTCAGTCACCAGGTACCAACTTTTATTTGGGAAAATAATTCACTTCCCAGTCTTTGTTTCATGAGTTTACACAATCGTAGTGAATCTCTTTGACATTGTAAACATGTAGTTTTGGTGCAAGTAACTAATAGATTTTCATGCACCAAAAAAGCAACAACCTGTGTGGCTTTCTCATAAAGTGCATCTTTCTTTTGGGTTTTTACAGTTTGTAAATTGAGTGTGGGATTCCAAGGTTCTTCACAAATACATGGTCTGATCGAGGGGTCATCCTCGAAACAGCTGTAACACACTGCCAGAGGGAATCATGTTCCAGGTAGAGGGATTATGGTAGGAAATGCAAAATACATTTAAAATAATATGCAGTATGTTTGCAGGATAACACGATAAGATAAAGTCATTGCGTACGTAAGTAAAATTGCAGTTCATCAAACAAACCCTAGTCAATATCCACACACTCCCATGTTAAAATGGTGAGCTTTATTACAGAAATAAACATAGTTAAAGCCTGGAATGAAAAACGGTTTTGGTCTCTTTAACTTAAGTTCCATTTTTGACCAATCGATGTGACATTTTAAAGGCTCGGCCGGTAGCTCATACAGGTTTACCGTAGCTAGACTTGGCTCTCAGACTAGCAAACCTGGATGAGTGAGGTGGCTCCATCAGTACTCGTTTCAGCTCCAGCAGTCCTTGTTTCAGCTCCAGAAGTCCTCATTTCAGCTCTAGCAGTCTTCATTTCAGCTCCAGCAGTCCTCATTTCAGCTCCAGCAGTCCTCATTTCAGCTCCAGCGGTCCTTGTTTGAGCTCCAGCAGTCCTCGTTTCAGCTCCAGCGGTCCTCGTTTCAGCTCCAGCAGTCCTCGTTTCAGCTCCACGAGTCCTCGTTACAGCTCCAGCAGTCCTCATTTCAGCTCCAGCAGTCCTCATTTCAGCTCCAGCGGTCCTTGTTTCAGCTCCAGCGGTCCTCGTTTCAGCTCCAGCAGTCCTCGTTTCAGCTCCAGCAGTCCTCGTTTCAGCTCCAGCAGTCCTCATTTCAGCTCCAGCAGTCCTCATTTCAGCTCAAGCGGTCCTTGTTTCAGCTCCACCAGTCCTCGTTTCAGCTCCAGCGGTCCTCGTTTCAGCTCCAGCAGTCTTCATTTCAGCTCCAGCAGTCCTCATTTCAGCTCCAGCAGTCCTTGTTTCAGCTCCAGCAGTCCTCATTTCAGCTCCAGCGGTCCTTGTTTCAGCTCCAGCAGTCCTCGTTTCAGCTCCAGCGGTCCTCGTTTCAGCTCCAGCGGTCCTCGTTTAGCTCCAGCAGTCCTCGTTTCAGCTTCACCAGTCCTCGTTTCAGCTCCAGCAGTCCTCATTTCAGCTCCAGCAGTCCTCATTTCAGCTCAAGCGGTCCTTGTTTCAGCTCCAGCAGTCCTCGTTTCAGCTCCAGCGGTCCTCGTTTCAGCTCCAGCAGTCTTCATTTCAGCTCCAGCAGTCCTCATTTCAGCTCCAGCAGTCCTTGTTTCAGCTCCAGCAGTCCTCATTTCAGCTCCAGCGGTCCTTGTTTCAGCTCCAGCAGTCTTCATTTCAGCTCCAGCAGTCCTCATTACAGCTCCAGAAGTTCTTGTTTCAGCTCCAGCAGTCCTCATTTCAGTCCTCGCTTCAACTCTAGCAGTTCTCCTTTAAGCTCTAGCAGTTTTTGCTTTGGCAGTCCTTGTTAAAGATATAGCTACCAAAACACTGTCTGAAATGAAGATTGATAATGTAACATTAGTGGGTTCCATGTGATGTAAATTTCACTGCTTGGACTTTTCTGCGGCCGCAATTTCTTTTAGTGAATACATGTGACATACAAAGATCACAGGCCTCCATGCAGAAATAAACCCACACAGTGCACAGTTAGAGGCATTGTGGTAGAGGTATTTCATCAGTTTGGATTTCTCTGTGATTTTCAAGGACATAACTTAGGTGGGATCAACAGGTTTCAACCAGTGTGAAACCCGTTGACCTCATCATCCAGTGCATTTATGTTCATCCAGCGTATTCATATGCTGAATTTTGTTGGCAAATATGGTATCAGGCTTCATCATTCAGTGCATTTGGCTGCTTTTATGGGCAAATATGATGTCAGCTGTAAACACCGGCTTCAAAACCCCTCTTCAGAAATCATTTCACAGAGAGGGTTGTCCAGCTGTTTTAATGCAGTCAATAAATGAGATCAGTAAACAGTGTTATCATCTACATCTAGCTCCTTTCACTTTCACCACATGCATTTTAAAATCTGAAGCAAAGGCATCTGCATGAGTAATCACCTTTTACCTGTATGATGCTACTCATAACTCTTCTGGGATATGCACATTGGAAGATTATGAGAGAAGATGATGAAATCATTCTGTGATTGTTTTCATGCATTCGTCAGTGCTGTCCACGTCAACTGACTGGAAGCCTCCACATGTACATCTGAAACACTCTTTGTTCCTGAAAAACTCCTGAGATAATTTAAGTATATAAGAGAAAGGCTGACTGTGTTTCCCCCAGTGGAGCAAAACAGTGGTTTGATGCTGTGGAACCGAATGTCTCAGCCTGATGGTGTTCATGCCACTTGTTTCCATCTTCATTATTCCCCACAGACTGAAGCATTCCCCCCAGTTTTGTTCTTCCTCTCAATTTTCCTTTGCTTCCTAATTCTGTCTCTATAATAGCATTGCTGCTCATGTGCACACACATGCTCGCGTGTGTGTGTGTGTGTCTGTGTGTATGAGCAGGTGCCTCTTGAGTCTTACAGTTGACGAGAGGACAGATGCAGTGTCACATCAGTCAGGGCCTCTCATCTGTCTCCCCCTTTTGGGAATGCATTCATCCTTAACAGACATACACATGAACACAAAGACACAACCTTATACAAGCAAGACCTGTGATATATCTCCTTTTGCTCTTTGTTTTCACCCCCACCCCCACCCCTAGTTTTTCATCTCTTAAGCTCATTGGCATTTCACATTTCTGTTTCTTTTTGTCATCTTTTACATGTCCTTTTTCAACCCTTTTCTTCTTTCTGCATCAGTCCTCTGCTCGTATTTTCTGCTTTTGGATGCGCTGCCTTGTTCTTTAGTCTCCAGTTCTTGTGATTCTCTGAGGAGCCATTTGCGGGATGAGGCTCGTCGGTGTCCCTGCTACAACATTACACATAGCAAAACAAATGAAATTAAATGGAAGCAGAAGAAAGAGGGGAGGTGTCTCCTTATACAGCAGCCTCCAACACTGCACACTTGGCTGCACACTTATGTTCTGCTGTTGCCAGAAGCATGTTTCGAATTTTAGCAATTTGTTGTGACTGCATGGACTTTTCTGTGGCCATGACTTTTTTTTTTTAAATGTGTGCATGCAACATGCCTTGAATGTAGTCCTCCATGTGTAAACTAACAGGCATATCTACGTTTCTGTGTCGTTCTGTCTCCAAAAACATTTCATAATCTGCATTCTCTGTCGCGTCTGGAAAGGATGGATTACCCACCCTAGGCTGGAAATGAGTTTCTGTCTCAAGTGGAGGAACTTAGGTGTCTTGGGATCTTCTTCAAGAGTGGGAGTAGATCAGATCAGAAGACTGACAAGACGACTGGGGCATTCTCTGCAGCGATGCAGATGCTAGTCTGGTCTGTTGTGGTAAAGAGAGCTGGGCTGAAAGGTAAAGCACAGACAAATGACTAAATCCATTTGTCCGTAATTAGCAGAATGTAAATGTTCCTGACTTGTTTGTTGGCTCATGCAACTCAAGAAAAACATTGGGGAGAGTCACTTGTGTGGACACCTCCATAACTTCAACGACACCAACCCTATTGCATAATTTTTACTTCCCATACCGAGGCTAATGCCTCTGCCTCTGCTTCTCAGCGGTGAAATAGATAAAACTATGGAGAACCAGAAGTCGGACTAACAGTCCAGTGACATCAAAGTTCTATTTAAAGGAGATCCTTTTGGCTGTAGATTTTTTTTTCCTTTCAGATGAATATCCCTGGTTCCTACCAGATACTGTGCTATACTAGTCATTGTGCATCATTGTGGTCATTGTGGCTGCTCAAATGGTTTCACCAGACACACCACGACATGTTTTAGAAGTGACTCAGAAGCAACTCTCTACTCCGCTGTGCAAAACCGATGTGCTGAGTCTTTATTGGCTGCTCAAAACAGACTCTACACACAGCAGATTGAGCTGTTGGGAAGAGACACTAGAATGGCAAAGAAAATCCAGTCAATTTTTAATGTAAAACACCATGAGTCCGACTCATACAACAACATTGCCTCATTACTGGGTGAGAAAGGCCACAGATAAACAAGTCAGAAAGTCTCAGATGAGATTTCAACCATGGATAATGGTTCGTTTAAGATGTGGAAACACGTATTTTGTGTGACACTATCCAAACTTTTTAAGGATAACATCAGAAAAAGATAAGACATGTTGTGACCTAATTATCAGTTTTTTCAAATGGAAGGCAAGTACATACTTTAAAATGACATACTAAAAGAAATAGATAACTGCGTGATGTTGTAATCTCACAAATATAACCAAATCCAAGCTTCTGATATGGTCCTGGCTGGATTTGGGGCAGTGCTGAGGATAAAACAAAAACACGGTGGACCCAAACTGCAGCATGTCCACGCCTGGTGGGAACCAGGCATGTAACAGTATGTTGCAGTAATTAAACTATTACTTAACAAACCCTCTCCTGACCCAGACATTTTAGGTAATTATAGACCAAGTTCCAACACTCCATCTCTAAAATTCAGGAAAAGGTAGTTCCTAGCCAGCTATGTGACAATTTGTATAGAAATGATCTATTCAAAGTTTTTCAGTCAGGGTTCAGAATGCATCATAGCACAGAAACAGCACTGGTTCGAGTCTCGAATGACCTTCTTATGGCCTCAGATAATGGATTAGTGTCCACACTGGTTCTACTGGACCTCAGCGCTGCTTTTGATACCATAGATCACAACATTTTACTGCAGAGACGTGGTTGGGATTAAAGGGACAGCTCTAGGTTGGTTTAAATCATATCTGTCTGATAGATTCCAGTTTGTTCATGTTCATGAGGTTTCTTCAGTACAGACAAGGGTCTGCTATGGTGTCCCGCAGGGTTCAGTGCTAGGGCCAATCCTGTTCAGTTTATACATGCAGCCCTTGGGTAGTATTATCTGGAACCACAGCATTAATTTTCATTGTTATGCTGATGATACGCAGCTGTATCTGTCTATGGGGCCAGAAGAAACAGAACCATTAAACAAACTTCAGGTGTGTCTTAAGGACATCAAGGACTGGATGTCCACTAATTTTTTGCATCTAAATTCTGATAAAACAGAGGTTGTTGTTTGTGGTCCCAAACCCCTTAAGAAGGGATTAGACGGTGTTGTGATGGCCTCCAGTAAAACTGTGTGAAACCCTGGTGTTATGTTCGATCAGGAATTGTCATTTAAACAGCATATTAATCAGGTTTGTGAGACTGTGTTTTTTCACAAAGATTAGGAGCATCCTCTCCCAGAGTGATGCTGAAAAACGAATATACCCGTTGGTGTCTTCTAGACTAGATTACTATAATGTTTTATTAGCGGGATGTCCAAGTAATTCTCTGAACAGCCTCAAGCTGATCCAAAATGCAGCAGTACGAGTGCTGACAGGAATCAACAAGAGGGACCACGTCTTTCCAGTTTTGGCTTCCCACCATTGGCTCCCCGTAAAATTTACAACCCAATTCAAAATTTTATTACTTGCGTATAAAGTCCAAAACGGCCTAGCACTGTGATATTTGCAAGACCTGATAGAACCATATGTTCCTAATAGAGCTCTACGTTCTCAAAGTGCAGGTTTACTCGTAGTTCCTAGAGAATCCAAATGTAGATTTGGAGGGCAGGAATTCTGTTATCAGGAACCATCACTATGGAACCAACTTCCAGTTTGGGTTAAGTTTAGTAAATGATATAGTTAGCACTTTAGTGTGTTAGTCAAAGTCAAAGTCAAAGTCAAGTTTATTGTCAATTCTACTACATGTGAGATACATACAGAGAATCGAAATTACGTTACTCTCAAACCCTTGGTGCTACACAATAAATACATTTTAAACACCAAGTGCAAATTAAAAAGAAACAAGTTATGCCATGACGCTGGGTTTAAGTGTACGACAGTTTTTTAAAGTGTGTGATGGTCCTGGAGGTTATCAGCTTATCGGTCTGGATAAAGTGACCTGGTGCAAAGTAGGCGGTCCAGTTCTGCCAAAAGTGCCTGGTGCAGATACTGAGGTCAGAGTGAGTGAGGGGGGGGGGCAGGGAGGTAAACGGTGGAAGAGCAGGGAGAGTGTTCAGCTTCCCGATGGCCTGGTGGATGAAACTGTCCCTCAGTCGGCTGGTTCTGGACCGGAGGGTCCGCAGCCTCCTCCCTGATGGCAGCAGACTGAAGAGGCTGGGTGACGGGTGGGTGGGGTCTCCCACAATGCTGAGGGCTTTCCGAGTCAGACGGCTGCTGTAGATGTCCTGAAGTGAGGGGTGACAGACACCAACGATCTTCTCATCTGCTCTCACGACACGTTGGAGAGACTTGCGGCAGGTTGCGGTGCAGGATCCGTACCACACGGTGATGCAGCTGGTCAGGATGCTCTCGATGGTGCCTCTGTAGACGGTGTACGTGATGGGGGCCGGGGCTCTGACTCTTCGCGGTTAGCGGAGGAAGTAGAGGCGCTGCTGTGCCTTCTTGGCGAGTGATGCGGTGTTAACAGTCCAGGAGAGGTCCTCTGAGATGTGGACACCCATGAATTTGGTGCTGCTCACCCTCTCCACAGCAGCACCGTTGTTGGTCAGAGGAGCATGCTGGGTGTGTTGTCTCCTGAAGTCGCTGCACCACTCAGCCAGGCGGCTCACTTCGCTCCTGTAGTTTGACTCATCGTTATTGTTGATGAGACCCACCACAGTTGTGTCTTCCGCAAACTTTATGAAGAGGTTGGAGCTGTGAATCGGTGTGCAGTCGTGGGTCAGCAGGGTGAAGAGGAGAGGGCTCAGCACACATCCCTGGGGGGCCCCTGTGTTCAGTGTGATGGTGCTGGATGTCTTGGCGCCGACCCGTACTGCCTGTGGCCTCCCAGTCAGGAAGTCCAACAGCCAGTTGCACAGCGAGGTTTTGATCCCCAGCTGGTCCAGTTTGTGAACGAGCTGCTGGGGGATGATGGTGTTGAATGCTGAACTGAAGTCGATAAAAAGCATTCTCACATAAGCGTTTCTGGTGTCCATATGTGTGAGGGCTGTGTGGAGGGCAGTGGAGATGGCGTCGTCAGTGGACCGGTTGGGGCGATATGTGAACTGGTAGGGGTCCAGAGAGGGGGGGAGGGCAGCCTTGATATGATGCATGACTAGCCGTTCAAAGCACTTCATGATGATGGGAGTCAGTGCAACTGGACGGTAGTCGTTGGAGCAGGAGGGAGATGACCGTTTTGGGACCGGACGGATGTTGGTGGCTTTGAAGCACGTGGGAACCACCGCCTGACTCAGTGACATGTTAAAGATGTCTGTGAAGACATCCGTGAGTTCTCCTGCACAGTCAGACGAGGACTGCAGATCAGGATGTCAGCAGATATCCAGAGACATATATATATATATATATATATATATATATATATATATATATAAAAGTCTTACTTCTGCCGGTGATGGATAATTATACTGATGTATCCTGTCTTGTACCTTTGACGGAGTGTCTGTGTCTCTCTTCTCTCTCTTCTTCCTGTTCTACCCAGCTGGCCTTCAGCAGGAGGGTCTCCCCTCATGATCCAGGTCCTGCTCCAGATTTCTTCCCTCTTAAAGGGGAGTTTTTCTTGCCACTGTTTGGCTTAAGGTTTTTCTCTACACTACACTACACTACACTACACTACACTATACTATACTATACTATACTATACTATACTATACTATACTATACTATACTATACTACACTACACTACACTATACTATACTATACTATACTATACTATACTATACTATACTATACTATACTATACTATACTATACTATACTATACTACACAACACTACACTATATTATACTATACTATACTATACTATACTATACTATACTATACTATACTATACTATACTATACTACACTACACTACACTACACTATACTATACTATACTATACTATACTATACTATACTATACTATACTATACTATACTATACTACACAACACTACACTATATTATACTATACTATACTATACTACACTACACTACACTACACTACACTACGCTACGCTATGCTATACTATACTATACTATACTATACTATACTATACTATACTATACTATACTATACTATACTGTGTCTTTACTCATAAAACTCTTAAGCCTTTTTAAAGTCATATTCCTTGTTCTTATCAGTTTCCACCTTAACCCTTTACAGGGCAAGAAACTATATTTGGTCACTTCAGTAGAACTACAGTCTATGGTTATTAGAAAAACATTACAATGTCAATAGAGGTCCTTTAATGTTCTCCAATAACCCTCTAAGGTTTAAATTTTGAAATTTCAAGTATTTTATTGACTGCCCTATAAAGGGTTAAGAACCTTTCCAAGTGCTGTAAATTCATCCATCCATCCCTCGATCCATCTTGACGTTGCCTGTCTGCTGTTTATCACCATCTTCCATCCATCCACTCATCATCTATCTGGCAAGCTATTGAGCTACCCCTCTTCACTTCCTACAAACATCAGCCATCCATCTCTTTCATTCTTTATGTCTGTTTCTGTACACATTTCTTCCTCCATTCACCCGTCCGTCTACGTGTTTTCTTCAGTGCGCTGTTGGCAGCATTGCTAAAAGGCTGTCAGCTTTGACCTTTACCTGCACCCCTCCACTTCTCCCAAACCCTTCACAACCAAGACACACACACATGCACACATGCACACATGCCTTCTGGAAACAGAAAGAAATACAGTGAAGTACAAAAGACATTCTCACTGGAGGCGCACAAAATAAGCTATGAAAAATAGTCTTAAGGCTACAAAAGAGAGGGAAGTCATGCAAAAATAAATAAAGAGATAAAAAGATAATAATTTTAAAGGTATGAGCTCTGGCAAACAACAGAATTGATTCTTGTCTATTCAAGATCAAAACACCATCAAATGACCTTCAGTGTTTCATCAGATAACAATGCGGCTGTGGTTTTCCACAGTGGAAGTGTTGCACTTCAAAATCTCTCTGATGCTGAATTAATCCAAATTGATAACATGGTGAGGGAAATAATAAAAGTGTCTCCAGGGGTGTGGAAAGTGTTTTAGACATTTTTATGAAGTTCCTTCTGCAAGCAAGAATGTATGTGTCATCATAAATAAACAAACTTAGTTATTTCTTTCTACAAGCCTGTAACAGGCGCAGACTAAGCCCAGACTTTATGGCACCTAGTTAATCTGAAAAGTGCTCTTTGTCAGAGATTCACATGGTAAAAGATGGATTTATACCAATCTGCAGTAAAACTCTACTGCTGTTGACCATCTTCACAGACTAATTGCTTTGTTACCATGACAACACAACTGATAAGGAGACAGACCTTTTGTTAAAGGGGAACTTTGCAGCCTGCATTTCTATGAAGAAACCTTGACTAGAGATTTTAAAGTTTTATTAAAGTGTGAAAACTGAAGCTGAGCCAATGTGCCAATGTTTAATTATGTTTAATCACTATTGACTTTTAATAATGATTTAAATAATGGTTTTGCAACTTTCAGAACCGAAGACAATGAAAGACATTCTAAATATCCATTCATGCTTCTGTCATGATATGATAAGTAATTGCTTGTCAGCGTTTGTTCTTTTTGTTGCTGTTGTCTTGAAGTGTTGGATGCACGATTTCTGTGAAGATGACAGAAACTCTACAAACTTAACCCTAGAAAACTGACAGAAGCTAAATTATTTTCATTTGATTTCATCTTGAAATCAAGGTGAACTTACAATATATTTACTTACACTTATTTTATTATTTCTTTCTAACTGAGATATAATGTGGAATTTTAGTAAATCACAGTTGATAGTCTAATGTCCCTTATTTATGCAAATTCCAACTAGTCTCTAGTTTTATGACCTGCAGGCCCATTCAGTCAAATTATTTATTTCATTTTTTCTTTAGCTGGAATTCTGCCGAAATGCAGATTATATTCAGGTTGCATTTTTGTTATTTTCGCCTGGAGTGGGATAATTACCATTTCAGTTTTATAGTTTATACTTTTACCTGATGCACGTTGAGCCCAAAAGCCTGAACTGAGAACTCCTCTCCAGTCTAAAGTCGGACAAAACTACTTCAAATTCTGACATTCTGTGTTTTAAACGCCTTCAAACATCAATCTCTTTACATTTGAATTTCAGCAAATTTGCTTTATTTTCTGTAGTTTTTTTTATAGTTTTTTTCACTTCTGTCAGTTATTCTTAATCCTCTTACATTTATCATTTTGTTACTTAATGTTCACTTTGTATATTCCACAATAATATACATTTAGCACACATTTCAAGATATTGTATAGAAGTTAATAAAATGCACAACTTCTTGTGTTTTTCATAAATAGTAAGATACCTTCAGGTGAGAATTTATGACTTCATTTGGGAAACTGATTGCAACATATTTGACATATTTGAAATTTCATCTGTTAAAACAAGTGCTGCCCCCTCCAGTGACATGCTGATTAATACTAATAATTAATATTTCATGTATCATGATAGAAAAGCCTTGTGAAACCACATGTTTCTTGTTTTCTGAGGGATACATCTGTACAACTGACTGGAGTGGTGACCAACGCTCTGCTGCTTCAGGTGTTACACTCCACATATTAAAAATAGAGAATCTGTGCTGCAGTGAACACAGTCAACGCCAGAAAAGACGACAACTGTGTTTCTCATTCAGGGTGGATGCAGAGTTCAGAGAGCTTTTAAAGCGAGCACTCCTCTTTATTCTTTGGGAATAATCAGGCTTGTGATGCGACTGGACAGGTGTAAGTGTGTGCTGCTTCACACAGCTGTCAGCCTTCCTGCCATATCACGCTGGTGATTTTTCACAGGAAAGAGCGAGAGGAGGCTGTGACCAGGACACTGCAGTGACTCACCCTGTAGACAAGAAGAGTCCTCTTCCACCGTTTTGGCAGAAAACAACCCTAATAGCAACATTTTTATTCGACCTTGTCGTATCAGGGTGGAAAATCTTTGTTTTTACAAACTTAATATAATTTTTGTCAGACAAGTTTCACTAAAATAATCACTAAAAGATCACTTATAGTTTGGCATCTGGCTCTAACAGTATCCCTAGCTACTACTACTAATACTACTCCTACTACTATTTACTGTACCTTAGAAGTGAGAGGTAAAATAAATATATATTTTTATTTAAGTATTTGACAGTAATGTTACTCACAAGGCATACATGCATACATACAAGTATATGCTGTGTTATATGATTATATAGTAATAACATCTATAAAGAGTAATATATAAAACTTCCAAATATAAACATTTACATGTATATACGTAGTTGCTCAGCAGTTGCCAACAGATGCTGTGAACAGAGCCATAAAGACATGTTTGAAAATGGAGCTCTGCATCCGCAGCATGTCATCCACATTTCTTCAAAGCTCAACAAGAGCATCACATTTAACCCCAGAATCCCTTGATAGTCTTGAGGTATCATGGTACTCGCACAGATTCAGGACACCCTGTACCAGATGCAACAAAGCAGCTCCAGAACATAACCGAGACTCCTCCACGTTTCACAGTAGCTGCGATGTTTGTTTGTTTGTTTCTGTCTTTTTTGTTCTGTCCAAAAAAACAAACAGTTTTGGTACCAGAAGCTTTGTAGCTTGTCAACATACATAATAAAACCTCCTGTCTGACTTTTTTTATGATTTGGTTTCCGCAGTGGGGTCCTCCTCAGTCTTCCACTTTGGCTCAGACAGCGGCAGATGATGTGATCTCGCATTGATGTACCTTGACCTCGAGGTTCACCTCCAATCCCTTTGGAAGTTGTTCTGGGCTCATGGTCTACTATTTGTATTATTTGTCCCTTCAATTTTTCATCAGTTTTCTTCTTGCAGCTGCATCCAGGTAGGCTTTCCACAGTCCTGTGGATTAAACGTAATGACATTTGCAACTGTGGTTACAGTTTTTACCTCTAATATGCAAATTGGATCTCCTCAGACAGCTCTCTCCTTTGCTTTTTGTCACCCATGTTCAGTGTGGTGAACACTGTGAAACCAAACGGTAGAGTGATGACTTTTCACCCTTTAAATAGTCAGAGTGACTGACTATGAGAATTTAGATAAATTTGTCAGTCTGTTCAAAGTATTTTTGATATTTTCTAGGCCTAACTAATTTATTGTTGGCCAGTTCCATTTTTTATTTTAATATTCTTATATTGAATGATTCTGTTGAACCAGAATTCAGAAGCATTCCCAGATTTTCATTAGTCATTTATCAGTAAAGTATAATGTATTACTACTTTCAAGTTATTTAATTGACTATTGTGTGGTTTTTCTTTCTTTAATTGAAATTTACTAACACATTTGTCTGTAAACGAAGGCCGTTGTGTGTCAACTCAGACCAAAACGCCAGTGTTTACCTGAAAAAGCAACTTTAAAGAAACACTAAAGACTTTCCATCATGTTAAAATTTCAGATCAGAAAAGCGCCACATAGGTGCTGCAATAGCAGCGTTTTTGAGAACGTTGAGGCCCATCTTTCATTTCTCTTTTGCTGAAAACTGCCCACACAACATTGTCCACCCCAGCATCATGACAGAGAAAGAGAGAGAGAGACCTTCTGTGGGCTCTAGTAAGATCATTTACCCTCAACATTCAACATGATTTTAACATTATTTACCTTTGAACAAAATGGTTAGAAAGAAACATTTACTTTTTTCATGGTTGTAAAAATTCCTTCCTGAGCTGAATTCTGTACAATTTCTAACATCTGAGTATAAAGAAAAGTAACAGACCGGCCTCCGACTTGTTGCTTTCACCCATGTGTTGCATGTAGGTGGAGCACTGCTGATCGCGGCAGCAGTGAGAAAGGTATTCCTGTGGAGAAAAAATGAAAAGTTGCACTTGCCAAAATACTTCCTCTGTGATGCATTCTGGTCTCATGCCTCTGTCGTTTCTTTGATAGACCATTGAAGTCCCTGTAACTTCTACCACTACAATATTTGATATTGCACATCAATATAAAATGGTTCATTTTCTAGACTCACGTTACAACTCAGCAAAAGAGAAGACCGGACCTGCTGATGCGGTTCAGATCTGATTCTGGGCAAAACACACGAAGCCCCCAACCCAAAGCGGATGTGAAGTTGCTATAAATATGCTTTCTGAGTGTGTTACATATCAGAAAATATATTATAATAACTACTTATCCAAAAATGATAAGATAAATCATATTAAACAGTGTTCTGTGCTCTGAGATGCTACGAGCTCTGAGGATACTAATGATTGATGCCCGATGTGCTGGAATGAACTAAACTAACAGGAAATATAGAGTGACGCTGATTTTAATTTAACCAAATTGTTTAGATGTGAAATGACCAGTGCAGTAAAAAGATATTAAAAATTTTGGCCATTTCCCACTTCCCACTGACAAAAGTAATACAAAATGTATTTATCAGTGAGAGATGACATCATCTGTTCCTGTTTGAACCAAAGTGGACTCTGCAGCTGAAAGCAAATCATAAAAAAGCCAAACTGGATTTGTGAAAATGCAAACTGACAAGCCACAAAGCTTCAATGAGGATCTCCTTTGGACAGATGAGACAAAACTGGATCTTTTTGACAAGTGACATCAGCTCTATGTTTACAGATGCAAAAATTTTGCATTAAAGTAAAGAACACTGTCTTAATGCTGGATTTGCACAGCAGCATTGCATTAATCATATGCATCCCTGTCCATAGACTTTGAATGGTTTGATGTCATCTGTTGCCAGAATGAATTGTGGGTTCTGTGTGTGCATTGATTATGTTACAGGACTTTTCCTGCTTCAACTTCAGGTAATCATGCTGCAGCTTCAGGGCTAGAGCTAGCTCATGAAGAAGGAAGAAATTTGATTGGTTGTTTTTGTTTTTACGAAGCAAATTCCCCCTCCCCCCATACGACTTACAGAAAAACCTGGAGGAGACTCGGTTATGTTCTGGAGCTGCTTTGCTGCATCTAGTACTCAGACCTAGATTGACTCTGCGCACGTACTGTATGATGAAATCCCAACGACTATGATTAAGGTGTGAAATGTCAGAAAGCTTGGACCACATCTCAGGTCATGGGTCCTCTAACAGGATAATGACCAAAAACACGCAGCGAGAAACAGCCAGGGATGGCTAAAAAAAATCATTGGACAATTCAGAGATTCTCTTCTATGAGCCCTGATCTAAATCACACTGAACCTCTTTGGAAAGAGCTGATTCATGCAGTCTGGAGAAAAAAAAACCTTCAAACCGGAGACAACTGGAGCTGTATGCTTCTGAGGAGCGGATTAAAAATATCAGTCTACAGGTGCAAAAGTCTCGTTAGGAGTTACAGAAATCACTTGATTGCAGTGATTTCCTCTAAAGTTTGTGCAACAAAACATTGAGTTGAGGGTCCCATCATTTTTGTCAAGGCCAGTTTCATGAATTTGATTTTTAAAATGATTCTCCTTTTCAAAAGCAGTTCCTAATTTTCATCAGTCACTATTAAGTAAATTATTATTTTTTTATTACTTTTATCCATTTTAATTTATTTCAGCAACATTTATTGGTTTTGCTGTAATGGAAGTGCAACAACAAATGTGTCCCCTTGTATTTAAGTATGGTCTTTGAACTTCAGAGTTGTGGTGCTGGCATTTCACAAAATGAGTCAATGGAAGATAACCGCGTACCTTTGGAGGTGGGGTGAGGTCTTTGCCCAGCTGCAGAGGGAGCCGTGGGGTAGTGGTTCAGGGAGAAGCACCAGATGACACAGAACCAGCTGCACTCACGGTGCTTATCAGCTTTCTTCTATTTATGGAGGAGCTTGCTGGGACCAAAAGAAGAACACCTGATGTCAACGCCGCCACAACACTCTTTGCGCCGAAAAGGTAAATAAATAAAATATTTCTTGCATTACTTTGTGCATCTGTATATGTTCTGGAGTGGGAACCTGAGTAGCTGGACTTTGCTACATCAGCAACCATCAGCTTTGTTAAGCTTTGGGCATTTAAAGCTTGAGAAAAAGTGAGGACTGGCCATGTCTTTGTATTAGACTACTTGCAGGTAATTATCGGCTAATTACAGTGTGTCCGTACGCCCTGTAAAACGACTGGCTCAATACTGCTCTTTGACCCAGCTTCTCTGATCCTAATATTAAATCACAGATGAGCTTGCGTCTGATATTTCCTGAGCAGATCCAGTCGATCACCGGAACGTGAAGCTGTCGGTGCTGATTGGTCGCTTCAACAAGCAGGCGACTCGCAGAACGACAAGAGGCCAGTTTTCAGTGAATGTTCATTGTGTATGTATTCTGTCTTTTATTTCCTACCACATGGTTCCTTCTCTTCCCCCCTCCCCTACCCGGTTCTTCCTCTGCTAAAAATCTTTCCTTCCTTCTATCCATCACTCTGTGTTTTCCATTAAATGGATGTGACTTGTAGGTAAGTGCTAGTTAAATGGGTCCTCTTTTCTCCTCACTGAGTTTTAAATAGCTCTGCTTTCCCCTGGCCTCTGTCTTCTGAGCTCTTAACGCTCTTCCCATCCATTCTCTGTATCATCCCTGAGAATCCCTGCTCCTCGCTCATCTTCCTCTGTCACAGCTGCTCACTGCTCACCATGCTACAGATTTTAGATCCATACTTTTTGTCTCCCCACTATTATCACTATTGTCTTCAAAATGGCCACTTTTGATGAACTTCTGATGGCTGAGCTTATGAAGGGTTTTTCAGATAGATGTTAGGACACTTTAAATTCTGTACAACCTAAAGCTGAGTACTGTGCAAGGACACTGCGTTGTCGCTATGCGGTGTGATGACGACGAAGAAGACAAAAGAGAAGAAGCTGATCTTCTGGCTTTTCTGAGTTGTACAATATACATTTAAAGACATACTGAGAGATGAATGGGAAGGTTTTGATGTAGAAAGAAATCTTCGACAACTTGGCAAATAGGTGTATTTGAAAATTAGTGGTTGTCAGCTGGTTGTCAAACTGCCTTTATGTTGGTAACAAGAGGAAGGAGCGGTAACTTCCCAGATTGATTTGATTAAAAACAAGAAGCTTTCATTTAGGCGATTAACAAAAATATTCCATAAATAGATCACGGCGTATGATGGAAACACAAACTGCTGATTCAGAGCAACGTGTTTAAGAAAAAAATGCATCAAGGTTTCAGGTGAGACCGAATGATATATTAGTCCGTCAAAAATCAAATGGGAACCCAAAAATCAGCCATTTTATCCATGATTGCATTTATTACCAAACCTACCTGCATATAATTACGCTTGACTGGAATTGCTCTCCGATGTCAAAGCATTAATCATGGTACAGTTGTGATTATTGTGCGTCTTTTTCTGTCCCCAACCCGCTTATTGCGGAAGAGATCTTGCTCTGACCCACAGAAAGCGAAACAAACAAACTAATTAAGATGTACAAGATAAGGTGTTTGAAAATGTATCATGTTGATGCGTGCATTGCTTCATCCAGACGTATTCATATCACTTTACCGCAGCATGACAAATCAATCTTATTTTGCTTAACTTTAACTGCATCTACCCATGCTGATTGTACAATCAAAAGGTTTTAAGATATTTAGGTCACTCCCCTGATTTCTCAGAGTGGGTTGCTCCAAAATCTCCATCCCATCTCACTTCCATCATTTCTCTGCAACCACTACACACTAGACGACTGTTTGCAACATGAAGACGCAAACTACTTTGCAAAGACTGAGATAAAACATGATAATAGTTGTAGCCCAAAAGCATTTTTTAAAAATGATGGTCAAATCTTGTTTATCTCTGCAGAGGGAGGAGCCAACCATTTTTGTTTTTTTCTTGACAGAAGCATGTGTGTGTGTGCACAGACAGCTGAACTCGTCATCGTGAAGACCTTTCACTGATTTCCAAGCGGTGTGTTTGTTAGAAAAGACAGACTTGTACAGTAGAAGAAAGTTAAACTTGTGTGTTTTCTTACCTGTTATCATACCCAATAATAATTTGTTAACTTACTCTAAATAAATGCATTTCAAGCATGTTGTTTTTTTCCTTTTTTCCACTTATCCATCGACCCATTGATTTCACTACACCGGCTTCAGTCACTTCAGGGTCACAGGGATCTGCTCGAGCCGATCGCAGCTGTCACCAAGGAAAAGGCAAGGTACACCTTGGACAGGCTGATTGATTAAAACAATTCTTGATCTGACTGAATTAATGGGTAGTAAGATTATTACAAAAAACATGTCATATTCCACTTTGGAGTGGCCTTGTTATCATTGAGGCATCCACCCACCTTAATTTCAGTTCAATTTTCAATTCAATTTTATTTATATAGCGTCTATTACAACACAAATTGTCTCTAGGATTTTTCCAGAGAGAAAAACCGTAAGCCAAACAGTAACAAGGAAAAACTCCCTTTTAGAGGGAAGAAACCTTGAGAAGGACCTGTATCATAAGGGGGGACCCTGCTGCCAAAGACCAGCCGGGTAGAACAGGTCAAAGGTACAAAAGACAAGATGCATAACTATAATTATCCATCAGCAGCAGAACTAAGACTTCTATATATATATGATTGATACATGGTTAGTTGGTGATCCATATAGACGAGGACTGCAGGTCAGGATGTCTGCACGTATTAACAGAGACGTCTATACAGACAGGTGGAGGTAAACACTGGGATGGTCAGAGGTGGGACTGCAGGTCAGGATGTCAGCAGGTATCCAACAGAGACGTCTATACAGACAGGTGGAGGTAAAAACTGGGATGGTCAGAGGTGGGACTGCAGGTCAGGATGTCAGCAGGTATCCAACAGAGACGTCTATACAGACAGGTGGAGGTAAACACTGGGATGGTCAGAGGGTGGGACTGCAGGTCAGCATGCAGCTCCTGAGGTTCTGGTCTGCAAACATGTACGGAAGAGAAAAATAGGGGACAGACCAGCACAACAAACTACAAGAACAATGGAGCACAATTATACTGATGAGATACTGTTAATAACTGAGGATTGAGCTGATGAAGGGAAAGAGAAACAGAGGAGGTGAGGGGCACCAGTCAGTGGATCATGCTGGTGTCCTCCTGCAGCAGGTCTACAGCAGCAGATCTGGGATGAAGCTGTTGAAGACCAGCTGCTCCAGTCTGGTCCTGCAGCTGCAGCTGTGACTACTGGTCCTAACACACTAAAGTGTGTTAACAAACTATATGCTTTATTAAACAAAAACGTTTGGTTTTAAAGGTGGAGGTGGTGTCAGCCTCCTTAACCCAAATTGGAAGTTGGTTCTATAGTGATGGATCCTGATAACAGAATTCCCATCCTCCAAATCTACATTTGGATCCTCTAGGAACTATGAGTAAACCTGCACTCTGAGAACAGAGAACTCTATTAGGAACATATGGTTCTATCAGGTCTTGCAGATATTGCGGCGCTAGGCTAACACTGGAGATCTGTACTCTGTACTCTGTCAGCATTCGTCCTGCTGCATTTTGGATCAACTTGAGGACATTTGGAGAATTACTTGGACTTCCAGCCACAACACATTACAGTAAACTAGTCTAGAAGATACAAACGGGTATATTAGTTTTTCAGCATCACTCTGAGAGAGGACCCACCCACCAACCTACCTACCTACCTACCTACCAACCTACCTACCTACCTACCTACCTACCTACCTACCTACCTACCTACCTACCTACCTACCTACCTACCTACCTACCTACCTACCTACCTACCTACCTACCTACCTACCTACCTACCTACCTACCTACCTACCTTTTTCTGCCGCCTATCCTAATCCAGTTAATGGGGACACCACTCTGAGTAGATATCCCAACACCTTCCTCTTCCGAGCCATAGACTCCATCATGGGAGATACTGATGAATCACCATGCCATCTGAGAATCTTATCCTAGTTCTGCCCTGAAACATAATTCTGATGGAACATGTCCAAAACATCTCCCCTGGAAAATGTTCGGAAGACTTCTGGATGTTCAAGCTGCTTTAAATGGCACCTTTTGTTGCAGACTCCAAGCCCATCACTGATAACTGAGCTCCTCATCATAACACAAAGAGTTACCTCAGATGTTCTTTACAGCCAACTTATTTAAGCTGCGTGCATTTCTGCCTTCATAGAAGATATTTGTGCCTAAAGTCTGAATGTTTTGGACTTAATTACAATCCAAACATGAAACTGCTATACATTTTGGCAAATCAGCTGTCATTAAAAAAAAATAAAAAGCCACATATATGATATTTTTCTATCCAGCCCCTGATGTGTATTCAAACCAAAGTTCTTTCAACATTTTCTATTGACCGAGTCCAGTTCCAGCCACTCTGCATCTCTGGCTCAGCCTCTGTCTATTCATTAATACCCGAATGAAGCAAGTGGACCAGACTCTCCCGCTATGCATATATTTAAAATAATTGAAGGCGTGAGATGCAAACTCAAGTTTTCATCTTCACAAACCAATCAGGTGGCTTTAGCACACTTGCACACTGAAATGTAGACATACATACAATTGAGAGTGTTAATTAGTGTGCTGAGCCACTTTGTGAGCTGCTTCGAGGTAAAAACAGCCGCACTGGAATGGTTTAAGATGTGATAGTATTTTACCAAATTTATGCATATAAACCCACAGTGATTCTGCTACTGAATGGCTCAAATTGCTTTAATGGAAAATAGACATGAAGTCTGCACTTTGCTCTGTCATCAGCCTGTATGTTAAATATATGGAGGTGTGGAAATGGCTATTGAATCATTACAAGTCACTATTTCCTTATTTATGTGCTCTTGATTAATAAACAAAATACTGTATATGTTTTAATATTTTAGAAAAGTTTACATCATTTATTTTTATTGACAAGATAATATAAAAGTAAAATATTTCATTTCAAAGGCTAAATAAACTCCCTGTGGTGCCGCCCATCAGCTCTCTGAAGGTTTTAATCCTTGTACTGCACAGACCCATGTTGGGCAGAACAAGCAGGCCTGGGAGATGGGTGAAAACTATCCCACCTTAGTTAAAGTGGTAATATACAGATAATTACAACACATTATGCCTCCACCACATTATACATAGCCATTAAACTAACTTTAACCACCGTCGGACACACAACACTTTCAAAGTAGGGTGCCTTTGCTCATATTCTACTTCATCTTGTGTAACTATGATTTTAGGGTGGATGCTGAGACGTTTTTATGTTGAAGCACTGTTCCAGCTTGGGAAAAAGTAACAGGAGCAAAGCAAGAGAGATGAACTCTGGGTCACGGTAGGCCGGCATCATCATCACACACACAATGCTGGCTTGTGTGTGTAAACACACACTAATACGGTGCTCTGTTCAGTCTGTGGAAATTTCCAAATCGATACTAATATATTAAGATCGCTATGTGCAAGCGGCTTGCGCGTCTAGGCTGTCCAGAATCCTACAACAAGAAGGGTTGGCATTAAAGTTTGAAGTAACAAAGTAAGCACACGTTGCTCTTTTACTCAAGGCGAGTTTTTATGTATCCATGCTGTACGTACTCTCTCCTGACAACTGTTTTTCATTTATTCACTGTATTTTAACACAAATAGACATACTTTCTACTCATATATTTACTTTTGTTGCATTGGAAGTCATTAAGGTTTGATATCCACTATACTATGATGTGAGGTTCAGGTAGCTTTGTGCTGAAATGGATAATTTCCAAAAGGAATTTTACTTAAAGTATAATTTAAAAGCTGCACTTTGTACTCATACTTGACTGACTGAATCTAAGTTCAAATTTAATCCGTTTTTTTTGTCTTTTTTACAAAATCATAAGTAAAGTTGGCAGCCACAAAATTATCTTAAGTGTCTTTAATACGGCTACATTTCCATGGTTGTTCAATTCTTTCTGACTCATTTATGACATAATTGAATCAAGAAAACATTATTTCATTGTTCTAATATAGAGGGGACGCTGGCAATATTTCTAAACGATCTTACCAGGCATTTGGTGGTGCTTCTGCTCTCTTTACTTCAAAAACCAGCAGCTTACACTAGTTTCACTGAACTCACAACCTACCACATATAGAGAAATTACACTTTTTGTAAGCCTACTGTACAACACACGGATACCAGGGAGCTTAGTCTGGGGTCACCGACTGGAACTGGAACATGGATGACACTGATTAAATCAATACATCCGTCATCAAACATGCAAAGAATATACCAGATCCCTAACAATTTTTGACAAAAAAAATGGTTAGATAATTCTAAGTGAATAAATGTGTAGCTCAGTGAAGAAGCCCAATGTTCACGTAGAAGAAGATATGCATATGTCCAGATCTTTAGATGGTAATTACGTTCCCTGTGCAGTTACAACTGTTAGTCTCATAATGAATGATCAGAGTTTTGCACTTGCACACACTTTTGCCAGCCACAGCAGTCTTCAGCTCTTCGCAAAGGAATGCAAGTCCTTTGTATTTTTGAGTGATTTCCACCGTTTTCTGTTGGGGGTTTGATAGATAACCTTGACCCCTTGTATGTGAGCACTTGTACATGAGTTAAAACTGGGTATACTTTGGTGATGTCTACATTTGATAGTGGTGGACTCTTAAAGACTCTTATAGGCCTGACTTACAAAAAAAAAAAAAGTATATATTTATCATCTATGGAATAAAAACCAAATGTCAGTGCTGCACAGCGAATGTGAGCTGCCATGCAGACTCTGTTACATCTCTTTTTTTATGCTCAGGTTGGAGCTCCTGTCAGTTTTGGAGCCTCCATGTGGGAAGCCTCAATAAGCGTGTGCTTCTATAACGTCTTCGCTTTCTCTGACAGCTCCATTCTCAACACAGTCAGCAGAATGTACACCCACATGTCATGTTTCCACCACTGCTGAAACGAGCTGGAACACATTACACCTGGAACTGGATGCAGATGGTACCCTTTCCCTTTTAAGCCAAAAGCCATCTGCTTCTATGTTTGAGCTGGGTTCTCGACTGCTTTGGAAAGGGATGAAGTGAACATGTGCATATTTGTTGAGAGTAATTTGGAGCTTTTTGTTCCTGCTCCACTAAGTGTTGTCTCTTTAGCTCTACTTTCAGTTTGCAAACAAATTTGTGACCTCTGGGTCCTCAAAGTCTAGTTGAAAGCTCTGAATAACTTATTGAGGGAAAGAATTCAAAGCTTTTCCTTTTGTAGCTGCTTTTGTTCCACTTGGCTCCCAAATAAAGCAGATGCACACAGTGACAGACAAAACTTTATACACGATGGAGGAAAAAACGAAAAAAACAGGAGGACTTGTTGCCTAGAAATCAAGAATGGCGGTGATCTCATCTGTTAGTGTTACTGTCACATGAAAGCCTTGGTTATCCTTTCTTTCAGGTATAGATTACTTTTTTTCCCCCTCACACACATGCACATAGGCCAGTTTTATTAGAAACGGAGATTGGCCTTTTCCCCTTCCCGAGAGATGAACCATCGATCCTCAGAGTCAACACAACACCTGACGCTTCCCTGATATTTGCACACGGATGCAAACAAACATTAAAACAGAGACACACATATAATGAAAAAAGCCAATGTAAGGAACCCCACCATCATTTTCTTCACACACATGCGCAAACAAAAATCACAGTGACCTGGCAAGATTTTCATTTCTATAAACAGAGATGTGAAACAGTCTTGTGTCCTTCTCACCTTGTTAGAAATAAAGGCATCACCTGCTGTCTTTGGACCAGACACACACTTATCTAAGAAAAATGAACATTCACTACTGGGCATACCAAATGTTCTCAACATGTCTGGCTTCCTCTGGTGAGCACCACAGTGATTTTACTGTCTGCCCACATCACACCTCCCATTCAAATCTATTTAAATTGCTCTTTTCAGCAGCTTATGGCACAGGAGCCGATCTATTTTTGTTTCAGCAATTTCTCCCAAGCTGGCCCACTTATCACTTCTTTAGGACTAGTCATGAACTACTTTGCTAGTTGGAACAGATGATCAAAATTACCACAAACCTCCTCTGCTGTATGTTAGGAATGTTAAATCAAGGTTTATATTTGCATCTCTTCATCAGTCAATGAGTCAAACGTCTTT
Source organism: Xenentodon cancila (assembly GCA_014839995.1). NCBI lineage: Eukaryota > Metazoa > Chordata > Actinopteri > Beloniformes > Belonidae > Xenentodon > Xenentodon cancila. The sequence goes on from CM026199.1 coordinate 8,803,318, forward strand.
CATGGCCCACATTTATTGTTGCCATGCATCTTTTCAAAAGGTGATGATGATCTGTATTTGGGACAAATTGGGTTTAATTTAAGTTTGGGAAATAAAAGGACAAGACCTGGGGCCTCATGTATGCACAAAAGGTTGAGTACACCCTGTTCCACACATATGTCAGGATGTACTAAAATGAACTTTGTCTGAATTTGTCCTTATATCGCCAAGGAAATTTTCAACCTGCCATGAGAATGTACTGCGACGCTAATTCTGTCAATTGCCAGTGCCCAACAGTATATTCAAACTCAAAATAATAATTTATTAAATCCCAAAGGGAAATTAATTGTTCCAGTAGTCATGATTTCAGTCTCGTCAAAGAGTTGTTGTAGAGGTTTATTGCTGTGGGCAGAAAGGATAACGCAGTGAAACTTGCAGGTGCTGGCAGGATGCCAGAAAATGTATTTCTATGACGATGGAGGCCGCTCACTCCTCAATCTCTGGACCTCCTCCACTGGCTACAGCACTCTGTGATTTTGAATATAATGTTGGACCATTTTTTAAATTTTTTCGGCTGTGGTGTGATATTCTGATCCTGCTGGTTTACAGCCTTAATCACACTATCCACTCAATATATCTTCTTTTATTACTTAACTGAAGGGAATGCCACTAAATAAAATATTTTGTCTTGCTTCCACCTCCCTTAGTGTACATTTGTGATGTAACAGTAGAATTGTACATTGTTTTATTTTGAAATGCAAGCTTTTTTTTGTGGTAGCAGAGCTGGATAAGACATTATAGACCGGAGTTTGGCGGTTTTTCTTTGTGCATATGAGTAGAAGGAGAGACAAAATGTAAACAGCTGACAATAAATTGTATCATTCAGTTGAGAAATATCTCCAAACTGAGGAAAATTCTATTTAAAGTTGATGTGGAGCTGGTTATCCATGCCTTTGTGTGTTTTTGTTTAGACCATTGTAACAGTTTGTTTTCTTATCTGAATAAAAAAGAGCTGTCCCGTCTGCAGCAGGTTCGAAACTCTGCTCTGAGGTGGTTGTCTGACACCAATAGAAGGACTCATGTCACTCTGATACTTCAAGGCCTTCATTGGCTCCCATTCACGATTCAGATGAATTTAAAAATCCTGGTGCTGACCTTCAGAGCCAGAAATGGTCAGGCTCCATTCTACAACAGAGACTTGTTATGTCTACGGACTTTGTTGATGCTTTTAGGAGTAATCTGAAAACCCAATTGTTCCTCCAAGCATTTTAACAGTATGGAACTGTGTGTGTTCTCAGATGCATCAATCCAAGCAATCGCAGCTTGCAGATCTTAAAGTCATTCCAGCAGATGGTCCGACAGAACTCAGTTTTGTTCTGTGTTGGAGTTCTGTGTTGCAGCTGTGCTACAGTTGCTTGGATGGTGGGCATGTGTTGGGGGTCCTGGAGGCCTCTTGTGAACCTGTGGCTGGTAATGGTGTTGTGCTGGAAGGGGGTGTGGGGCCTGGCGGCCGTGGGTTCCTCCCGCTTGTGCACACATATATATACTATGTTTGTATGGGTTTGGATGTGTACTGGATGTACATCCTTATATGTATGTTTATGTATGTATGTGTATTCATCCATCCGTCTTCTTTACCAGCTTTATCTTTTGCAGGGTCACGGGGCCTATCACGACTGATTACAGGTGAGAGGCAGGGGTCCACCCTGGGTACACCCTATCACTGCTGAAGTCACAGCAATAATCAATGGCAGGCCACTGATTCCAGTATCTTTAGGTCCTGAGGCCCCTTTGATCCTCACACCGTCCATGTTTCTTATGCAGAAAGTTGGTATAACTCCAATCCCTCCTGAGGGTTTGATACTGGAGGCATTAATTCTGTGACATGTATATTATATAGATTATATAGATTTGTGGTAATGTTATTATTTAGTATTTCATGTAACACGTATATTTGTTTGAATAGGTTATCATTGCATATAAGAGTCTGTAAAAGAACATTGTAACTAGTTTTCTGTATGTATTCTTTATTTGTTACAGCTTTCACCAATCACAACACATGCCTGTTCCTTGGAGGAATGGTGAAGAAAAGGCTTAGCTTGCTGTAAAATTCAATATCAACATTGAAGAAGAACAGTACAACATCAACATCTCATTCCTTGAATATATCTTCTTTTATGATGTTTTTGGTGCATCTGCTATTGTTATTTGGACAAAAGGTGGAGGAATGGGACATATTCCACTCATTTGCATAGTTATTAATGGGAGGAGCAAAGATGGTCCAAGTTGTATGCAGTTGTCAGTTGGGATGTATCAAGGAAACATGGGCAGCAACAAGCATATGCACAGATTCATACATCTGAAAATGTCTGTGCATATGTAAATTTGCAGATTTGGGTGTATGCCATCTTTTAGCATGGAAAGCTGAAAATGTCTTCATATATGAGGCCCCAGCTGACTTATTTTCATGAGAAGGATTTAACTAAAGCAGAGCCAACCAATTGAAAATTATTGTAATAATTAATATTATTCAGATTCAATGACTTTGGCAACCCTAACCCACAACAATGCGGGTTAGTGAAAATAAAAGTGTTTTCAGATGCACAATGCTAAGAGAACAGATGGTATTAGAACTAAATGGTTGTGTAGCCTTAAGAAACCACATATCAGTGAGGTCAACAAACTGCAATCAATCAATACTTTACTTACCTTGATGTTTTTCCATTACAGACAGTATAAACCAATGATATTTCATGTTTTTTGCTCCTCAGCTTCATTTCTCTTATTAACATATGTCCAATGCTTCATGACACACACGTTCCAACACTGATGTTTGTTTTCTATCTTTTTAATGTTTTCATTTCCTCTGCAAAATACTTAAAAATGCATTGGAGACACCAGGTGATGAAGGATTGTGCTTCACATTTTGTTTCATTACTTCATGTTAGAAGCTGTGCAGAAATACGGGGCTGTAGTTACAGACAAGTCAAAACTGCAGTCTTATCTGGTGCAGAGAATAAAGTTATTTCAAGGATAGTTCAGCATCCAAACTCACTACTGTCTTGGCCATGACGTCTTTAAAATGTGTCAAATGTGACTTTACATCATCTTGTTGAAAAGTTAATAACATGGGCATCCTTGTCTCTAAAATTTCAGAGTTCACTTTTTTGCACTAATGTTGGAATTATAATATATTGTGTAATTTTCTTTTTAATTTTTCCATAAGTGATCCGTAACAAGCACAGAACCTGGCTCTTTTGGACACGTTACTGTTAAATCAGGATGATTCTTTTAGTCTTTGATCTGTGGCACGTAGCACACATTTCTTCCTAACGAGACACTGATTTGTCTGACCACAATGCATTTCTTCTACATGATGATCCAAAGATAAAACATCACTTCTGGACAGGGTTCACATAAAGCTCAGTTTTTGTTGTTTTTTTTGTTTTTTTGGACAGTCAAGTTATCAGTAGTATTAGTGAATATAATTATATATGGTAGTGTATCCACATGAGCACATGCCTATGTGCTCATGTCAGTTATTGATGAGTGACGGCTCTTGATGCGGAGCCATCTGAGGACTCTCCGGTGTTTTTCTAGGAAGATTTTTTTTTTTTTACACATTTTCACACATTGTGTGACTCTAATCCTTTGGCCAGGCACTTTACATTTGCCTAGTTTTATATATTTTCATGTTCAAAATGTTGACATAAAACTGATATTGTTTGTAATTAACTTGATTGATTAATTCATCCATCTATCAGTCCATTATATACATTATACCTGCTTCAGTACTATTCTGGGTCACATGGGTTTGCTGGAGCTTGTCCCAAAAGGTGAGAGGAGCAGATCCACTCTGGACAGGTAAGAAAAAAATCATTGAATTTCAGAAGTGAGGAGTTTAAAAACCTTACGTGGAACTGTGATAATGTTGAAAATTAGCTCATATCTTTCCATCGGATAATTTAAGTGCACAATTCTCTGCGCATGATATAGTGTGTGGTCTGGTTGAGCCGAGGCGGCGCTTGTGGCGATGAAACCCAGTGGCAACCCGACGGCAGAGGCTGGTTGCAGTAGGCCGACAAGCAGGAGGATCAAATATCAGGACTCACAGCTAATGATCTTCCGGAGACTTCAGAGGGAATCTTGAGAACTGCGTCCTGAGAGGCTTTGTGCAGGCCCTGGGTTGATCATGCAGCAGATGAAAAATGTTGTTGAGGAAAAGTGTGAAAATTATAATGATGATGCCAATCTTGCTGTCTTTTTATTTTTACTTTTATTTTTTAACAGAACATAAAAACCCAGCTAGGACAAACATTTAGATTTCACAAACACAAAGACAAGTTTACTCTTTATACAGGAATTGCAATTCACATTTCAGGAAACTTAACTGAAATTAAATGATACTCGTTAAACAGACTTATACTTAACCTAAAAATAAAAAATTTTTGAACAACTAATACGTCACAAAACCAAAAAATTCAAATGTCTGTGATCTTGGTTCTACAACAACAATACGTCTAAACAGTCTTTTTGATTATAAACAAAATGAAAAGCGTTTTCAGTGTTAAATGTTAAATACAGTTAACAAATTCATTGACTCTGGTTCTAAAAATCAAACAGTCATATATTCTCTTTTATCATTATGAAAGAAAGATAATAAATTATAATAATAACATTTACAAACAGCCAAAACCTGATCAGCTCAGAGAAACAAAGGAGAATGTGTCTCTGGCAAAAGGACTTTTTATTTGATTTTATCAGCAACACACCAACACTAGTAAGAGACAGGGAGAAAGCTGTTGTTTTATGAATTATGAATTATGAATCATATTGTTTAAAAGATGACCTGTCAATTACATGGACACTCTTAGAAATAAATGAAAAACTGTTTGACATACATACACCTCATTCACTATTCTAGATTTCGTTCTGAGGCATTAAATTAAAGCATTATAATATGAAAATTTCATAATAAAAAATAAAAATAAAGGTCATACACCCTGAGTAAATAAAAGCCTAAGCATTTATTTGACAAAATAGAGTAGTACTATGGAAATGTGATGTCATGACAGTTGCGGAGGGGATTATAACTTAAATAGACCTGATGTAGAGTCTTTTCAAATCTGAATTAAATAACCCGTCTTAATTTCTGCTTAAACTAGTGAGCAGACACAACATCTGCGTTGTTTGTAAATTTGTAATAATTGCAGTTTGTTGAGCGCACCTGCAGAACTGTATATTACACATACACCCAGTGCAGACACAGCATGCAGAGCTCTATGTTTACACCCAATGCAAATGTAGGCGAGCAGTGTGGGGTTCAGTGACTGTCTAAAAGACACAGTGGCATAAAGTTAGAACAGGAGATTATTATTCTGGTTGGAGCATGACCTACTATAAACCGGAGCCACAGCCTCTCCAGAGCTGTCCCTATCTCACATATTTCACGTACAGCTCAGTCTTTGTCACAAACCCAGGATGAATTCCTCATACAGACATCAAGACCTGATCCTGCTACCATGTTTTCTCTTTATTAAAACTGCACCTGCCTTGCAGCTATATATATCCTCATGATTTGTCACTTCCCCCACGCTTTTATTTCATTTCCCACCCTCACTCCTGGTCTCATCGTGCACATTGTGCATCTAACAGATGCACAACACTTTTTACACTACATCCCTTTCACCTTTAATCATTATCTTCTATGCTTCCTGGCAGTGTTTCTTTAATAATTTCCCAGCTCTATAAAACACATGCAGAGAGTTGCAGGGTTTTGTTGCAAAATGTATTCTAAGAAAACAGACATGACAGACTGAAGTTCTGCTCTTACTCTATTTCAAAGTTCATGATAATATGTCCATTCAAAAAGTTTTAAGACTAAAAATAAAGGTTCAAGATTGGAGTGTATTGAGGAAGACATTAAAATTACAAGAGCTAAGCAAATGAATAGGGAACTTTTCCTTTGCAACCCTAAACAATTAAAACAGTTAAAAAAAAAAAAACAACTTTAATGGATAGGATGAACTCTCTTTTTTTACAGCTGAACTTTTACAAAGACTGTCCAGAGAGATTTTAAAACAAAATTTTGAAAATTGTTTTTCTTTTGGCTACAACTAGCTCAACTAGAGGTTGAAGGTTTAGATCAAAATACTGACATAGATCTTCCTTTCAGGGACAAAGTGTTTCCATGCAGTATTTCTGCAGGGGACTCCAACTTATAAGTATTAGAAGTCTGAGGTGTACAGGGTGAAGAGGAATGGTGAGAGTACAGTTCCCTGTGGTGCTCCTGACCACCTGGTCAGACACACAAGTCTTTAGTCTCACAAACTGTTATTTACGTATTCCAGATGATTTTGTAGGGATCCACCTGTGGATTCTGGACTTTTTAAAAGATCTTTAAATAAAGTAAACATACCTTGTGTGCCACAGATTGCCCCTAAACACGCGGGGGCAAACAATAACTCTAAAACACTTAAGTTGACTTTATTAAATGTTAGGTCTTTAGCTGGGAAAACAATTTTAATTATTGATTTTATCACTGAACACAGCCTGGATTTGATGTTTTTAACTGAAACTTGGTTGGAGCAAAATAACAGTGCAGCTGTTCTCATGGAGTCGACCCTCCGAGTTACAGTTTTATCAGTGAGGCCAGAGGGAGCAGGAGAGGAGGAGGGTTGCAGTCTTATTTAATATGTCATTTCAATGTAAGCAGTTACCTCCTGGAGGTTTTTAGTCTTTTGAATATGTGGCTGTACAGCTGAAGGCCTCATCCAGAGTCGTGTTTCTTAATGTTTACAGGCTCTTAAATACTGTGCAGACTTTTTTGATGATTTCAGTGAACTGTGTCTATAATCTGTGTTGATTTTGACCGGATCATTATTGTTGCCGATTTTAACATCCATGTGGCCAACCCTCAGGACAAAGTGAATGAAGACCTGAGTAACACTCTGCACAACTTTGGGCTGACTCAGCATGTAACAGAGGCCACATACAATAGAGGTCACAGTCTGGACCTACTGATCTCTAAGGGTCTGAGCATTTCAAAGGTTACTGTGTTGGATGTGGGACAGTCTGGTCATTCCTGTGTTGTCTTTGAAAGTGTGATTTCAGTGCACAAAAATGTAAATGTGTCAACAGCAGTGATGGTGTGTAACTGAAAACAGTAGTGAGGTCTTTAACCAGGTCTTCTCTGTGACACCTGCCCTGTCCGGGTTTTCATTCAATGAGCTTGACAGAAAAAAATCAGAAATATTAGACAGCCAGTTGGTACATCAACAACAGGGTTGGGATATGTACTTTGTTCACCGAAAACCGGTTTAAACACCATGACACAGTCTCACCCCATTAACAGCAAATATCTGATGACATCTTGCATCAACTAAACTCCTCTTGCTGTTTAGACGTCCTGCCAACAGTTTTTTTTTCCAAAAGGTCTCAAAGATTTTGGAATCAGACCTGTTGCAGATTGTGAACCTGTCCTCAATTTCAGGTGAGTTTCCAGAGCCACTAAAAACAACTGTAATTAAACTTCTGCTGAAAAAAGACAAGCTCGACAAGACACAAATAGACAATTACAGACAGACTACAGATCTAAAATCTCCCACTTTTAAGGAAGATTTTCGAAAAAGCAGTTTTTTAACAGCTCAGTTACTTTTTAACATAAAATAATTTTATGATGCCTTCCAGTCAGGTTTTAAACAGCACCACAGCACTGGGACTGCTCTGACTGAAGTGTTTAATAACATATGCTTGAATACAGACAGAGGAAAAAAGTAAGTCTTAGTTTTACTGGCTCTCACTGCTGCATTTCATACAGTTGACCACAATATATTAGTCTGACGACTGGAAAAATGGGCAGGTCTTTCCAGAACCGTACTAAACTGGTTCAAAACATATTTAGAGAACAGGAAGTGCTTTATATCAATAGTTGACTTTACATCTGAGCTGACAAGAATCACATGTGGAGTTCTTCAAGGTTCCGTCCTGGGACCTCTTCTGTTTATCATCGACATGCTCCCATTGCCACAGATTATAAAGAACAACAAAATAAACTACCACAGCTATGCAGACGACACAGATATATATTACAATATCACCAGAAGATGAGACCCTGTACAGGCTCTTTGTGAATGCATTGAGGAGATTAATGAGTGGGTGTGCCACATTTTTCTCCAGCTAAACAAAAACAAAACTGAGGTAATTGTCTTTGGAGCCAAAGAGAAATGATTACAGGTCTCCACAGAGCTTCAATCTATACAACTAAAAACCACCAACCAGGCCAGAAATCTGAGTTTAGTGATGGACTCAGACCTAAATTTGGAAAAACACATTAAGGTAATAACAAAGTCACGCTACTATCACCTTAAGAATATATCAAGGTTAAAAGATCTGATGTCTCAGCAGGTCCAGTAAAAACTAGTCCATGCATTCATCTTTATTAGCCTTGATTATTGTAACAGCATATTTACAGGTCCACCTAAAAAAGATCTGTTAGACAACTGCAGCTCATTCAGAACTCTGCTGCTCCAGTCCTCACTAAGACAAAAAAAGTGGACTACATCAGTCCAGCTCTGAGGTCTCACACTGGCTGCCTGTCCGTCAGAGGACATACTTCAAAGTTCTGATGCTACTCTGAATGGTTTAGGGCCAAAATACATACAGGACCTCCTGACCCAGCACGAACCTTCCAGAGCCCTCAGGTCATCTGGATCCATTTTTTTATCAGTTCCCAGAGTCAGAACCAGACATGGAGAAGCTTCCTTCAGCTTCTATGTTCCACATGTCTGGAACAAACTCCCAGAAAACCTCAGATAAGCTGAAACACTCAGTTTATTTAAATCCAGGTTGAAGACACCTTTTTTTTTTTTTTTTTAGCTGCATTTGAATAAACCCACAGTGTTTTACTTTTAAGTTTAAGTTTCAAAACTTGATTATATTACATTTACATTTTAACCACTGATTTTATCTGTTGTTCTTTTTTCTTTCTTTTGTTTACATTTTTAATCATGCTTTTTATTTATTTGGTGATTTAATGTCTCCATAAAGCACTTTAAATCACCTTGTTGGTAAATTGTGCTACACAAAAAAACTTGTCTTGCCTAGGCAGACTGAATTGTGATATAAGCACTGCAGAAATCAAAGAACATGTTAAGTTAATACTAAGTTATGCAGGTAAATAACTTCCTAGTTTGTCTGTCTAAGCTGCTGTGATAGCACAGCAACCCAACACTACAAAAATCACACTACATTTCAATTCTACTAAACCACAGTTAAGTAAAATTGCTTAATCTGCTCTGCAGTTGAGAACTTAGTGGAAATGCAAAAAGACCCAGCGCTGAAATAATCTTCAAGAAGCCCTGGAGGATTGTTGTTCTGGGAGCTGTTGGTTGTTGTTGCTGTAATCTTAACATGCAGCTTGTGGTTTACTCTCAGCTTTGTCATTAAGACTCTTCTTTACACCAAAGGCATACTGTATGGAGGTAAGAGAAAGTAGTAAAAGCCAGCAAGAGCAGCGATGACCCAGTAGGTCTGACACATTCAGGTATGAGAAAAAGAGAGAGATTCAGAGGTGAGAAGGAGAAAAGCCAGGAAGAAGAGAATGAGAGAGGGAGAAAAGTGATGACAGGTTATTTTTCACCTCTTCTCTCCTGACGGTTGACGTTATTTCCTATTCTCCTCAGACACACAGCAGATCCAATCTAAGGCTCCTCCAGATGCCCCTTTTGAAACCCCATAACCAAATGAAACCCTTTATTTTATACATCTTACATAGACTCTCTCTCTCTTACACACACGTCCAAAACAAAAAAAAAAAACAACCCACATGTTCTACATTTATAACTGCAGACAGAAAAACAAAAGAACTATCACACTGTTACGTGCACAGACATAGTAACTGGATGTCATACAATACTTCACAGAAATACTGTATAAATAAAACATGCACATTTATCCTGCACGTTTATCCTGTCGAGCTGCAGAAATACGAGAGTTTGCACTCAAATGTATGCATGTGTCCAATTTTAAGTCAGTCCTTTTATGTGGGGAGTATTCTCAATGGAGCCCGCCTGCGTGCAGTAAAAATCACTGGGTTGGAGCTCACATGAGGTGAAGTTTTAATTGTTTGACTGTTACTTTGCACAGGTATACGACTGCTCATAGATGTGGGTTTGTGCGTGCATCCAGTGGAGATGCATATGCTGACATACATGCAAGCATAATGATGAGCCATAAACATCAGTCCATAAAAGTAAAAGTCCCACTGCAGAGCTCCACCATAATTATTCTACCTTTTTTTTTCTCCCGTTTCTCTTTACAATCTACAATAAACCTCACAAATGTGACTTGTGAAAGCTTCACAAAGCCTTCCTAGAGAATAAAAGAAAGAAAAATCTAGCAATTTGGAGAGATCTAGTGAGACACAAAGAAGTTAAGCGGGGGTGATGACAGCTAATCAGATAGGTGTAAGGCAGGAGAATCAGGTGGTCATTCCTCTTAATGTAGCACTGTACTATAAGGTTGCTCCAGTCTATTAGTGCCACAAAAGAGGGATCCCACCCTGGGAACTGTGGGAAATTTAGTTTTGTATGCACTAGGGGAGAGAGTGTGAATGAATATCCATTTCAGCGAATGAGAGAAAAAGGAAAAGGTCAAAACCCGATTTCCTCCACTGACATTTATCCAACACTGCAGTCAGTGATCTAAGTATATGGTCTAATATTCAGTTATGCAGATTGTCAGCAGTGGAAAAATGTTCTCACATATTTATTTTTGTGCAGCTTGAGAGGCTTTGTGTAGTTTAACTTCATCACTGTGGTTCATGATTCATATATGGTTATTTGTTAATGTTTACAGGTTAAATGAATTGATACTGCATTAGAAGTGGGTCCAGGCAGAACCCAGAAGTGATTAAATCCTGGTATTGATCTGGATTTGGATCCAGGACCTTTTTTAATTTAGCTTTGGGCAGTGAGCAGCCTGATCTTGTCCTCCGCCCAGGAATTTCAAGAAACTTGGTAGAAACTTTCAGCATTACCAAGCAAAAAACCCTGTAAAATATTGGCAGATTATTGTTACCAAAACTGTAGAATACACCAAAGATTGCACTTTTTGACTATTCCTCTCTAAAATTTTCATGAGGAGGGAGTAAAATGTAGGCTTTGATGGAATTTTTAAAATCCCAATCTGGCGTTAAAATAAGGAAATAGAGATGGCCTGTTCTTCAGATGTTCCTCTCATCCGTTGAGCCCAAGGTTGTTCAGCTACACCTTCAAGTTGTGGAGCTATTTCTCACAAAACTTAAAGGTATTTTTCAGAAAGTTTCAATAAATAGCCCAGAGCTTAAGGGATGAACAGAGTGTTTAAATATTGCAGCCTTTTCAATTTATTGCACCCTATCATAGATTGGCTTTGGCAACAAAATTCAGTTCAGTTCGATTCATTTTATTTGTAAAACACCAACAAATATCAAAAATCATCTCAAGGCACTTCACACAGAAATAGTTTCAGTGGAATCCAGTTAAGTAAAGTCCAGTTCAGTCCGATTATACTGACAAAGAAACTCTCCTAGTTCTTACTGGGCTCCATCAAAAGAAATGCAGAAGGTTTAAAAAAGATCATGATTCACTGTGGTGGAGGGTGTGGCTACTCTTCTTCCTCTCAGACCCAACATTTTAACTTTATACAGACTAATGATTTACATTACGTGATGAACAGTAATACTCTATAATGGGTTTCTCTTCCAACAAAGCGAGAGCTTTAGCAGAAATGTTTGATAACAGTGGCCTGCCTGTCTGTCAGCACGATTATACAAGTCGAACTGTATTACAGCTCCACTCAGTGACTCTTAGTGGTGCAGTGCAGAACTTCATAGGGACAAGGAAGCCACACCCCTACACCCAAAATTAACATACATACACTACCAGGCATTGGCATTCAAGGGACACAATTAAATTTATTTAGAGATGGTAAATCATCATCCACTGAAGTCTAAAGTCTTTTTGTATGACAAATACACAAACACAAAACAGTATTAAGCAATTGCAGACAGCATCAGCAATGTTGAGTTGAAATAGGCAATGAAGTCACTGTTACAGCACCAATTAACCACCACAGACTCGACTACATGAAGAGTAGACAAAAGTGTTATTGTATTTAGAATTATAGCTTCTTTAACTCCTAGGAGTTCAACAACAGCCAGTCAGTTAAAGCATCTGACTAACTGTCTAAACCATGTTTGGCAAAATTAAAACAAAAACTAGTTAACAACACCAGCCAGTTATGCTGCAATAACAGTTTGAAAAAATAAAATGAAAGTAGATGGGACTTAAATAAACAACAAACAAACATGCTGCTGATGGATCTAGAGTTTTCTCTTGGTTGTGGTTAAAGTCTCGTATGTTCTATACTGTGACAACACAGGGTCTTCTGCATCCTGGCAGATGGCTGAATTCGACTTTGGAGGCACGTTTTCCTTTGGAAATGGGATTTCCAGAATGTCGCATCACTACAACAACCTCTGCTTTTGACCACATTTTGTTTGGGGGTCATCTTGCTTCTCACTTTTTTCCAACATTCTTTCCTAAAATAAATGCAAGATGGCAAAAGAAATTGTGAAATGGGTTGCGAGAGTTCACTTGTGCAACAAGTCGAGTGGTGAAATTTACTTGCTGCTACTTCTTTTCCCTTCAGCTGTTTCCTTTAGGGGTCACCAAAACAAGTCTCTAGACAGACATTCCTTAGTGGTGAGCTTGGATGTGATGGGTGTGTCATCATGTCATGTTGGTGATTTGAAGACTTCACACCAGATTCCCCCTTGGCAATCATTATTAGAGTCTGCATGGTCACCTTGCCTCTCCATGGCCAGTCTGAGTCACCATAATTATATGTATTCTACTCTCCTGGGTTATGGATATGTCCTGGATTGCAAACCAACACAAGTGGGGCTTTCCTTGCATACTTAAATACTTAATTTTGGGATTTCACTTGATCATTAACCAGTCTCACAAACGATCCGTCTTCTTTTGCTGCATCAACACTTTATAAAGAAAGCAAAACATATGTCTGGCAATGTATATTTACCTGACTTGAGAACCCATTTAGGTTTGGACCATCAAAAGCAATGTCTCACAACTACAATCAAATAAATCATCAGCTTTAATTCCCACCACCAAAGTTTTCCATCACAGCGAAACTTAAACATACATTTTTTTCAGGCCATCATGGTAAACGCTCACTCTTCTCTTACACTCCTGTTTGCTGATAGGTTCACCACAATATTCCAAGAGGAAGTCCTCTTTCTCAAATGGAGAACAAGCAAAGACACCCCTCCTAGTCAGGACATAAAAAAGTAATGTAAAGTCTGGTGAAACGCTACGTTTTTGGATAACCATCATTGTGCGATGTAGCTTACTCTTGAAATCACTGACGTGATCAAGTCCTTCTCTGTCTTTTCCAGTGTCAATGTGAAATCTTGGATTTAAATTCCTCCACTTTGGCATATTTCTTACTGTGTTTTAAAAGTCTAGATACACAGAGATTGTCAGCGTTATCGTGGTTGATTGTAAAATGTATAAAAAGACACAAGTATGAAAGTTTAATGCAGTGAAAACAGAATTTAATCTTAAATCTCAGCCAAATCCACAAACTGAGCCAGAAATGGTTGTAGTCATGCGTCTCATGATTTAACAAATTTTTAGTGATTCGGTTTCTTATTCTTATAAGAATTTCGATGAGTTCTAGTGTTACGTATTCATCTAATGTTTATTATTTTATTCTGCAACAGGAATCATGAAGGACCATCAAGCTGTTACAGTTCTATGACAGACACCAGAAGACACAAAGCCAAAACAGATAACATCTTTTACCAGACTGATTTTCTGCTAAAAAGGATAAAGTTTTTACTGTATATGGTTTTAAAGCTCCAAACAGAACTTACTTTCTAATAAATGAGTATAATTTTCTGAACAGTCACTGACTGTGACTGGGTTGCAGTCACATTAAACCAGTGATTAACATTTGATGTTTCATCACCTTTATAAGATCAAAAACTGCTGCTCAACAAAAGTAACCCCCTTATTCACGTTTTCTTTATTCAGCCCAGCTGTCAGTGCCAGGCTGCCTCGGAATGCTGATCTCCACCTCCACAGATTTAAACGTCCTCATCCCAGTATTGCAGGCCACAGGACCACACCTGAACTCCTGCCTGGCTCTTTCCCCTTCATAAGGACAAACATGTTTATGTCTGGATCTGGTTTAAAATTTACTGAAACATCCCACATGTATGATTTTTTTTTTTTTAACAAGAGTGTTGAAAATGATAGCTGCTAATCTACAGAAAGAAGGCTGGATAAACCCTCCTCCTGTGAAGGATGATGCTGAGGGTCACTCAGAGAGGCTCGGTTATTGCTGCATGCGGTAGCGGATGGAGCGGATGGTCCAAAAGGCAACTGGATCAACACTGAGTGCTCTATTTTTCCCGATTGATACAATCAAACAAGCCGCGACTACAAAAGTACCAGACAGCTGGTCTGAAACTTTCTCAGAACCATCACCAGTGTGAAAGCAGCACAGCCTGCAGGTCCGATACTGATGCAGGGGTTTTAAATTACCAGGGCCGCTGGTACCAGTCCTGTATCAGTTAAAGAGCAATGCGAAAACAATATATAAATCAGATGTTTAAGGCAACTTTAGTTAGCTGTATTAATACTGACCAAAGATTGGTTGATTTGAGAATAATTTTGGTGAAATATTAGATTAAACTAATCTTTTGTAATTAAGAAATCTAAATAAGCAACGTGACTTGAGCTATTATTAGGGGTACTATTTCACAGTTTGGGGTAGCCTAAGCCTATTTGATATTGACATTTTGACATTTTTCAACAAACACCTTTTAAAAAAGTGATCAAACCCTAAATAAACAAATCCGTTCTGATTTTAGACTCGACGTTTTCATGCAAAATAACGTTCACGTTCCCCTTACCTTGCCCCCTTCTGGTTTTGTGTGTGTGTGTGTGTTTGTGTGTGTGAGTGTGTGTGTGTGTGTGTGTGTGTGTGTGTGTGTGTGTGTGTGTGTGTGTGTGTGTGTGTGTGTGTGTGTGTGTGTGTGTGTGTGTGTGTGTGTGAAAATGCAATAGCATCAAACCACCACTTGGATGTCAGGTGATGGGAATGTACTGACAGTCCTAAAACCCATGTAAATAGGATGTTTAGAAATTAACTAATGCATGTATATTATTCCAGTTGCATAGTAAGCTAATATTTTTTTCATATCAGGTTAAAAAAAAGGAGTTTCAGACTGTAAAAACTAAACAAAAAAAACAACTCTTGAATTAGACTGACATGAGCTGTGTCAGTTAAATCCCAAAAGTCCACTTTTCCCAGGTGGGTATTCAAGTGATTTGTCGGTTTATAACACACACACTCACACACAGACACAATCACACACACACCACATGCACACTTACACACACACACAAACACACCCACAAACACACACACTCACACACAAACACACCCACATGCACACTTACACACACAAACACACCCACATGCACACTTACACACACAAACACACCCACAAGCACACACACACACACACACACACACACACACACACACACACACACACACACACACAAACACACCCACAAGCACACAAACACACCCACATGCACACTTACACACACGAACACACCCACAAGCACACACACACACACACACACACACACTCACACACACACACACACACACACACACAAACACACCCACAAGCACACACACAAAGACACACTCACACTCCCTCTCTTTTTATCAGCTGAAAACAACATCTCAGAGAAGAATTCTTGGGTCCTACAGTTTCCCAAAACAACACACCCACAAGCATGCCCATAGATAGAGCACGCGTCCCACGATGAAACAGACACACACACACACGTAAATGCACTTAGACAGAGACAGGCACACTGAGCCCGGTAAACACAGAGGGAGCAGGTTTAACCAGGCATCAGTTGGATGTGCTGTCTGATGATTGGTGGCTTTCCTCCAGAGACTCGTGTGTGTGTGTGTGTGTGTGTGTGTGTGTGTGTGTGTGTGTGTGTGTGTGTGTAGGTGTGCTCATGTAAGCATGCATGCATTGTCTTTGTGGTGCACCACTGCCTAAGGTACAGTACATTTTTGAGAAAAAGCCAGTGCCCTTCTGCTTTCTGTGTGTCCTCCTTAAGTTCCACATGGCACTCTGACCTTTGCTCTCCACGTTCTCGTACATGTCCTACATCAGTCAGAGATACCTACTCTCTCGTTGCAAGCACCAGCCTGACTCTCAGTCTCAGGTGACGCTGCCTGCCCAAACGCCAAGGCATCTGGGTCGGAATCACAAACACACTATATTCTTAAATGTTTACATTTTTAATGGTACAAGCAGCAGTTGGATTATTCATGCCTTCACTTTGATCCGGATCCAGCCTGTCAGCAAACAAGTTGTTAAGCGCTGAGTACACTTAGGGCAGCAGGTGTCAAACAGCAAGAATAAGATTCAGGTCAAACCAAAACAGAGGAACATCAAGTGCGGAGCATTCAGCTGTGGCTGCAGACACTGTGATTACAGCATTTACAATTTGACAAGTCACGTGATTACTTGTGTTGTCTGTGTTTGGCTGTCAGTGGTATAATACAGTAGTGCATGTGTACGGTAGAAAAGGGTGATTATGTCAAGTACTTCTTTTTCAACTACATGTACTGAAACTTAAACTAAGAATCACTCTAGTTCTTGAGCAGTTTTTTGGGCGTGAGCTCTACACTTGCGTGTCCCATAAAGCTACAAAGAAAACCAGGAAAAAAGCTGCACAATGTGTCCTCCTTTGGGATACATCATAAGCATATTTCCTCTACCCCTCTGCCTCCCCTTAACACATGTCTGAGAGTTAGTGAATGTGACTAATTCCCTGTTGAAAATAATTACATGCCATGAGTTAATGTGGGCAAACTGCTGAAATGCCAAATTTATTTTGGTCGCAAACAATGACTTCACTATTTTGTCATCCCAAATAAGAAAATGATATATAATCCAAAGATATTTATAAGGTTACTTAACAGATTAAGTTGTCCAGTTTTCTATAAAGTAAATTAGCTTTAGCTGCAACTTAAAAGTGATATCTACTTAAAAACTTAATTATAATGCAATATTATTACATATTGCATATTAGTTTGAAATTAACTTTTCTCTCCAATGAAGTTACTTTACAATATCTTACTGGTGTACTTACCTTTGGTTGGATTGATAATGCAAGAATTTTGCCAGTAAACCTTTATCCTCAAGCTTTACTATATTTACTGAAAGGTATTCAGCACCTCTATGTATGTTCAAAGAACTGGAGCGATTCTGTTGGTCATTCGTTAATTCATTCATTTTCTATACCAGTTTAATCCTACGTAGGGTCGCAGGGGTCTGCCGGAGCCTATCCCAGCTCACTACAGGTGATAGGCAGGCGTACACCCTGGACAGGTCGCCTATCTGTTGCAGGATTCCTTATTGTTCTTAATTATAAATGCAAAAGTTTGTTTCTTTCACATTGTTGGGCAGCTTCTTGTTTGAGGAACACACATGTTTTTTTTTTCAGGATTGTTTTAATAGATCAGCAGCTTGTTTCTCTCTTGAGATCTGATGGCTGCAAACCAGCAGTCACTGGCACTTTTTATTGCTGCTTCACACCTGCTACTGACCTCCCTGTAACACTGTTCAGTGTTGTCTGTCTTCCTGCCTCTTATATTAATGTGTCAACATCCTGGTGTTGTGATGCAGCAGACTGGCACAAATTTAATAGGTTATTTAATACACCGTTGTCAGGGTATTAGATTAATTAACAAACCCTCTTGCTATTATAGGCAAATTTTCTGAGTGGGGTTGCCTTTAAGTGAATTATCATCTGACACCGGATCCAGAACTAATCAGAAATAATCAGATTAGATAATGTAAAGCACAACCTATAATCTAATTTGCCTAATTTGATTACATTTTGTTGACAGCACATTGGTAGATGTGATGCTGTCACCCCGAGACAGCAAAGTGCATGGCAAGCTTGTCATGTCCAGTTAAAATGTGTTCAATAAACAGAATCTGCAGAAAGGCATGAAACAGCTGAATATGTAAGTCCCTGAAGGTAAAATCGAGACTTTGGGTGATTATCATTTCATGAAACTGGCCTTAACAAATTAGTTGGTACCTCTAGAAAAGAAAGATCTCTGGATACCTCTAGAAAATAATTTGACCATGGAGACATGTTAAACTAAATTGTATCTCGTAATTAGCATCACAAGTGTCTTTAATCTTCCAATCAGTCAGTACTAGTTAAAGGATTAAAAGTAGTCACTCTATCATGCTGTTTGGTATCATGGTGTTCACCACACTCAACATGGACCAAGGAAAGCAAAGGAGAGAGTTGTCTGAAGACATCAGAAAGACAATTCATAACTATTCATGACCATCTCTGTGCAGCTTAATGTTCTTGTGACTGCAGTTGTAAATTTCATTCAGAGGTTTAGGGTCCACAGGAGTGTAGCAGACCTCCCTGGATGTGGCTGCAAAGGAAAACTGATGATAAACTGAAGAGATGGTTAATATGAACAGTAACCAGAGCCCAGAACAACTTCCAAAGAGAGTCCAGACAAAATCCAAGGTTAAGGTACATCAGTATTGCACCATCCATCACTGTTTGAGCCAAACTGAACAACCTACAAGGACTTTACTGAAAGAAAAAAAAAAAAAAAGGAGTTTGCCAAAAATGCATATTGACAAGCCACAAACCCTCTGGTAGAATGTCCTTCAGACAGTACTGAAGCTTTTCAGTGAGTCACATCAGCTCTGTGTTCAGATAAAAAAATGAATACAAAAAACATTGCACCAACTCTGAAAAATGGAGGAGGCTTTGTTATGTTCTGGTGCTCCTTTGGTGCAGCTATGACAGGGAATCTAGAATCTGTACAAATCAGCATTAAGTTGCAAGATTAATAAGGCTTTCTGGAGTAAAATGTGTTGCCTAGTTCAAAAAGATTTGTCTGAGTCACGGGTCAGGGAAGATGATTCAATTCAGTTCAATTCTAGTCTGCAAACAGTTACAGAAGAGAAAACGATGGACAGACCAACACAACAAACTACAAGAACAAGAGGACACAATTATACTTATGAGATACTTCTGATTAATAACTGAGGATTGAGGTGAAGAAGGTAAAGAGAAACAGAGGAGGTGAGGGGCACCAGTCAGTGGATCATGTCGGGGTCCCCCTGCAGCAGGTCTACAGCAGCATAGGATGAAGCTGTGTTTAGACCAGCTGCTCTAGTCTGGTCTCTAACACACTAAAGTACTAACTATAACTACAATTATAATGAGCCAGTAACACCAAGAAATTACTAAAAACAAAGGACTGACCTATTCTGAAGTGGTCCTCTGTGAGCCCTGATCCTTTTGTACATCTGCGAAAAAAGCTGAAGCATGCGGTTTGGAGGAGAAACCCTTCAAACCTAAGACAACCGGAGATTTCTTCAAAAGGTTACGCAACAAAATAAAATATTACCTGCAATTTCATTAGTTTGTGATTCAAAAAATGTTATTGAACCAAAGTTCACACACACACACACACACACACACACACACACACACACACACACACACACACACACACACTGTGTGTGTCTCTGAGACACTAGTCTGTCTAGAGACACTTAAGCTTGTTGTTTTATTAACGTTTTAAATATATGCATTTTTATTTGCTAGTCTCTTCAAGATATAAACAGAAAATGTGGGATCCTGGTCTTGATCTTTCAGAGACAACAGCAGCTCCAGCTCGACCGTTAATGATGCTTCTCTTTTAAGTTGAGTCTGCATTGGCTTCATGTCAGAGGTTGAAGTTGGCTTCATGTCTGAAAGCAGATAGCTCGGTCCATCATTTACACAATGGTTCTCAGGTGGTTTCTGCTGGGGTCACAGCTACTTCTTACAAAGAGTTCAAATGAATTCATAGTAGTTGGCTGAATTTAGAATTTAAGTCGCTCTATGGTAAGATTCTCCTGTTTCTGTTGCGGATACTATCATGAATATTCAATTACGTTTTACAGATTTCTATGATTATGTAGTCAGGTCAACAGCCTGACTATATAAAGACAAAGATTTGTTGGTCTTTCTTTTTATGGTTTTCTTAGCCATCTTTATTTGATGGTGG
Organism: Xenentodon cancila; assembly: GCA_014839995.1. NCBI lineage: Eukaryota > Metazoa > Chordata > Actinopteri > Beloniformes > Belonidae > Xenentodon > Xenentodon cancila. The sequence continues at coordinate 8,823,511 of CM026199.1, forward strand.
AGAGTATAGAAAAGACAGAGGGCAGCGAAAGTGGCATGGCCCAGCAAGGTCTACACACTGGAACCTGGGATGGCTACATGAGGAACTTCAGCCTCCATAGATGGGGCACCCACTCAACCAGATGTTGACCTGACTATCTATAAGGATCATAATTTAGGGTTTTTTGACCAACTCAAAATCAGCACTGGTTCTACAGCCAGTTCCAAACAGGTTCTACAAAAAAGTGGTTTACATTTTCACTGTCCAGAGAGCACCGGAGAGCTGGAACCCTATGTTAATTGTTACCCTATCAATGTGCCAGCAGGAAATCTGTAATAGCAGTGTGAAACTTACTGGAAATGTCTCTAATTACAAAAAAACTGCTAAATATCAGAAAAACCGAGACATACACTTTCATGAGGTGGTGTTACATGTTGATAATCCAGTTTAGTGCAAATGTAATCCAGTTTCCAGCTGATTTTGGCCTCATTAATATGATGTAGTTGTGCTCTTTTACTACTAATCATTATACATTTCTGCATTACATAAGAGCTTTGCCTCTGAACAATCATTTGAATAATCATCTGCTGTCTTTTGTTGACTATTTTCTCAACAGCATTATTTGAATGATAATTTGCTGGCTTTGCAATAATTTGTCAAAGACTAAAGATATTTTTGTCTATCTTCTTCAAAGTCAAGATCTTTTTTTCATTGTTTTAAAGGGGAGTCTCACACAATGAGATAAAAAGTGTAACAGACAAAATACTGGACACATCAACCCCTGCACTGAATCCTAAATGTCACTTTTCTTTTGCAAAAAAGTGTAATGGAAACACAACTAATGGATGCTGATTCTGGCCCTTCAAATCATGTTTTTAGTCCAGAATTGACTCCATGTAAGTTTCCACCATCATCATTGATGGAGTGTAGGTTTCAGGACAAAAGTACGTTTCTTTTTAGTCACGTTGACTATACAGTAGACATATTTTTGATTGCACAAATAAATCAGTAAGAATGCATCTTGAATATCCCAGTATGATATATGTTGTAAACTCACAGAGGTTGTTTAAATATGGCGGTTGCCTGCATTTGGTTGGTTACAATATTACGACACAGCAGTTCTTACATCTGACCCAACAAGGTTTGGGGGCCAACATAGCACCAGTTTTCTTGGCACCAAGTCGGTGCTTTCATTGCAGCCAGCCCTGAATAAGGACCGCATCATCAATGATCCAAAAACTTGCAAAAAGGATAGGAGTTTCCTTTCTATATAACATTTTTCTAAGTAAAAGTAAAAAATAATAACTTTGTTAAGGAGAAATTTAGTAACCTTTACTTGTGGCAACGTTAGGGGAAATAATACTTCAAACCTGAGGAATACTGACATCCAGAAATACCCCCGGAGCAAAGAATGGCAAGATATAGGTTTTCTCTCAGACATGTTTTCAGTTATAGAAAGTGCAGTCAAAGAATGATGTTTAAAATGCTTATATTTGGCATGCTGTAGTGATGCTTCTTGGGGAGAGCACTTAGACAAAACCAGGAACTAACTCTCTGGGAAATCTGCCATAAATATTACATGGTATCCATCCACTATCAGCGACAAAGTAAACTCACTCAGAAACAGGCAGACATAATGTCTGAAACTGTACCTTGAGTGCGTACCTATGTTTTATGCTTGGATTGAAATGAAAAGTTTAATCCCAAGTTGTTCATACCTATAAGAAAAAATATCTAAAAATAGCCTTTTTTTCAATAATAAACAGATTAGAGGAGTGGCGACAACTGAATCTCGCTATTATGTGCTGGATTGTTTCTGGGGCATCTTTGCCGAGTCTGCAGCTGGGATCTTGTCTGGTGTGATAGACCGTGGCCTCTATCACTATTGTGCTCAGTGCCTATTGTTCTGCATCTCCTTGGTATATGCTGCCCTTGATGGTGGTTTGTGGAATTAGCTTTGAGTTGGGCTTTTGAGTAATCTTCCACAGTCTCATCAAGTTCTTGACGAAGGATCTCGGTGACCTATTGTACAGTTCCAATCATTCCAGTATACATGCATGTGGTGTTGAGTCATAGGCTTTCTTGTAGTTGATCCATGCAGTGCACAGATTTATTTGCCTCATCTTGCAGTCTCTGGCAACTGCTCTGTCAACCAGAACTTGGTGCTTGGCTCCTCTGGTATTACTGTCAATACCCTTCTGAGTGGCATTCATACGTGGAGCCATTAGTCTACCCATCTTGGCTGCTATGTTCCCTTACAGGAGGTTGAATGTTATGCAGAGGGAAAGTAATTGGCTAGAAGTTGGATGGAATTTTACCTTTCTGAGGGTTTTTAAGATGAAGACCATGCTGCCTTTGGTTAGCCATGCTGGGTGAGTTCCATCTCTGAGCAGCTGGTTCATTTGTTCTCATGGAGTGGAATCAGTTTCTGCAGCCAGTAGGTGTGGATCATGGTGCTGGCCAGCAAAGACCTTTCCTTGAATGTTTGATATTGTCATGGTAACTGGGTTCTGGGAGACTGCAGGTCTTAGATTCACTAACCAGACAACCCTGGTCTCCCATGCCAAAGGCAGTGACATTACCACTGCACTAGTCTACAGTTGTAAATTTCATTCAGACGTTTAGAGTCCACAGAACTGTAGTCCATTTTCCTGGAAATGTCCGCAAGTGAAATTTTGATGGCAAATTCAAGAGACAGATAAAATAAATGGTAGCCAAACAGCCTAGAAGAACTTCTAAAGAGATTCAAGGTGAACTTCAAGGTCAAAGTATATCAGTGTCACACCATCTGTCTGAGCCAAAGCAGACAACTGAGGAGGACTCCATTGTTGAAAGCAAATCATAGAAAACCAGACTGGAATTTCTCAAAATATATTTTGACAAGCCATAAAGATTCTGGTAAAATGTCCTTTGGCTGGATGGGACAGAACAAGATGCTTTTGCCAAGTTACATCATCTTTATGTCCACAGATGCAAAGAAAAGATGACTGTAGCTACTGTGAAACATTTAATTCCCTTTTTCTTAATGACATTTTACTGACATGTTTTTTTTTCTTTCTTTAATTAAAGGGTACCAACAAATTGGTCTATTTGTGTAATAGATTATATATATATATATATATATATATATATATATATATATATATATATGGCAACCTAATATATTTTTACAAAAAGACAACATAGTCTCATCAAGTTCTTGATGAAGTTCTTCATGTTTAACCAGTTATATTATAAATTTATTATACACAAGCAAACCTGTTCAGCAAACTCTAGTCTGGGAGAGAACCAAAGACCCAAAAGTTTTTAAAGAAGATTTTTCCCATTAACAGTTATTGGCTTTTGTTTGTTGTATTTTTTTTTCTCTCAAAGGCAAATTAAACGGATGAAAAAAAGATTGGCTTTCACCATGAATTTTAAAGAATTGTTTAAATACAATAGTTGTTTACGTTTTATGTTTGTTAGTTGTTTTTAATCCAAAACTTTCAAGAATTTTATCCAGAAATGGAGGCTTGAAGAATGGTCTGTAAATCAAGGTCGCTGCTTTTCAGCAGTTATGACATCAATGCATGTTTGAGAAATCAAAAAGCTGAAAGAATTTTCATTTCAACTTCCACAGCCAAGGCCAATGCTTTATTTTGTGGCTTTATAAAAAGTAATTTGGATCCTCAGGGATTTTTTTGGTGTGTGTGTGTGTGTGTGTGTGTGTGTGTGTGTGTGTGTGTGTGTTTGGGGGGGCATGTACTATATGAAACCAATTCTCAAGTTTCCAGCATATGAGACCATTTGTGTGAGAACATTTTAGATGTCCTCATTATGTGAGGATCTCAAAGTCTTAATTTAGCAGATTTTCAGCATGTACCACCTCTTTTAATTCTATGATTTTTATGTGGGTCATAGTATTAGGAAAATATAACGTCAGAGGGATCATTGCACAATATGTTTCATCATGTCAGTATATATTAACAGAAAAAATGTGTAGGCAAATTATAAGTATCACCATACCAGCTCCAAATAACTTACAAAGCTCAGTTACTGCCAGGTGCTGCTAATCATCAAGCCTTGATGAACTGATCATAAATAGGTGTGACATAGATGTTAGCAATCTATGGCCACATGTTGCTGTTCTGGTGCATCCATGTGTGTTTTAATTACCATAGGCCGTAAGCAAAGCTAGAAGCACATGCAGTTATACACCAAAACTACATGGAATCCTTAACAGGATGAAAAGTACAGATTCATCAATTAAAGCAGCCAAAGGGAACTTCTGCCTCTTGTTTAGTCTCAAATGACCTCAGTTCATCTGTAGGAACCATATCCATGCTATCACTTAACGGAGCAATTTGTCACATGAAGCCAAACTTTAAATTCATACTTTGCACTCCAATTAAAATGGGGCGGTGTAACTGCGATATGTAACGGTTTTGGGGTTTATGTTCCTGTTTTATTTTGAAAGCCTGTGTCCTTATGTTTTAGTTCGACCATTAGTTTGACCATCCTTGTTCCCATCTGCCCTGATTGTTTCCACCTGTGTCTCTCAAGAACAACTGCAGCCTCTGTCTCCTGCATCCGCGTTCTACCTTTCCACGTCGTGACAGAAGGGACCAGCCAGGACTTCATGAGATACAGGTGGAAACAATCAGGGCAGATGGGAACAAGGAAGATCAAGACAGAGCTAACACACAAGGACACAGACTTTCAAAATAAAACAGGAACATAAATCCAAAACCGTGACATGATAAATGAGTTTGTTTACCCTTGCGTAGGAAATAAGAAATTGCACAGCCCCTCCAAGTAACTTCTATGGCTTTAATTCCAATCATAATTCCTATGATTTCTAAAACAATCTCTGTTTCCAAACCATCTTTCTCAGGTGCAATTTTTCTTTTTGCTGTTGCATTTCTGAAATAAATCAAATAGTGCCTCATGAATCTACTGTGAGCAGGCAGGACATCAATGAGATCAAAATATTTGGCATTGATTTTTAGAAATGTTAAGCAAAACAAAAATCACAAGTGATTTACTTACCAATCTAAAAGAAACATAGCAAGTTCTGTATCAAACCTCCTTGTTTGAGCTGTTTGAAAGCACTGCTGATATTTACTCTAGTTTTTGAGGCTGTTTTTTTTCTGTACCGGGTGGTTTGGCGGTGGTAAAGTTCTCTTCCAAGAGCTTTAGAGATCCCTGCTGCTTCTTTTTATCCTACAATAATAACTTGGGGTCATGTACGTCCTTGTGACTTCTGTGTATCATCATGTTGTACGGAGGCCACTACGATGGACCAAAGCTAGTTATTTAGCACACTAACTCAGTGGATATCACAGCAACCAAATGCATATTTATTATTTTTGTGATATGACTGCACTTATTACTTCTCACTCTCTTGCTGTTTCTAGGCCTTTTTGGGATATTTGAAACTACACTCTTACATACCTCCGTTTGAGGAAAACTACATGTGAAGTGGTTGTAAACGGTTTGTTGAAATGGTGGACAGACAAACACCACAGGGAAAGTTGGAAAGTTACTACTGACACTTGTCAGCAAAGTAAACAGATTAAGATTGTTGCGGAGAGGCAAGAAAAAAGACAGAAACTGACCAGTGTCCAAAATAAAACTGGTCAAAATTGGAGAGGCTTTTAAATGGTGAAGGGAGCTGTGGGACTTGAAAGGTTTTCGTTAGATGCAAATTTAGCAGTATCTCTTCTTGACAGGTAATCATTCAAAATTTTGTTTGTCTTTGTATATTTTTTATCATTTAGGAGCAGATTGCGTCCCACATGTGTACAGTAATGCCTGCACATGGTAAAAGATAAAGATTGTCATCCAAGTACAGGCTAAGGTTAGTTTTGTTATACTGAGAAGCTCAGTCAGATTGCATTTCTTTAATGAAATGTCATTTGGACATTACTTGTATATGTTGATATGGTGTCATATATGCTGGAATGGGCGCCTCAAGTAAAGTAATCTGGTTGCAATGTCAAAACAAACATCTTTGTGCAGTAATCGTTCAAGCGCTCTGGCTCTGACATCCACGCCAGGTAAGGCTGGAGGACAACACATTCACTAAGCCATTAATATTAAAATTATGTTATGTAGTAGTATATCCAGATCCAGAGAGTCTTGTCTGAGGTTTCAAATAGCAATTTATTTTAAAGTGAGTTGCCCTGTTGGATAACATTGATGGCCATTTTGGTAAAAACACATACTTGGTCTAACTCAAAACTGCTTTGATTTATTTTTTTTTCTTTAATGCCTAGGAAACTAGTGTAAACAGCCCAGTAATGTAGTCATCTTTTTACAGGAAGAAGCAACAGTAGTAGAAGCAGGTGAGCCATGCAATGTTTTCTTTTTTTTCCTGTAAAGGCACATAAATTAGCAAGACTAAATTAAGGATGCAAAAGGACAAATGTGATACTCACTCTTACTAGTCACACCTACACCATGTAACTTCCAAACAGCACATTTGTGGTCCAGTGACAACAGCAGGCCTCTTTCCAGACGATGGGCCAAATTGCTGCAGCCATATTTTCTCCACTTTGTACCAGCAGTTAGAAGTGTCTCATTTCATGATGCTGTCTTCACAGTAGTGGTTGGAGGAACTGATCTTTATCTCACATTAGGGATTTTGTTTCTTTTTTTTCTTTTGTCCTTCTGCTGTGGAACGTGGCACAAGCACTGCTTTCTGTGGTTCACCTGGGTAACTCTGACATCGACTTTAAAACCCTTTGGTTGAAAATAAGAGTAAAACATTAAACATAAACAAAAAAACAATGCACTGAGTCAAGCTCCAGAGCCGACTGACCCATGGTTCTGGGGCCCGTCTTCTATAGCGCTGTTATCAGCTCTGACCTCAACACAGTTCATACTTTAAATGATAGCTGGCTTATAAGTCACTAAACATAGGTGAGTAATTGCTAGAACTCTTCAGGGTACCATACATGACACATCCTCACCCTAAAAAATAAACTGATTTTGCATACTAAATATTGTAGCACCACCGCACAGCCTTGGAGTTTGATAAAAACAAAGCGACAGAGAGACAGATAGACAGAAGGTAATAAGAACTGACAGATAATTAGGCTGGCAGGTATCAGGAGACACAGGCAGAGAGAAGACATCCTTTGTAAACCAGAGGCAATGAATGTGATATCCATGATTGCTCTTTAATCTCTGCAGAGAAAAAACACATGTACATCAACGTATACACACACCCAATGACACTGTAGGTGTGTGTGGTCTGTCAGTCCAGTGAAACTGCAGTCAGGTCAGAGTCCCCCAGAGAAATAATGAGCCTTGTCCTTCCTGTGCAACTGTGACACACACACACACACACAACCACACACACAATAACAGGATATAGTGTTATATTTCAGTTAACGTTTATAAAAAAAAAAAAAAACGAGAGGGAATTGGGGATTTCAGTGTTTGGCAGAAACCTAAGAAAGATAGAAAGACAGACAGTAGATGTGGCTTTTCTCCCATATCCTGCATCTGAGAGAAGTCCTTTTGGCCTGTCATTCGCCGTCAGCTTGTGTTAGAGGCAGAGGGGAACCCCTGGGAGAGAAAAGCAGCAACTGAGACATGAGGATGAGGATTGCAGGAATTATGGAAGGGAAGAAAAAGCACACAGATACAAAGACAAAGAAGGAGAGGAGAGATGTGACCTACAGATGTTGGCATAAAATTGACAGGACTGATGGAAAACTGATGGGAAGGAGGTGAGAGGAATGAAAAGGAGAGAAAAAATGATAAAAGAACAAAAAAGTCCAAATCATACAAACCTTTAAATCAGAAAGAAAAGAGCAATGCAACGACAAATAAAATCCAACGACAAATAATTAATTGTAAAATGTAAAGGGAGCCACTAAGATAGAGGTAAAAAAAAAAAAGAACATCTGGATTCTGAATACACATTATAATGCCTAACGTATTCGCTCACCCATCCAAATAATTGTAATCAGGTGTTCTAATCACTTCCATGGGCACAGGTGTATAAAATCAAGCACAGAGGCAAGCAGACTGCAGCACAGTGAATTCCAGCGTGGAACTGTGATAGGATGCCTGTGCCTGTGCCTGTGCCTGTGCCTGTGCCTGTGCCTGTGCCTGTGCCTGTGCCTGTGCCTGTGCCTGTGCCTGTGCCTGTGCCTGTGCCTGTGCCTGTGCCTGTGCCTGTGCCTGTGCCTGTGCCTGTGCCTGTGCCTGTGCCTGTGCCTGTGCCTGTGCCTGTGCAACTAATCTAGTTGTAAAATTTCCTCACTCCTAAATATTCCACAGTCAAATGTTAGCTGTATTATATGAACATGGAAGTGTTTGGGAACAACAGCAACTCAGCTACGAAGTGTTATGCAATGTCAAATGACAGAGCGGGTCAGCGGTTGCTGAGGCGCATAGTGTGAAGAGCTCACCAACTTTCTGCAGTCAATGGCTACAGACCTCCAAACTTCATGTTGCCTTCAGACTAGCTCCAGAATAGTGCACAGAGAGCTTCATGGATGGGTTTCCATGGTCGAGCAGATGCATCCAAGCCAGACATCACCAAGTGAGTGCAAAGTGTTGGATGCAGTGGTGTAAACCACACCGCCACTGGACTCTAGCGCAGTGGAGACGCGTTCTCTGGAGTGACGAATGGCGCTTCGCCATCTGGCAATCTGATGGACGAGTTTGAGTTTGGCAGTTCCCAGGAGAACGGCACTTGGCCCCTTAGTTCCAGTGAAAGGAACTCTGAATGCTTCAGCATACCAAGACATTTTGGACAATTCCATGTTCCCAACTTTGTGGGAACAGTTTGGAGCTGGCCCCTTCCTCGTCCAACATGACTGTGCACCAGTGCACAAAGCAGGTCCATAAAGACCTGGATGACAGAGTCTGGTGTGGATGAACAGAGTCCTGACCTCAACCTGATAGAACACCTTTGGGATGAATTAGAGCGGAGACTGAGGGCCAGGACTTCTTAAGTTCATATGTTAGTCAAGACAGGTGAGCAAATACTTTTGGCCATATAGTGTATATGAGTCATATACTGTTACTCTAAAAAATATTTCAGTTATCTGCAAATATCTGGCTGAACGTGAAGTGTTTTTTTACTAATATGTTGAAATAAGTAGTTATTGTGTTGTGGTTTAAACGCTGATACATACTCCAAAAGAATGTAAAATAGTGTTCTTGTCATGCTACCTTGAGAACAAGAACACATTTCTCTGTTCTTGTGGCGTATGGATCAGTATTCATACTGAACGCGTGAATTTGCTGGTAGAGGTTGTACAAATACACATGATGGCATGGACACATATCTTTTTTTTTTAACACTGATACCAAAATCAACAAGTTCACCCAGCACAAAACACTAAAAGTAAACATTTTACTCAACTGCAACATTAAATCACACCTGTCAAGTTTGCGTCCCACCTGGTTTGTTTCCCAGAAGACCTCATTTGACACACTTTCTGCATCACTGCAGCCTTGCTCATCTTTTCTGGCTGTCTGCAATTCAGAGATGCCTCTTTAGGTCTTAGTATAACTTTCAATCATCAATAAAGAAAAAGAAAAGGCAAACAAAATAAAATGGCTCTAAAGACGATGTTACCCCTGCCTTTTGTAAGTAATGAGCTGGAATAGGCCCCAGCAGACCCCTGTGACCCTGTACAGGATTAAGTGGGTATGGAAAACAGACAGATAGAAACCATGTTAAAGACTGGTGGAGAGGCTGTGTCAAAGTCACACAAGCTGGTATTTTATACTTGACTTGGAAACTGATTTATTTCGGCATATGGCTCCACCATATGAGGGCCACACGTCATACAATCACTGACACATGTTCATACACCTGTAATGTACTCGCACGTTGAAATTCATCATCGGAGATAATGTCTATTTCAAACCTGTGAGTAATGTTCTTTGAACTTATGTGTAACCTATTTCTAATTGATATCCAACACATATTGAAATATGTAGAATTATTTGACATGTTCTGGAGAACCATAGAACTTACGAACATGTTTCCAACTTACAGCTATCAGTGAAATGGGATATTTGCACCGTTTAGGGGAGTTGGTATAAAAAAATATACTTCACAGAAAGAACTTGTCAGTACTCAAAAGTCTATGCTGAGCAGATGTCTATCTGAAACATGAAGGATCCTTCAAGGCTGAGATGAGAATACATAGTAGCTGTCCTCCAACATCACTGTGACCTCAGCACTGATGCCACTGACTATACCAGAGAAGTGTTGGAACCTGCGTCGTCTCCATCAGAGGCTGAGCGCGAGGGTTTAGGTTGTGGGTGATGATGGATACTCCTTGCATCCACGTCCAGGCACACATCCATGGTCAGGAGTTTTCTTGGCAGCATTCTCCTATGTTTTTGCCATGAGGTTGATGTTGATATTGGTAATTCAACTTCTGCAATGTCTAGTGTGGCTTCGAGCTGCAATATTTTTAGAGACTATGACAGATGATCGTCATTGTTACGCTGCCACATTAAGGATAATTTAGACTATCCTTTGACATAAGCTTTGAACCTGCAAGCCCTGCAAAAACTAAAGCACTGGTTTTAATGTCTTTTATCTATTATCAAAACATTCTATATATGATACTAATGCATATTGAGTATATTTTATGTATACATCCAAGTTTGCTATGAATACACTATATATACTTTTAAAATAGAAAAGAAAAAAAAAACATAGTTCAGCGTATACCAGTATTTTAGATATGTTGGTGTATGCTGCCTAAATCTTAAATCGTAAAGGCCTTTACTCTGCTTCAGAGGGGTCAGATATTTGATCTCCAGTAAGAAAAAAAAAAACAATTTGAAGAAAAATAAAGAACAGAAAAATTGCTGAAACTATTAAGTTAGGAACCCTGATTAACAAAAAACTGGAAAGAATCTTTGAATCGGGTCGGACAAAAGTCTTGAGTGTTGGTGATCAACCACCAAAAGATTTTTGTTTAGGTAAAATCTACATTTGGTGAAATATAATCAAAGTGAATCTATACAAAGCATCATACCAGTGTTTAAAAGTTAAAGTATATTCATATGCACACTTCAAATGCAGATTAAATATATAAAAAATAACATTGTCAACAACTCCGAAAAAAACAGTAGCAATAACAATAAAATAATAAACAAAAATAACAAAAACAGCAATAAAAAACAAGTCATGTCAATTCTTTATTTAAAACAAACACAGTTGACCAAAGTGCCCTATAAGTAAAAGATAAATATATTGTCTTATTGTTATTTAATCTATTTATTTCCATGAGCGTACATCCTCATGGATGAACGCTCATGGAAAGAACTCAATTGACTCACTACACTTTGTCTGAATGAGAATATAAATTTGAAAAATCATCAGCAAAACAATGAAAAGCAACATCATGCTCTTGAAAAATAGAGTGCAAATGAAGCATATAGGAAGTAAAAAGGACTGGGCCCAAAATAGACCCTTGTGGCACCACACAGTTAGGTAAGCATGCAGGTGAGAAAACTTGCTCAAATAGACAGAGAAACTCCTGTGTGCCAAATTTGATTGGAACCACCTTAGAACTGGGCTTGTTGGGCCCACTCATTTCTAGCCGTGATAAAAAAATATAATAACAATAACAATCCTTATACTGTAGAATGAGTGATTATGCATTTCTAAAAACTTGACCAAAAAAGTAGAATGTCCCACATCAGTGATGTCTAAAAAATCTTATATAAGAACATAAACTACAGACTGGTATTCTGTGAAAATCCCTATCCTCACTTTCTGAGCCGTAGATGACAACAATATTGAAAAAACAAAAACACATGTTAATCATTCTCCTGCATCACTGACTTAGGATAACAGCCTTCGCTTCAATTTGGTACAAGGTCTGCTGTATTAATTGATAAACAGAATTGTTGTAGGGCTACAAAATGGAAAGGTAGGAGACCAATCAATTAACCATCGATGAACGAGTGAGGGTCTTACAACCGTCTCCAGCACATAACTTCAGCTTTGATGTCCAAAGGGTCAAATGTCTCTCAGCCTTGCAATGGAGTCAGATTCTCACAATATTTACAAGATCCAACTATAATATTAGAGCCAATTTTTGCTTGTCTGTCAGGTGTGCATGTTTGCCAATATTTGCAGCAGCTGTGGTCAGGTGTTAGGTGTCATAAGTTAAAACATGTATTCACTGTTAAATGATTGGCTCCACCTGCAGCACTAGTATGCAAAATCACTATATATATATATATATATATATATATATATATATATATATATATATATATATATATATGATGACCACGCTGTGTGACCATGCTGTGTGACTTCCAGTCAGCCACGTAATGTGAACGCCGTAACCTCTAAGGAATCACATGCAGCTTTTTGGGCTGTTTTATATACATACATATTACATTTTTGGCCTTGAAACCAAACTGGCTTAACTGAATGTGGGTTGAACTGTAAATACGTTTTTGTCGTCAGCAAGACCAGGAACATGTTATAAATGTGTGCCTTTTGGAATTCACACTTGCACCTATTAAAATGGTAAATTATATAAATTAATTAATAAACAGTATTTTTTTTTTAAATCAATTAATTTGTAAATTGCCTGAGACTCAAGCCAAAAATGTCTCTTATGTCCTTAGAAAAAAAAAAAATCTAATTATAAATTCCATTTCAAATTGCCTGGCAACACTGCCTCCTGTTTTCCTTTTACCATTGCAAGGATTCAGGTTCCTTTACAATTAGGACATTTAGGAATGTGTCAGGATCCAGAATAAGTTTTTCACTGCAGAATTTTGCATTTTTATTCTGTGTTTGATTGAAAATTCCAAATCATGAAATTTGGAGAACGATCTACTATTTATGAATTTAAAAAAATTTAAGAATTTAAAAATTACCCATCCAAAAGTGACTGTAACGCAGTTATTAAACAACAGATCTACTATAGACCTCAGAAACAAATGTCCTCTTCCACCTGGATCTCTATACTCAACAGATTTAACTGTCAACCAACAGCCGGAACCAACTGTATTTTAATTAATCATCAATGGGGGAATCTCCATCATGAGTTGCATGACAAAAATACAGAGTACCGACTCAGTGGGAACAGCCAAGGACAGATCTGAGACCCCGGGGAGGAAAGACTGTTTAGTATCTGCACACAGCAGGAGATGTGCTCTTAGACTGCCTGTGAACTGTACCAACTTGTCAGAGACAACCACTGCTCTCCAACCACAGTCACCTTTAAATGCTCTAACCCCGTCATGGGTCCAACTGTCTGTTTTACCAAGAGACGCTCCTGTTTCATTGGTCCACAAAGCTTTTTAAATGTAAGCTAAAGTCTGTGATTAAACATGGGCTGAAAACAGGGCTCCTTGACTGGACTTATATGACATAAGAAGTTACATTAAGTCGAAGTCTTGGTCTGAACTTTATTCATCTAGTGACTAACTACAATTTGGCAATTAGTGCTGGTGAGACCAGGGTAGATATACTGAGCAGTGATTGGTTGATGGGTTGCGGCTGTGCAAAGTGGCTGCCAAGGAACTCAAAGAACTGCCAGGAAGCCAGGAACTACACACACACACACACACACACACACACACACACACACACACACACACACACACACACACACACACACACACACACAGAGGAAAGACAGAAGGATGCTGAAGAGAAAAAAAAGAAACAAAAGGGAAGACACTGAGCAGCCTCCTGAGACTGAAGCAATTTCTTGGCTCATTTTTTACCAAGAAATGCACGTCTGAGATAATTATACACATATAAATATAAATCATTTAAATCCCAAATCTCCATCAGTCATAACATAAATACATGCAGCAAGTAAATAAATCTATATAAACTTTTATGGTGACACAATTTTTAGTTGAAAAGATGTGCACAAATATGAGGTCATAATATTTGCTGGATTGATAATTATGCCAATGTTATATTCCTACACTGAAATATTAAATGTTAAACTGCACTATTCAAATGGTTCATACACTAAAAAGTCAAAGTGCAAGAATTGTCTCCAAAAACATGTTTTTTTGCTTTGTGGCCCCTGTTGTAACAAAGCACCATTGAAAACTTTTCTGTAGTTTTTTGTTTGCATGTTCTGCTACAAAAGCTGAAATACCAAAAACAGAATAACTTCACTCTGCAATAAAACACATGCTGCTGTAAATGTGCCCGTCAGGTGTCCAGTTATTTTTGTTTAATCCTATCAAGGCCTGGATACCCATCATACCACAAAACAGTGTCTGATTATAAAAACAAAACAAAAAACTACCATGAGTAATGGCACGTCTTTAAATGAGAGTGTTGAGAGTATCCTGACTGGCCCAAGCTCTGTAAGCTTTCTGCGCAGTGTGGAGGTGTTTCGTTATGCACAACTCTTGAAACCGGTCCGGAATGGAACGTTGGTTTGAAACAGCATTTCAAACCAAGTAGAAAAGAAAAAAACCAAGTCCAGATATCGAGTCATACATCTTAACTACAACATAAACGTCGTCAACAGTGACAACTGACAACGGACGGCTGTAAGGGCGATACAGCCAAAGCAGAACGGGTAGACCCAGAAAGCAGCTGGACCACGTCCATGTTTGGTCACACTCATCTACTTTAGCTTGCTGGCTTGGCTTGTCCTAATTATGATAATAATCAATATTACTTTATTCTGGACTCCTGGGAAGGGTTTTTTCTGTTTTAAGTTTGCTTTTCTCCCTTTGCTTTAGTACATTCTCTCCAGGTACTCCAGATTCATCCCACATTCCAAAAACATGTGGCTTAGTTGGGAATAACTGGTGATTCTAAACTTCCTGTAGGAATGATGATGATGTGTGTCTACATGTGGCCCTGGGAGGAAGAAGAGCTGGGATAAGCTCCAGCAGATCCCTGTGACTCTGAAATGGAATAAATGGGTCTTGATCAGTGGTGTTCAACCCCGGTCCTCGAGAGCTCCTATCCAGCATGTTTTTGATGCGTCCCTGCACCAACACACCTGATTCTAATTAATGATCATTATCAGCTTGTCATCAAGGCCTGCACATGTCTGTTAATAACACAGTGATTTGGGTCACTGTATGCTGAAGCAGGAAAACATCTAAAACATGCTGGAAAAGGGCTCTTGAGGACCAGGGCTGAACACCACTGATATTGATGACGGATGGATGGAATGATGGATGGATGGATGGATGGATGGATGGATGGATGGATGGATGGATGGATGGATGGATGGATGGATGGATGGATAATTCATCCAAACATCCTCATGTAGAAGTATTGCTGCAGAAACAGTTTCCAAAAGAGTGATGCCAGAGCTGAAGTCCTGGACCTCTCCGTTGCACAGCCTGCCACTCACAATGTTAGACCTGCTGCCGTCGGGTTAAGGATGATGCATAATCTGGAATCCTGGAATGGAGAAATTTGTTCTCGTAGTCAAGGTGAAAAGAAGTTCCCGTGGCTTTTTCTCGACACATCATCTGGGAAGACCTCCTCCTCCTCAACGTCAATTTTGTTGTTCTCCTCCTCCCTCATCGACTCAAAAGCATCTGTCATTCTCACTGAGCTGTCGCTGTTTTGATGTTTCTGTCGAGATACATGTGCAGTGTTTGCAATTTTGGTTATTATAAACAACTGTGAGCTTGTTTTTTGTCACAATATTTTGAAATATTACACCTAATACACTTATTAATCGTAAATGCTGCAAAGTTGGACATTTTCCCACGGTCAATGGACGCTTACTTGCTTAGTGGTCAGTTGAGGAACTACAAGTTTTCATTCTCTAAAACAGAAACAAACCGCTTAGTGTGGAGCGGAAGCTTATCACCCCTTATGACCCAGTCTTATGTTAAAAGAGGATTGTCACCCTCACCAATGAAGATGCGATTGTTCACACATACACACACACACACACACACACACACACACACACACACACACACACACACACACACACACACACACACACACACACACACACACACACACACAGTTTTTCTATTATGAGCAGACAATGACTTCTACGGTAAAAAAAAACAACAAACAAACAACAAAAATCATTGTTGCGACAACTTTAAATAAGTCCTAAAACATGGAAACGCATTTTACACTGTTAGTTACCATTAACCGTCTGTCATCATTTAAATTTTAAAATCCTTTTTTTTATTTTGGAGTAAAGAAAATAAATCAGACCGATAATTCTTACTGTTAAAACTAAACTCCTCTTTCTTTAGTGTTTCATGGTTGTTTTTATTATAGATAGATAGATAGATAGATAGATAGATAGATAGATAGATAGATAGATAGATAGATAGATAGATAGATAGATAGATAGATAGATAGATAGATAGATAGATAGATAGATAGATAGATAGATAGATAGATAGATAGATAGATA
Source organism: Xenentodon cancila (assembly GCA_014839995.1). Classification (NCBI taxonomy): domain Eukaryota; kingdom Metazoa; phylum Chordata; class Actinopteri; order Beloniformes; family Belonidae; genus Xenentodon; species Xenentodon cancila. The sequence goes on from CM026199.1 coordinate 8,839,869, forward strand.
GATAGAAAAGGATGGTGAATAAAGTCGTTGGGCGGGGAAGCGGCTGTCGGCACGCAGTGATTGGCAAATATCGAGGACGCGCACGCGCTAATCCGATGATGAGTCTCCATTACCAGAGGAAGGAGGGGTTTGTAAAAGAGAGAGAGGGAAAAAAAGTAAGGTGGATCCAGGGCTGGCGCATCTCTCGCTCTAGCGCCGCTTCCCTTCCTCTTTTGTGTCTGAAAGTCTCATATCTCACATATCAATAATTCAAGCGCGCGCGAGAGAGCAGACGGAGCTGCCCCCCGCGCGCTATGACTCCTGCTGCCTCGTCACTCGTCCAGGGCCCCTCTGCGCGATTCTCGCTTATTGTGTTTGCAAGTGACAGAAAAGCTGCTGAGAAGTGAGAAAAGAGGATAAGAACAGGTGAAAACTGGGGACTGGAGATACAGCTATAATAGATAATTTTTGGGGGGCAACAAAAAGAAAGAAAGAAAGGGAAAGGAAAGCTGAGACGCCTTGTAATAAATCCGTCTCTTCTCATAGAAGTCCGCTGAAGGAGTTTTAATAAGCCTTTTAAATCCAAGAAAACGGACTGGTATTTAGTCGTGAAAAAAAAGCAACAACTATCCTTAGATTAAAAAGGGAGCATCTGGAAACTGTTCCTACTTTTCTTCAAAGGGAAGCAGACCCGCGGGTGTGAGGTGTAAAGACGTCCACAAGTTCACCTCGGTGGTCCGGCATGTTAGCGCTTTGCCTGCTGAGTGCCGTGTGGCTCGCTGCGAGCCCGGTCCGGGCTCAGAACGAGACCGAGCCCATCGTCCTGGAGGGAAAATGTCTGGTGGTGTGCGACTCCAACCCAACCTCGGACCCCTCGGGAACCGCGCTCGGGATCTCGGTGCGCTCTGGCAGCGCCAAGGTGGCGTTCTCCGCAGTCCGGAACACCAACCACGAGCCGTCCGAGATGAGCAACCGGACCATGGTCATCTATTTCGACCGGGTAGGAGGCAAAATGTGTTTTTTCACGATGTTGTCGCAATAAAGTCGGGTAAAAATCAAAGTTTTGTTTCTCACAGCCTGTAATGTCAAGTGACACGGGAGGCTGCGGACCAAAGCGGAAATCAAGTTAAAACGTGTTTAATTTGTAACCTTGTGTCTTATTAGTCATTTTACACCAACAGTGGACAGAAGTCATATATCACGTAGATGTTACTGAGACATGTCTGAAGCGCCAAAGCGCCCAGAGACTGCCTCACTTTGCGCTTTCACGCACCTCAAAAGTATTTTATATATTTCTTGAGTGGTCGGGGAATATATCCTGATAGGTTATACCTTAGGATATTCACCTCTTGCAGACAAACAATAGCTGATGAACTGACACCTCGCCAAATAATTGACTATTGTCAGGTTGAAGGGCGCAGTCCAGCCCACCTGCCGTTAAAGGATCATGTCTCCCTCAAATCTCAAATACATGATGTGGTTCGAGTCCACACATTCAACTGGACTGCAGAAACTCAATTGAAAAAAATAAAATAAAAAAAAGTTAGACTGTATCTTTTCAAAGCTCATGAAGTCAGGAAGTTTTTTTTTATTACAGGAAGAAAAAAAAGGCTGAGATAAAAGCAGTTTATCCCTCTGCATCTGAGACTGAAGGCGTGGTCTTGGGACAAACGGGCCCTCAGAGACACAGCAGACTATCTCTTTATAATTCTACAGAATAACACCTAGACTGAACAGATGAGATATTGAAATTAAAACTGAAAATTGTTGAAATTCATTAATATTCTGATTTCTAAGTTGTGAAACATCCATTTAGTCTTAATATTGTGAACACTCATGTTACTAAATCTGACACTCAAAAACAGAGAAAGCAGTTTTATTGATAAAACTTTCTTTCTTTCTTTCTTTCTTTCTTTCTTTCTTTCTTTCTTTCTTTCTTTCTTTCTTTCTTTCTTTCTTTCTTTCTTTCTTTCTTTCTTTCTTTCTTTCTTTCTTTCTTTCTTTCTTTATTTCTTTATTTCTTTATTTCTTTATTTCTTTCTTTCAGGTTTTAGTAAATGTTGGGAGGAATTTCGATGAGGAGAGAAGCAACTTCATCGCGCCACGCAAAGGAATTTACAGTTTTACCTTTCATGTAGTTAAAGTCTACAACCGCCAACCCATTCAGGTAGTGTGGGTTTGTCGTTCATGTCTGCGTGCTCGGGTGTTGTGTGTGTGTGTGTGTGTGTGTGTGTGTGTGTGTGTGTGTGTGTGTGTGTTTGTGTGTGTGTGTGTGTGGACCACACTGAGTGCCCGCACACTGCCACCCCCCACTTCATAAAAAGTTGAATATTAACTGCACTGGCAGTCATTTTATAGATGTTTGGGATGCCTTTCCCCAGAGACATCTACAGAAACAGGCATCATCAGATGAAAGCTAATCGCCCGCTACCCGCTGGCCCAATCATAATTAATCAATACACGCACAGAGGATAGAGCCAAATGAAGCGCATGCAGCCAGCAGGAGGATGCGGTGAATGTGGTGAGCATGAAGACGAGTGCAAAGACATTTCTTCTTTCTTTCAGTGAACTTCAGTTCATTTTGAACGTCACATTTTGAAGCAGGTATTTCCATTTAACCTGTGAGGGTTCAGTAGAACTTTGAGCGCGCACACCTGGTGGTTTTATGTAGAAAAAGCCTGATGTTCACCTGTGCTGCCTGCAGTGTACCCCGTCACCGCTTCTCTTTCGCCTCGCTAACAACTCCTTTATGATGCCTTAGATGCAGTTTCCGCGCTCTTTTGATGTGTGAAGCGATTAGAAGCACCAAGCTCATTTCTGGCATTTAGCGCGTGCGGCATGATGCACCATAAGCCACCCTGCTTTAATTAATGTATCTCTTTCAAATTAAACTGTTGTGTAAGTATGCGGTGAATTCCCTGGAGGTTTGGCATCATCTTTTGCAACTTATATGTTATCATTGGAGTCTTGAAACAATTAACGCAAGTACAAAGTGATATTTAAGGGAGAGACGATTTTAAGCTGCTCAGGTCGTCTTTGAGTGGCTGCAAACAGATAAAAGACGGGACTCTCTTGACCTGCATTACCATTAATGCTGTCGTTTGTGCTACTGTGCTGAAAAGAAAGAGATTGGAGGTAAAGAAATAAGATTTTGACTCTTATATTATCCTTTGACTGGATTGGACTGCTTCTTTGTGAGCCCTGCTCGGTGGTGTACATGCTCATTTGAAGAAAAAGTATTTCAGAATAGATGTAATTGTAAAAAAAAAAAGAAGCAGAAGATCTAGGAATCTGGTTTGTTTCTCTCATAAATAGGCAGGGTGTAGGTTGTCCTCCATCCTCCATGCATCCAGCCTGTGTGCTCCTCATCCTCAACCTGTTCCACTCATCCTCCCATCCATCCTGCGCATCTGCTGTGCTGAAAACTCCCACTGTTTGATTGCCTTAGAGGCGGCTACTGCAGCGCACGCAGGAGATGAGAGACAGCGGGAGGAGGAGACAGGACGAGAGTAGATGTGAGCAAAGTGAGAGGAACAGGGGAAAAGAAGAGAATGAGAAGAGCAATGAAAAGGTAGCAGGGAGGAGGGGATATGGCTGATAAATGGGGAGCTGAAAAGCTGGGCGAGTTGAAGGGGGAGAGAAATGAATGTAAAGAAAATAAAAACTGGAAGAGGAACAGAGGAGGGATTTGATTGGATGGAATTGTGAGAGAAAGAAGGTTCAGACAGGGGCAAACAAGACATGGGAAGAAAAGCAGACATCATGAATAATAACTATTGTTTAGCAGATGCTGGATAAATGTAAGAAGTGACAAATAAGCAGCTTGTTTCATCCCTCAGGAGTCATTTCCTGTGCAGCTCCTTCTCTCTGCAAGGGGTGATGGAAATGTAGCAGGTGTCTCTGCTTTTTATCCCGCACTCAAACAGAACTATAGCAAATTAAATGCAGTATTTTCTCTGATCTCCAGATGACCCTGTTGCTCTGCCCATATTGATACAAGCAGTGTGAGTTGCTCTCAGCTTAGATTGGATCCTTTATAACTTTCTCTTTTTCCTTTTATTTTCAAGATCATAAAGCTGCATATTAAATATATATATATATATATATATATATATATATATATATATATATATATATATATATATATATATATATATATATACATATATATATTTAAAGCATCAGACAGAGGTTAATGCAATACTGTCATTGGTCTACAGCAAAGTACATATAAAGTGGTTTTCTCAGTTTTTGCGAAATTACACTACCTTTGGATTTAAACTTCAGGAGATGCAACTTAAAGCAAAACATCTTTGCTAGGAAGCCAAAAGTAGAATATTGTGGGGGAACAAAAGTTCAGAGCTTTGATGGTTTTTCGGGGTGAATAAGTGGTATTTTGCAGGAGTGTTGTATGCGTCTGAGCATTTAGAAGTGGCATTCATGCAGGCCTCAGGTCGAAGCACGACTGCAGCGCTGAAAGGAGCACAAGGAGCACAAAAGGCTTGTGCTGTGTGTTAAAGGCCTTTTTATCACCAAGATATTTTTTTGTTTTGTTTGTCCTTAACCAAGAGGCACTTCTTGAAGCTGCTGATATCCACTGCCCTGACAATAATAAAAGCTTTTACATTTTATCTGATCCACTTTCGGTTACATCACATATTTTTACATTTTGATTGTCAGAAGCTGTATTTCCCTGTGACAAAACTACATTTATTTCACTGACAGAAATTTTAATTGACAGATACCTTGTAAAATGCTGCCATTTCAAATTCCAACTAAATCAGCGAGGATAAAAATATCTGAGATAAAGTGCTCAATGCACCTTAGTAAAGAGAACTCAACCACCAGAGACGTTATTTCTAACGGGCTCTGCTTCATGATGTTCAGTACTCACAGAGAGTTTAAATTCATCTACTAAATAAATGCAATCCTGTTTAGTCTTTGAAATCGAGGATTTTTTTCAGGTGCAGAGCTGCGCACTGACTCCACTGCAATGTCGCTCAGCCAATTTTTACTCCCATTAAAAAAAGAATTCACCTAAAAGTCATACTTATACCTGTACTAAGAAAACCACTCATGCCTAAAAGTAATGCCAATAAAAACAAACCGAATGCTGAAATTCTTTGATGTGATATTTAATTCACAGGAACAACTTGTGCATTGATGAGCATGCAAGAAAGCCCTTCACCATGCAGAAGTGAAGTGCTAAAAGTTTTATAGCATCACTGAATTATCAAAATATATCACAAAAAAACTCACAAAATGAAGCCTTTTCTGAGATAAATAAACAAATGAGTTTTACTTTAAATGTGCTACCCAACAAAAACAGCTCGTCTAGAAATAAGTCTTACATTCCACAAACCTACTCAAAAATGTCTTATTTTAAGCAAAAAGCTTTGCCAATGGGGTAAGACAAATGTTCTTGACCATAACTCTTAAAACTGGCAACATAGTCTAAAACAGTCTTTTTAATTTTCCTAAAGTTTTATTTTCTTAGAAATAAGTTGGTGCAGTGTAGGCTGCAAGCGGGCGTCTTACTTTATACCACGGCTGACATCACAGGAAAGGTTGGATCCAAAGATGGGATCTAACAAAACGCTGAATGTCTACATGTGCAGGAGGAAAGATGTTACATTTCACTCTGCAGCTTCATTTGTTTCTATCGCTTTTCAGCCGTTTACGCTCTTGTGCGCATGTCCAGTGCGCATGGATACGTGAGCACGGTGGTGTAATGTGGACAGAGATCTCTTCCGACACCGAGCCGACATGCAGAGCCGCAGATCTCTTCTGTTTGGAAAACTGTGTTTCATGACAGACGAGCGTGGACATAGGCTTAGTTAACGTTATTGGTTTTGCACTCCAACGCTTCACTTCCTGCGCTCCGGGTTCGACAGCTGCCAGACATTCAGCCGGCTGTCTTGACAGCTCTCACTGTCAAAGATCAGTTAGTCGTGTCTGGTTAACAAACTAGTAGGCTACAAGTACGTAACTGAGGTGATGTGCAAATAAGTGATAAAAAAAATGCTCAGGATATCTTTTTTTTCTTTCCACGCACTCATGTCGTCCCTGTCAAGACGCCACCCTGGGCAGCAGCCCGTGTCGCTCATTTTTAAATCGGCCTCCGAGGCCTAATGAATTAAACTAGACAGGTAGAGGTAAATTTTCCTTTCACTCCTGCCTGGCAAGCCTGCTTATGTGCCCAGTCGCTGCAGAAGAGAGCAGCAGCTGTCAGTTTGACAAGGACCGGTCAGCCAGGCTCCCTGTCACTGTAGCCACTGAAACTGCACCCTGGTGCCACCGCCTCTGGCTCGTTATTCCTGGTACGGTGAACAAAGTTCCCGCCGTCTTCAAAGCCTCCCGTCTTCAGATTCAGAACAATTAAAGTGTTCGCTGCAGACTCCTGGTATCACGGCTGAATCACAGTGTTTCAGCACGGCTGGCCGACACCAGAGAAACTGAGACCTGCTCAGAGGTAGAATTCGATAATAGTTCAGTAATACTTATTAGAGCATTTCTTATGTGCATTGATCCTTTTTGTCTATACCTGCTATAAAGATAAGTAGCAACATCCATCTCACAGCCCAAGAAACCGATGGACAGAGCAGGTCTGTGAACAACCTTGTTGCAAAAATGTGAAATAGATCATTTTCCAGCCAAATTCCTGGAATTTGGGGTTTAATTGTACAACACATTTCAACCAAAATCAAAAACAACCAAAAAAACTCAATAACGTAAACAAATATTCAATGCTTCGCTTTTAAATGCTGCTAGTACCTGTTAGAGGTGCAGTTTTCAGTTTAAAGATTATAGACAGAATCGATGGTCACAATTTCCCATCATGCCTTTGTGGAGCAGTGTTCAGTTGGCTTCATATTTTAAAATGCTAAAATGTCTTTTTTTACCCTCTCAGACAGACAGCAGAACCTGCTAATAAAGCGCCGAGGTGAGCTATCTGCATACAACAAATGAAAGTGTTTTGAGTGTGGAACAAATAACGTGGTTAAGTGTGTTGCGGGCGGATGTGACGCTGATGGTGTGGTGACGTAAATGATGACATAGTTGTTGTGAAATCAAGAGCCTGCTGCTGCTCACGCTGAGGAGCAGATTTCTCCGGAAATCAATCACAGTTGTTGTTTGTCTGTGCTGGTTTGTGAACTATACGACCTGTCTGGTCTTGCGCATTTATTACAGCTCCAGTCTGAGTTGTGCCTTTAGGAACAAGTGGGTATAAATCTTGGCTAACATTGTTTTAATGGAGTTTAAAATTCTGTCTGCACTGCCACATATTCTCTCCCCTACGCAGTTGCAAACTGGTAAATAAAGGGATTTTGTCTGAAACCAGTACTAATCCATGTTTGCAGTGTGTCTGAACAGAGGAATTTGAATCATTGTCATTTATTCTGGTGGTTAAGACTTCCTAAAGTCCAAGTTTAGCAGGCTTCAAGTTATAGCTTTGTTTCTTGGAGGATAAAATTCTATAGTTAAGGTTTTATTGTGGAGTAGTAACACTGACCTCCGAGAAATAAATGAGTATACATTAAAACATTAAAAATGTACATCTACATGACAACTCCAAAGAATAAAAATTCTTACTTTCTCTTTGGTGCAAAGATGGACAGAGGGTTTTCACTTTTGTAATAAATCTTTGAGAAAAGTCTTTGGAATTCTTTAAAACAATCTCTGTCAAAGAAAGATTGGTAAGGAGTTGAGTACTTTTACAGTTTTAAAAGATTTGGGTGGAGGAATTTTAGTGGTACTGAACTTTACTGCCATGTTAACAGGACTGATAGGAAGGTGTTTTGTTGAGCTCCAACACAAACAAATAAAGCACTCACTCTTTTACATATGATAAAAAACAAAAATAGGCTAAAATTATTGGAAAAAAGATGAAATCCATTAGCGCATTAACAGTCCAAGTGCGAACCTAAGGTGGACACCCGTGATATCTGATCCCTCAGAGGGTGATCAGGAACCGTCCCTCAGGAATAGCACAATTACATAACACGTACTTTGGGAGAACTTTGAAGACAACAGCAGCTTAATGTCCTTTCAAATGATTTTAAAGCTGATATTTTAACACTGAGGGAGGAAAAAGTCTTGTTTTCACTCCACCACAAGGCAGCTGTTTGACCACTGTGACGTCTGTAATATTGTATAATATAGAGGATGGAAGTTGTTGGGATGCTATATTAGGCTATTTTCTTATTAAAATAGTTTATCCTCATGTCTCAAGGGCTCAGGCTATTTACAGTAAGCACAAGTTCAATAAAGCGTTTGCAAATAAATTCTGTTTTATAAACACTTTCAGGGATTTATTTGTTTTACAGACCACTGATATGAAATTTTGCTCAAGAAATTTCCCCTTTAGACATCCTTAAATAGTACGCAGTTGGTTTAATGTAACGCTCAGATTCTCTGTGCAGCTTCCCTCTGCAGCCAGCAGGCTCCAGATAATCACTGCAGACTTCCTCTCCACATGCATTTCTGTTGTTCTGTAGATTCATTATGTCATTAGCATTTGCCACACTGCCATTACTGTGTAATGAAGTGATTAATATATACATATTCTACCAGATCTATGAAAATGACGTCTTTGCATTCTTTCCTGCTTTAAGTGAAGAGGAACTTATCAGCGTGTTATTGTCAGGAAACAAGTTCACACATTCACACACACATTTAACCTCTGGTTGAGAGATTTCTACATTTGTTTAGATTCTGCGTGGCCAGTTTGAGTGAACTTTATTGCCTAACTGTATAATCTGGATCAAGACCAGACTTGAGATATTTGATTTAGTTTGCCTGTTTGGTTCAAACCAAAGCAGAATATTAAACATTTAGGTTCGCTGTTGGTTTGTTAAACATTAACTCTGGTCTTTCAACATCAGATGGAGCAAATGAAGCCAATGACCCACCTTTCAAAGGGGGTCATATTTTTGTGGAGTGCACCAAGGTATGGGTGGCGCTGTTCACACATATTTATATGAACCACACCAACGGGGAGATTGCAGCAGAGAGAAACTGCAACAGAGTTCACTTTAATTGAAACAAGTTGATGTCGTCTGTCAAGGAGCTGCACTAGGAGATGACGCAGATCTGTGGACGGTGAGGAATGATTGTAACACAAGCATTAATGTTGTAAGGCACATTAATCATTTTAATCTGCTGTGTTATAGCAGGATTAATGTTGAGGGTAAATATGAATTAATGGGCCTTGTAATTCAGCTGTGTGTAGCACCAGAAAGAAGTCAGATGTTTTGGTCTATAAAACAGAATTTCTTTACTCTAAGTATAGAAAAACACTGATGTCTTCTGTTTGGTGGAAAACTACAGCCTTGGATTGGGATCAGGAGAATGTAGGAGATAGTAGGAAGCTTGAGTATATTTAAGTACCACTGCTGTGTGTTATTTTTGGAGTTGCCAAGCCTCACATATAAATAATATGTTTCAAGTGCAGCTGTAATAGAATAAGGTTGTAATGGTCCATCCGTTTTCGATAGCAGCTTTAGAGGGAAGTTAGCCTCTACCCCTCCTGTTACCCCCCCAGAGGCAGAGTAAACTCTGGACAGGTCACCAGCCCATCACAGGGCCACACAGAGGCAAATAATTACTCATGCTCAATCAAAGGACAATTTGGAACAGCAGTTCACCTAAACGGTGTGTTTGTGGACTGTGGGAGGAAGGTGGAGCACCCAGAGAAACAGCATGCAAACACAGGGAGCGCATATGAACTCCACGCAGGAAAAACCCAGATGGGATTAGAACCGGACACTAACGACCACACAACACATGCTTTTCTACCAGACTGTATTAGAGAGAGAGAGCGCTTCTCGCCACCACCCGCAGCACCTGCGGTCAGATGCTGAGCACGTGCTGCTTCCTACGAAAAAACATGTATTTCTAAAAGAAGAACGTGCTTTGAATCATTTGTCAGACCATGTGTAAACACATTTTGTAAGCTTAATGTGCTAAAATGGAAAGAAATTCTGACAAAATGAGACAATCAAGAAGTCAAGAACTGGAGATTTTTTATTTTTTGTGGTCAGTCCTTTATACAACACTCTTATTAGATTGCAGGTACAATGAAATAACGGTAGCCATGCTGCAGTTGTGTGTACAGATTGATACTCCGTGTATGTTCTTTTCTGAGAACTCTTCAAACATTTAAAGACCATTCTGATTTACTGGCTGCTTTATGCACCACGTTACCCTTCCAAGGCGTGTTTGAGAACGTAGCTGCTTTTTCCATCTGTAGATCTGTGTCTTCCTCTTGATCATCTCCACATAAGTCCTCTCCATGCTGCATCTCCCAATCGTTTAGTCGTTCATCAGCTGCAGCCAAAGCTGGGGATGCTGGCCTTCCTTCCGGATGCCTGATGCTTTCAGCTGATAATCTGACCATTTGTTTCCCATTACATCTACAGGATTCTCTCCTTGTCCTCAGAGGTGACCAGTTCTGTAACTTTCTTTGATTCAGCGATTTTTGTTCGTTCATGAGTTTAGAAATGAAATGAAACAGACTTCCTTTTCTCAGTGTACTTTTATAGAAATGAGCAGGGGAGTGGCAGTCTTCATTCATAGCTGAAGATAGAGCAGAAATATATGTTTATATGAAAAGTGATCACATTTTATTGTTTTAACTTTTTCCTTGCATTAGTGTAAAGTGGGCAAACTATCAGTACCTGTTCACTTTTGAAATCCTCTGGCTGTTTCACATCCGCTCGAAGCCATGCATGTCCACACCATCACAGCACATGTCCACGGTCTTGTTCAAGATTCGGATGCAACATCTTGTCTATGTTTTATATCTTTGAGGTTCATGAATGGTTTGTAGCTTGTGTTAAATTCTGTGAAATCTTCCCTTCTGGTAATCTTGGATAAGGATTACCAAGGATTTCTTGCTCCTGGAAAGTCTTCCTCATGTGCTGGATGTGTTGACGGGGTTTTTCTTTAATGTGGAATAGATCCTGCGATCATCCATCACTGCTGTCCTCCATGGACATCCAGGTCGTTTTTATGTTGCTGAGCTCGCTACCACCTCCCCAGATGTTTCTTTATTTGGATTTGTTGCGATTTTTTGTTTTTTTTTCGTTTGTTTAGTTTTGTGGAGAGATCTTCTGACTGCGTGTGGTGGAGCTATAACACAACTTAAATGAGCATTAAAGATTCAAACGTCATCTCCAACTCTTTGGGCTTGCTTATCTGGTAAATGCATGAACAAGGAATAGTCCATATCTGCACCTGAGACAGCTGTGGAGTCAATGACTACTTCTACTACCAAACAAGTAGGTTCTACACTTTCACGATCTTCTTTTCTTAAATGTTTAATTCATCTTCCATTAAAGAAGACCTGAAAACCTGAAGTTTACTTAAGAGGTTTAGTTTTTAGCACATCCTAAATTACTTGCGAAATTGTGGACATTTTTCAAGGCTTGTTGGCTGGATCAGTGGGTGATCTACTTTGCAGATGGTAGAGCTAAAATCTCATCTTTTTATTAATTAATGTTTCCTTTTATAAATAGATAAAGGCCAGAAATATGCTTTGTTGGTATGTTTACCCTCTTGTATGCAGCCGGCTCTGCAGTGTTACCAGTTACCAGGAAATATCACAATAATGAACTCAAACCAGCGAAAAAAGTCAGGATTTGAAAGTTGTAAACAAAGAATAAGAAGACATTACAGCAGGCGTGTATTTGGTTCAAGTCACGGTCATTGCAAAGAAAGCAACAGTTCTGGTGTCATAGCTGTTATTTAAATCGGACATGTTGTCACATCTGCCCCAACGCTGCCTTTAAAAGGTCACTTTCATCTCGCTTACTCATTCATCTCAAAGGATTATGCAGAGCTACTTACTATTAAGTTTAATTTGGTGTAAAATGCTTATTTGCTATATCGCCATTCAAAGATGCCTGTTTTATATTCCTATTTTAAGTTTTTTAAAGAGTTTAAGACACTCTCTTGACACGTTTCTCTATTTAAATACAGATTTTTTAAAAAATGTATTTATTAACACTGGTTTGTTTGCTCTGTGGGGTATGTAAGGGACTTCTGCTGGTTATTCAGGCACTTTTTAACAGCTATTATGATGAGTAATAGTGACAATGGGACTTTTATTTTTATCTGGGAGGATCTTATTGTGGTTTCTAAGAATCAGATGAGCTGAAGAGAAGATGACAAGGGCAGGAGCAAAATGGAGACGGATGAGGAGGAAGCTTGAGCCACTTCATCTCATGATTTTTATGAGGGATATTAGATCCCTGGAAATATAAAGGTGAGCATAGAGCATTGATAAGGGCACAGTGAGAATATCAGGAATGAAATATGCATTTTGCCAAGACATGGCTGCAGGAACATGTTTCCGAGCTCCAACATCTCCTCTGCACGGGGACATTGTGGTCAGAAAGAGACTTGAACTTGAGCTTGTTCTGATTAATGACCTCAAAGTGAGCCCACTAAGGTCACAGCTGGATCGTGGGGAGTGCCACATTACCTGTTTCACTGAGACATGGCTGCAGGAGCAGATTCCAGATGTCATCGTTTCTCTATACAGATTCCAGAGACTATAAAAGTAGACAGATGGGTAATAATAAAGACAGAGGGATTGCAAAGCTTTCTCACAACCGATGGTATAATCTTTATTAATGATATGTTGCTTTAAAGGAACATCTCTGCACCTCAGATATGAAACTGTTGGCTTTGAGTTTCCGCCATTATTGTCCACAGAAGTAGTTTATATTTGGTACCTGCTGAAATGTGACGTAAACAGCTCCAGTGTTATCCGGTTATAAACACAACAGCCCGGTGCATTCATGACAGTCTGGACATTTCAACAACCTTTCAGCTACACAACTACAGCGAACCGTTTTTATTTCCTCTATAATTTATACTGCAACAGTGTAATTTCCATTTGCAGCTTAGTAAAGTATTACATTCAGTTGCCATGCTTGTAAATTCAGTAGATTATTTAGACTTGAATAAATCCCAGTTTAATAGTAAAAAGTAAAACCACATAACTACAGTTACTGGTTTAACTCTGTTGCTGTGTTACTTTCCATCTGTAACATGCGTTTGGGGCCAGCACGTATAATATAGGGTGCTCTTTTGTTCAGTGAGGATGCATTTTAAATCATTGTCTCAGACATTGATCTGGATGCACCGCAGTGTGAACAAAAAAATCTAATTTTATCATTTGTTTTTAATGGTTGGAGGAAAGTCATTGTAGACACACTATTACATGAACTAATGGTCAGGCAACACTAATATAAATCTATTACACTATCTATTGTTAAAAAGCACTGAAATCGCTCTTCCTTACCCTGTGCTAACATGTGTAACATCCACTACTTCATAGTTTATCACAGGGTATTATGGGATAACAGGGGGTAAGAAGCTGACATTTACCGAACATCATCGACAGTCTCACCATAAACGAAACCTTCTCATTGTGATTAAGTTGCAGGGTTTGGCTCTCTGTTGCCAAAAAGGAGACACGTTCCCACAATGTGACTATGAACAAAAATAAGATGTATATTCTTGAATTATGAGTAATACAAATACACACAGACACAGTCAGCTACACAAAGGGAGTCTGCAAGCCAGATGCTCGGTTTGGTTTTTATCCAGTGAATGTGTGCTCTATCTGTGCAGTTTTGGCAGAACATTATAGGAAGTTGTGTTTGTTGGGGCTCATGTGTAGAAGAGACTTGAGAAAATGTTTTCTTTGGACATTTATTGTCTTTAAATCTATTCAGAATGTATAAATGCTCCCCACCAGTGAGTCATTGTTTAAAACAGTAAATTCACGTTCTTCTTAACAGTGCTGTGTGCCGTAATACATTTTTTTGCAGTGTCTACACTGAAAGCCAGTAGCTACGAAAAAATGCGTATTATCGTTTGTGTGATAAAATAAAGATCAGTCAAGTCCTTTTAAGTGAACTGTCAAATTTAAAAACAACAAAAGAAGCCTAAAGAAAGGTCGAGCCAAACAAACACTCAAGTCTAGGTCACATTTATTTATTAACCACATTCAAAAAAAATAAAAGCTTACCAACCGTTCTGTGTATCTTTAAAAATATATTTTTAGAATTTCTAGTAATAACCATTTTTTTTTAAACAAAGGGTTGTTGTTGCATCATTATATCCAAACATTGTCCAAACAATGTCTTCAAAGTCTAAAGAGGACAAACTTCCAATTTTAACACATGATATCCATTTAAAAGCAGTTTTTAATAAACATATTTACAGACTGGTTAAAAATAATGCGTTGGTTTATATTGTTTAATTCCACAACAATTAATTTTTTTAACCACATCAGGTGAATTTATATAAAGAAATAAATTTGTTTATAATATGAGGCAAAGCCTTTTGATTGACAGTAGGCTCAGCCAATGGCTAGCCATCATCACGTCCCAACCAGCAGTTTTTACTAACCCAGGTAATCAGGTAAACGCATCAGTCATTTCTGTTTACACCACTGGCACATTCTGTGGTAAACGTCTGCTGGCAGCTCTGCAGCTCCTCCAGCGTGGGTCAGCTGCAGCTGAAGGAGCTGGCAGCCGCAGCTATCTTGGCATCACGTACGGTGGGTGTGTTTCCATCGGCCTCCAGAGCAGCAGAGCAGCATGTGCAATAACTTCACGTTAAAGAAGATAGTGTTGTCAAACAGAATTTTCTTACTATATTACTAAATTCACACTTCCAGTCACATTGGTTTTGATTTATTCAGATTTTTCATATTCAGAGCTACAACCTTTTTGCATTAAAATCTCACATTAACATGAAAGTCCTCTAAACTGACTGAATGTGCTTTTAATACGGTACTGCATGTGTTATTTGTATCAACATCTACAGAAAATCTTCTCTTGTATTTGTAAGATCATGTTGAAGTGGGAGGTTTAATTAAGGCAGAATGCACACAGTTTAGGATGGAAACGATTGCAGCTGGTATTAAATGTACCAGTGACTTCTGTCATTTTCCTACAGCCTTAAAAATAAATAAATAAAAATTAGGGCGAACATAATCTTAAACAGTGATCAGCCAAAAGTCTGACTGGTCCATACTTGGAGGGGTAATCTGATTAACATGTTCTGACACCAACGGGCTTGTTGACCACAGTGCTCTTTCAGGCGTGCTGATGTCAAGAAGACCTGATGAATTAGGTGGTAATGTCCATATAAAACTTAAAAAAATATACAGTAAAATCTAAAAGCAGCACAAAGGAACTTTTGGTATTTTTACCTCAGACGAAACCATTACAGATTTGTGGGTTAAATCGCTGGTGACACTGTGCAAGAACCATGGGAACTAAACAGTACTTCTTAAAACATTAAAATATTCTTAGGTGTTGTTTTAACATACATCTAGAAATTGACAGGAAACCAGAGAAGGAATATCAGGATCATAGTTATGTAATCATACTTTTAATGTACCTTTGTTTCCAAACTGTGTCCATAAACTCCAGAGTAGATTGATCCAAACTGATATACAGCGGACTGTAGTAAACTAGTTGACGGGTGATGAAAGTATGGAAAAGAGTTTCTCGGTCTTGGTGGGGTTGATCTAGGCAATCACTTTTAGACCCATTCAGCTCTTCCACTAAAATGCATCAATGTGGACACAAGTGTCCCAGATGATCCTCAAATGGGCCCTGAGTGGTCCGCTGCGAATCTGTCCTGGGATGTATTAAAACCTCGCATTAGCAGTTGCTATTTGTTATTGAATTTCTTAGGATGCATTTTAATGCAAGGTGTGAATGGGATCTTAGTTGATAAAAAACAAAAAAGCAACCACAAAAAAAATGATTTTTAACAACAAAGCAACTGTTTTGAGCCAAGGATATATATATATATATATATATATATATATATATATATATATATATATATATATATATATATATATATATATATATATATATATATATATATATATATATATATATACTTATACATATACATACACATATAGAGGCAAGCACAATCCAAAATAGTGTTATTTTCTACATAATTATGAATTTTATTCTGTCAGCAAAAACTTTCAGGAACCTCTGCATAGTGTACAGAGCAGATTTTCCACATCAAGTGACTTGTTTTTATTGAGATGAAGAAGTCTGAGCTTCATCCAGGCTTTTAAGATCACTTGTATCTCAGCAAAAGTTACATAACTTTTCTGCTAAGTTAATATTCTAAAAATAGATGCTAAGACACATTTTTTATTTATTTATTCTCCTTCTCTGAATATTGTAACAAACTGCTACTAATGTCAGTGAACAAAGATACTTTTTATTTTTTCTGGCTCCCCTCTGCTATACAGACATATTGTACATTTTGAATTTATGCTTTTTTTAATGAAGCAGTAGAATGTTGATATGTTAAATTCACATATATGTGCAATAGAAAATGCTATAGAGAATCATTGAACCTCTGGTGGTTTTCATATAACTTATTGTCACCTGGTGTGAGTTCCATGTCTGCATGTGCTTCCTCACAGATTTCATGCTGGAAGGGGTCGCCTAGTTGGCTTCCTCAGATTAATGACTTTTCTCACGGTGTCAGTATTGATAAAGAACAATTAGGATCTGCTGATATTTTAATTCTGTTTAAGTGTAATTTAATTGTCTAGCAATGTTCTCACCTTTGTTCCGGTTGCCTCGATCTCTGCTGAAATCCAAGTTCTTGAGAATACAGCGGTTAAATGAAATTCATGCATCTTTAATTTGATTATTTGCACCTGTGCATCTCTTCCTGTGAGACACGAAAAAGTCCTCTGTGACAGAGACCTTCATCCCTACACATTAATACTCCCAACATCTGAACAGATGGCACTCAAGCTTAAAGTGCCAGCTTAATGCAAGATTTATTGCAAAAATAACATTTCCTCTTCACACATGGCCAGCTTGCTTCCCATCTGAATATGCACTTCTACAGTTATTGAAATTTGTTAGGTTGAAAAAGGCCTAAATAATTAGACTCCCTGAGCCCAGCGTTGAAAGGTCTGCACCTGCTGTAACACCTGTGTAATTTTTCTCTGCTTTTAAAGTGGTATTTGTAAAGTCTTTCATATTGTTTCTGTCTGATAACAAACAACCAGTCACATGTGCTCAGAATAATGCAAGTCACTGGTACAGGTACAGGTGAAGAGGCCAAAGCATCGCTGCAGTGCGGATGCAGGCTGACGGCACTTTTCCAGTGACTTCGTAAAATACAGTATGTCCAATTATAACAATATTTATTGTGTAATGTAGGGATGGCTGAAAAAGAAATAATTGGCATGGTCAACTTTATGTTGGTTATAGGTTCTGCTTAGTCCTACTGTAAGCTCAGAGATAAATACATTAAAAAAGAAGGTTGTGTTTATCAGTGCTTAATGCCTTTGGTACTTGTTTGTTGACATTATGTGAGTAGAAAATTAAAAAAGCTCATCTGAAGGGGTGGACGCATCATGACAACAGAATTAAACAAATACTCACGTACTGATCGTGGTGTTAATGTCTCGCGCCTAGGTTACACTGCAGACAGTGAATATAATGTAGACATTGAAAAATGAAAATTGAAGTGTACTATTTGTACTTCAGCAGCTTGGCTTTATAACCTTACTTGCATGCAAAAATAGGATAGCGAGTGTTTATTTGATTGGCCAAATATGTTACTGACATTCAGGCCATTAATGTATGGTTCTTAGAATTATAATCAGGCATTGATTAGTGTAATTGTTTCTTTTTTTTCATATTGATACTTCACGTGATTTTGATATTGCAAAACAGTTTTGACATATTATACAGCCCTAGTTTTGAGAGACTTTGTCATCCTAATAATGACTGATATGTTTCACGTGTTTTGTGTCAGTTGACGAAATGCACAAAATCAAAAGCTTCAAGCTGCAACTAGAGACGTTCTGATTAATCAGACTGATCAGAGGCAGACAGTTTTTGTCTGATCAGTCCTGACTGGTTGTTGTCTGATTTTCTATAAGTGTAAGCATGACTTTAATTTGGACTTTTATTTTTTTGTCGATGTTTACATAATACCCAAAGACAACAATTTATACAACCTGTAAGGTAGAAATAACCCATGAATCCAGAGCAAGCACAATGTTTGGGAGCACGCGCTTAAATCCAACACTTAAGATTATCAACCTGCTGAACCCAAGACTACAAAGCTGATAAAGGCTAAAAGGCAAAAAGAAAAAGGAGAAAATTATCTTTTGTAATTGCACACTTACAGACCTAAGCCTTCTCAGGGTTTACATTGAAAGGATGTCTTTTTGAGGTACTTATGAATGGCCTCACTGTCCTCCAGCTGCAACCTTCCATCATGCCTCCTTGATGGGGCACAATCGGTAGTAGTATTCTCAGCTTGCCAAACCTCCACATGCTTCAAGTTTTATATTTGTTAATGACCTCTGTAAATGTGTGCCTCATGCAGCACTCGTTTTAAACCTTGTGCAGTGTCTCTTGTAGAATTTAGGAGGCAGTTATGTAAGAAATTAGAGGTATTGTGCATTGTAACACTTGAGGCATTTCATTTTGTTTGAAAGGAGCAAGGACTAGACATCCCAGCAAACTACACTGACGCTTAAACTCTCAATTTTGTTTGTTAGGTTGACTAGGAGCAGGGTCTTGCTTTCCTTTTTCCCATTTTTTAAGTGCAGCTAAAGAAGCTTAATCGTTTGTTGTTGTTTTTTTTTTTTGTGACTGTTTAGCCTGTTAAGTCAAAAGGAGCCAGCTGAGGTGCTTTGAGTATCTGGTGAGGATGTCTCCCTCGTGCCGTGTTTCAGGCATGTCCAACCGGGAGGAGTCCACAGGACAAGCTGGAGAGATTATATCTGTTGGCTGGCCTGGAACCGCCTCGCTGTTTCCCCGGAAGAGCAGGAGGAAGCGGCTAGTGACAGGGAGGTCATGAATACCAGCAACAAAACTGATAAAGAAATTAAGGGAACTCTTCAATCACAAAACAAAAGAGTTTCCCTTCTTTTTTTGTGCACACACTACTGGGAATTTGGCTGACTGTAGCTCGAATTTCAGCTCCTATTTCAGAGTAGGAGCTTTCTCAGCATGAGGGAAGCATCCATGATGCACATCTATAGTGATTGGTCTAAATAATGTAAGTATGTGCTGCTTGTCTCTTATATGAATCTGGATTTCTTTTCTTTTTTTTCTATCCTTGCAACTCTTCAGGAAGATGAACCATTTTCTGTAGGTCTTCATGTTGCCACTTTCAAGTGAACAAAGAAACAACAACAACATTGAATTTAGGAATGAGGGTGTAGGATCACAAAAGAAAACATGTAGAAAATAAAAGGAGAAAAGTGAAGTGGTAAAATCACGCAGGGACGAGTAAATAAAACCCAGAGAGTATCGCTATCTCTGTATATAGGCTGATAATGCAAGAGCCGGACGTCATCAAGGCGCCTTATATTTACATAACAGACTTTTCTCCTCCACCAGCTCCTCATGTCCAGCTGTCCTGGTACACCCGTTTTTTTGTCTCTCCTCCGGTGCCCTCTAATTCTGCCTCCTCTCCTGGTCCTGTCTTTCGCTCCGTTATTCCATCTCTTTTTTCATCACCCAGCCACTTAATTGATACTTACTCATTAATGAATGCAAATCGATTGCGGCCTGACATGAAGCGTAAACCTTTTATCATGCTTTTTATATTTATGGATGCCAGTTGTAGGAAGCAGCTGCGTGTGTGGGAGAGCTGGTAGACAGTTGCACACATGCACAGCCAACGTTGTGCATGTGCGTGGTTGTGTTTGTTCATACAGTTGTGCGCATTTGTGCATGTGATGCCTACAGTCTGGTCCCCCAAATGCCAGTGTAACAGCAGCAACACCTCATCTGCTTAAGTTTGAATAAAAGTCACTATATTAAAGCGAGCAAATGCTATAAATCGATTCATGGCTCCTGCACACTTGAAATAGGCACTTTTTGTCCTGCCTTGGCTGAAATCGCAGCCCTTTCAGCTCCATCCATTAAACGTCTCTTCATCATGGTTTTCCAGTGTGTACAGCACTGCTTCCCGACTGAGACCTTTGTGTAGATGCCAAAAACCCATTACTTTTTTAACTGATGGACAAATCTAACACTGTTAAAGATTGAAAATCTGAATGCAGCCTCAGTAAACAAGACAGCATGGGAACATGTTTAAATAATTCACTCGTAGAAATGTGCGTGTATGAGGTTTGTGTTCCACACGAATGGCTTGGCAGGGTAGGTATGTGCACTTTTGTGTATCTGAGGGTAACGGGGGTATGGAGCGATGCTGGCTTTTCTCTGCCATCTGCATCTTCTGTTTGGAAGCATCATGTGCTGGATAGAAACATCTCACCCCTTCCATCTCTTCATTCCCCTTCATCACTGTGTCCCTACTCTGCTTTCTCTCCCTTTATCTCACTTTCTTTTTTTTTAATTTGCATTATCTGCATCTGTCTGTATGTTGGTTGTTTTGTAAATATGTACATGAACGTCTGATTCCGTGTTACTACTCGGTAAACAACAGTAAAGACGTGAAACTAGGCAGAGTTACTAATGCTGCGTCTTTTAGCTCTGAAGTGTGATCTGGAGTGATGTTAGTTATTGGTGATTGCTGTTTGAGGGGGTGAAATACAAGACTGAGGTGAAGAGACTTGTCATCTCTGGACATTGATTGAAGACTCTTGGAAATGGCTGAATGTTTGCAGTCAATCAAGACGTATTCAACTGCAGCAGAGTTTGTTTTCTACTGGGAGAATCCTGTCTTTATAAAAAAGATTATCTATCAGCCTTTTCCTATACCTTATACCTGACTTTCAAAGGTTCAAAAGGATTTTTAACTGTCATATACCCAATTAATTCCCTTTTTGGGAAATTGAATTGAATTTTCAGGCTGTCATTTTAAGAGTTGATTGACTAAGCAGTAAATACCCGTTTTAAAGAGCAGGAACTAGCAACTTTCAGAGATTTATTTATTTATTTATTCTTTCATTCATTCATTCATTCATTCATTCATTCATTCATTCATTCATTCATTCATTCATTCTCAAAATGACTGCATCTGCAAGCATTAATTGCATCTGCAGATACGGCCTCTAAACTTCAAGCAGCCCCCCCCTTACAGGCAAAGCAAGTTTATTTGTATGGCATAGTTCAACAACAAGGTGATTCAAAGTGCTTTACAGAGATATTAAAACATCAAACAAACAACAGCAGATAATAAAATAAATAAAAAGCATGGTTAAAGCACAATTTAAAAATTTAAAGAAAGAAAAAAAAAACAATAGACAAAAACAAACATCCTCCAATTGTCTCTAAAGCCGTAGAAAATGTTTCCCGACGTGTCTGATTGGTTTAGGAAGGTAACCAATAACAGCAAAGTGAGCGGGGAGCAGTGAAGTCAGAGGTCCAACAGGGTGCCTACCCCAGCACACTGCAAATACTACATTTACACTTCATAACATAACTGACGCTAAGAGGTTTTGAGTTAAAAGTGACGTTTGGGCAGCTTTATCAATATGAATAGTGATTAACATTAATTAATATGAGACCTTTTAAACATTTCCGAGATCTTCTCCTGTGAAACAAGTTTTGCTCATTTCAGCTTGATATCATTATGTGATAAACTGTAAGAGAATTATTAGTAGGTGGTATATTAAATATCAACATTACTGGACAACTTTTTAACTAAATTTTCAACATTCTGAATGGTCTCTTTTGCTGTGACCTGTGCTGTTTTCCTATTCAGACTATTAAAAGAAAAATAATTTAATTATAGTCTGAGTGTTTTCATCAAATTCACAGGTGAGCTGCTAAGAGCAACACACACGCACGCACGCACACACACACACACACACACACACACACACACACACACACACACACACACATCCACTCGGAGTCGCCAAGTTCAGTTGGTTGTTAAGAGAAGAGCCAGGCCAAGAGAGCTCTTGACTTTGACAGGCTCTCCATCTCCTACCTGCACACACACACACACACACACCCCTGACCATCAGACAGAATGAGGTGGATAAGTGCATAATTATGGGATGTTTATGACTCTGTTCCATCAGTTAGTGACAGTTTTAGAATTGCTTGCTTCCAGGGCATACAGAAATATTTTGACATACTTACAGCCCAGGTGTGAACTCCTAGCTAACAGGACTTAATTCTGTCTTTAAAAACCCAGAACTATGTGTAAATAATGTAAAGAAGCACTTGCATCGCCGAGATAATCCTGGTATTGTTAGCAAGTGCTAAACAGTTCACAGGTAGTTTTAAAACAGTACATTGAAGTCACTACTGCACTTCAGAAAGGGCACAAGAAATCTTTTGAGAGTTTAGTGAATATTTCTGTGAAGGACAAGAGGCTTTTAAATGCCTTTGATGAATACCAACTTTTCTGTAACCTCACAGATGATGAACTAAATAACATAAATAAAAAAGAATGGAATGAAAAGCATGCCCCAAAAGCCCTGAGGAAGAATCATGTTTGAGAAACCAGCGGCCGCGTTCATTGTGATGGACATCACGTCACAAACGCTCATCCAGTCTGGTGCAGTTAAACCCTGCATCTCTCCAGTCCACCCGTCCGCGTGTTTTCCTTTCCTACTTGCATAAATATGGAACTATACAATAAGATAAATCACATCATATCAATTTGTGTTCACATATTTATTTGTATTTTCTGCCTGATTGTAAAATATAATATTTTCTAAAACCAAATGAAAAACTTTCTAATTTTATTCTTTATTTTTAAAATAATGTTTATTGTAGGGTTCTCTTCAAAAACTCTTTAAAATGCAAATATTTAAAAGTAAGCGGCAGCAAGTCAAACATGAATATGACGCTGGTATTCATTTTCTCTTTCCCCCACAGCTTTAACTCTGGATTTCCGCTCCATCTTTATCAACGTAGTAACTTTTATCAGGAGACTACATAATTCATCTCAAGTTTCACTTTAACCAATCACCAAAATAGTTTAAGCAATATAGTCACAGAATCATAATAAATATTGTATCTACAAAGTCTTAATTAAGCTTGTACCATCTTATGTTTCCTATTCTGTGGCCCAAACACATCTTCTGCAAGTTTGTTATTCTTTTCTGTTTTTTATGGTAATTTGTTCTTTTCCTCAATCATTGCTTGGTTTTACTTCTTCTGTAAGATTTCGTGGTTCAGACATTAAAGAAATCACCCACTGAAACAAAAAAACGTTGACAATGATGGCGAGCATCCGCAATAAAGTGCGCATTCGTTGTTGGTATGTTTCACCCTGTGACTGCAGTTGTGTACATTTATTTCAAACATTACTTTATTCCGACACTGTTTACTTTGATTATGATTCTATTTAGATTAAGGTTGTGGTTTACAGCATACCTTTTATTCAGAGTAATGGCTTAATGGGGTTGACATCAGAGTATTGTTGTCCATGTAAACCCACTGAGTGACTCCTTCATGAAGAGATGCTGCTTTGTTCCATCATTTTATTCATGTTTTATTCTTCTTACCATGTTCAAAATGACCGAAATGTGAGCCACAAAGCAGATCGAAACCCACTTTTGCAAACAACCACATTCTCTTACCTACAAAAGTTCTGTACAATATGCTCTTGAACTAAAGTAAATGACAGTTTTTATTTTTTGTTTCTATTTCTTATTAGGATGCAGTGAGTCTTTAATCCCATTTGGTTTATAACGTGTGACTCGGCATAAACAGATGGTTCACTAACATTCAGTTTGTCTTACAGTACCACCGCATTTTTACCAAAGGTAGCACCAAACAATGTTTCCATTTAAGCGAACCATCAGTGGGGAAATCAAATCTCAGCAGTACTTGTATTTCTGCTGTTGCTCAAAAGAGAAGTGATGAAAGCTGTCGTCTGGTGTGTGTTCGAGGTGGTGGCTGTTCAGAGACGGGAGGAAGCACATCACTGACAGCCACTTCTCTCTGTAAGAAGATGCTATTCCCTATAGAAATATTTGTTGAGTCAGACACACTGTAAAGCTTTTGTTGTAGTGCGTCTCGTTGCCTCTGTAAGTCTTTGTTAAATCCTCTGCAAGTGGAGACAATAAGGGAAATTCACTCCTGACAAATCTGTTAATAATGTACTGACTACAAGTGAAACACTTTGTTGTATTACTGTAACTTACAGCACAGCTGAACCGAATTATTCAGCAAAGTCTGAAATTGTTGCTTACAGTTTACATAAAAGTATCATTACAGTCACAATAAAAGACAAACACAATGTGGTTAAACTTGTAACACACCAATAATTCTAATTTCTTGTGCCTTTATTTAACAAACGTTTAAAACCATCACAGCGCTGCTGGAAAAAGTAACTGAGCTCTCGGAGTTAATAAGTGGTTGAACCTCCTTTAAAAGCAATGACTTTGTGCTTCATTAGCTCTCGATCAGACCTGGATACACTCAGGAGGAATTTCTGACCATTCCGCTTTATGGAAAAGCTTCAGCTGAGGATGTTTGTTGTGAACGGCTCTTTTAATGTCAATGACGAAGATGTCAGAGAAGTCATCACGGGGGAGTTTAACATGGTGGCAGCACCAGCAGGAGGACGGCTGGGGAAGTCCTATTTAAGCTGTCACAGTGTGTTTTTTTTAAGGCTTTTTGATAATCCAGTTTATCACAAAATTGTAATGGAAACGCTTTTTGTGCCTTTTTCACGTCAGCGAAAGCTGGTCAGTCTAAAGTCATATTCATACGTAATGATTGTTTTTCATCGTTTTTATTGTCCTATTTACTGGTTTTATTTCTTGTTTTGTACTTTTATTGTATTTTGCGTTTTTTAGCGTGTTTTATAATTTCTGTAATTTTTTATTTGTTTTAGGTTTTGTGTTCATCACTTTGTTTTAACTGTTGTTGTTAAAGTGCTCTACAAATAAAGTTGAGTTGAGCTGAGAATTACCCGCTGCCTTCATCATCTGACTATATTCTCAACAGCGGTAGCGGCAATCGCTAAAGATGTTTCTTTCCATCTTCTTCAAAGTTGTTGTCGGAGCGTGTTACCTTTGGTGAACATTGTAGCCACTGGCAGTAGTCTTCAGCACTGGTGCCGGTGCTGAGCAGGGACATGTGACCAAGCTGATAACATGTGTAACAGAGATCGTTCCAGCAGGAAGGACCATGTCTGGATGACCGTTGGGGTGGAGGCTGCACCTGGGAAACATCTCGTGCCTCTCTGTGCACCGTTCTAGCTGTGTCTTGCTTAGATGACTGTACTTTGGCAGCTTGGCCGGTGTCCTGGGAGCAGCTGTAGGAGGTGGCAGACTTGGTACAGACTGGGTCCAGTGACCGGTGGTGGTGGGAACAATGGTAGTGGCTTATTTTCTGTAGCAGGCAGCTGGATGTTGCTGAATGTTGTGGCAGTAGTTGCTGGGGGAAGGTCAATTGTTACTGCCAGCAGGCATCTGGCAGGCTCTGCAGAAGCACCTCTGGCCTTCACTGGGTGGTGATGTCATGGAGCACTGGAAGCATCAGGTTGTTTAGAAAATGTCTGACTGGAACAGGCCTGTTTTCCAGCTCCTGTTACATCTCAACTTGCTCTAATTGTTGGATATCTTTCTCCCCATATTTCACTCTTAAAGCAATTGTCCCAACTTGTGACACCAATGTGTCAAGCATGTGGGCAATAATAATCACAAAGCAGACATTCTGGTTTCTGGACAAATCCTGCACCCAACTACACTGGTCCGTACCAGGGAATTCACCTTTATTAGCAGTTACAGAATTCCTACAGCACAAATGACACCTGGAAGCTATTATTCTGAACCCAACGTGATGCAAGGCATAGTGACATGTCAAGAATAAAACTCAAAAACATCATGAACATAAACAAACTAAAAAAACAAGCAGAACAAGACGTGAATAATCTGTCCTCGCGCTCAGCCACATTGTCCAGGAGCCTCTGCCCTCTACCCTCAGTCTGCAGTTGTGCCTCAGATGAAGATCACATCATAATTTATTTTCTACTTATTTTTTCCTGACATTGTACATTGATATCCAGGTAGTTCATCCTTTCCTCACTCTTCTCATACTTTAAACTGTCTGTGCTTTTCCTGATCCAGGTGAGCCTGATGCACAATGGCTGGCCAGTGATTTCGGCGTTCGCTGGAGACCAGGATGTGACACGCGAGGCTGCCAGCAATGGTGTCCTGATCCATATGGAGAAGGGGGACAGGGCCTACCTCAAACTGGAGAGGGGAAACCTTATGGGAGGGTGGAAATACTCCACCTTCTCTGGCTTCCTGGTGTTCCCAATGTAGAGAGAAGGGAGAAGAGGAGGAGGAGAAAGAGAAGGGGCAGGAGTTGGCAACAAAGGAGGAAGCACTGGTGGAAAACGGAGAGGAGACAACACAGAGGAAAAAAGAAGAAGGACACAAATGAGATGGTGGAAGCGGAAAGAAGACGGGCACGTGACATCAGACTTGTGTTTTGGATGCTGCAGAAACGAAAGAGGAGAGATGATAGAGATATAAGAGCATGATGCACAACAATTGTATAGGAGTAAACTAAGAGAGAAATGATGGAGCCAGTACATTCAAGAGTACGGCCAGCTTCTTCACTTCCCTCCCTCCTTTCATCCATCCCTTCATGCATCCCGTTCCTCCCTCTGTTTTCTCTGTGGCTTGACTGCAGCTTTGGACAGCCAAAACTTTTTTTATTCTCTGCTGAAAGACGCAATTGATTATTTGTATGTTATAGAGTGTTTAAAAGCCTAACTGCCCCGCCCCCCATCCTCATGTGTTCATGTAGTTTTTCATTTATCATCAACATAAGCTTTGAATAATGCTCTTAAGAAGCTGCTCCCCACATCCCCCCATTTACTGTGTTTATGTTGGAACATTTTTTTCCTTCTGTGTGATATATTTGGACAGACGTTGGATTTGCTTCTGCCCCAAAGCCAACGTACAATTTTAATAGAGGAAATGCTAAACTCTGATCACAAAATCAGGAGCTGAGGACTTCCCTGCAAACCCGTATTCTGTAATCACCATAACAATTAATGTCTTTTTGTGGTATCATTGAATTTTCTCCTGAAATGCACAGCTGTTTCTTCCATCCTATCCATTTCCGTCTGTGGATTCTTGCATTTAGCTCTGCACATGACTGAATTCAACTAATTGTTCTTATAAAAAAGCAAGTGGAAAAAGATTATAATCCTGGTTATATTCAAAAAACTTTGAGAAGGAGACATCATGTACTCATTTAAGATTAACATCTCTCATTTTCAGTCTTAACCATAGACTATAAAACAATAGAAACATTTGGTCACGTGACCCACTGGCTTCTGAGAAGTTTTGATGCCTCTCTTACTTCGTACAGGGTGCAGCCACGTCGCTCACAAAGCCAACGGGTACACACCCACCGCATGTCAATCAAAGTTAGCTTTGCTCCCTGCTCCTTCAGCCAAACCCGAATTATCTGCAGAGCTTCTGTCAGACATTCGCAGTGTCTGACATACCATTTAACATGTTGACTTGACGTCAAAATCAAACAAGACGGTTGCGTTTACCCAACGCTGGGTTAATACAAACGGGTGGTCACAGTAGCATGATGATTACAACGGAGGAAGTGATGACAGCCAGTCAGTAGCTGAGCCAACTGTCACTCAGTCATATCAGAGACCCCACCCCCACCCCCACCCACACCCCCCAGAGTTGTCATGGATGTGAAATCAAATGATTGAGACCAAAATGGTTCTTTGAACCAGGCTGTAAATATGTTTATTTCTGCTCTGAAGTTGGACACTTTAACATGGGAGTCAATGGAGGTTGACTCGCTGTTGGAGCCACCCTCTATTGGTCAGTCGAGGAACTGCAACAAAATTTAGTTCCGCATGAGCCTCAGTCCTAAAATTAGATGGTTGGCGCTGGGTCTTAACCCCAAGTGATGCTGATGTCCAAAAATAAGCCAATTCAAAAAAGACAAGATAACAATAGTTTCAAAGGTCAAATGTCCTGCAGTATAACTCCACCATTAGCATTGATTAGTGGAATATAAATATCACTACTTATTTTACAAATAATGCACACAGCAGCTACATTCGCGTGAAAGAAAGCAACATCTGTTTCCATTTTTAGCTTTAATGTATCAGGACAAAATTAAAAAAAATATAATCTGGTTATTCCTAAGTTTTTATACTAAGGTAAATAAATTTCAGATGATCAACAACACATATTACACTGCATTATTGTTTATTAACCAAAGGATTGAGGCAAAATGCCAAAGCAGTTTGTAGAAATGATAAATAAAACATAAAATCTGTGCGACACAATCAGTCTGTTACGCTGTTGTGGAAGAGATTCACCTGATTCTTTTTCGTAACTTTGCTTAAATTAGTTGAAATTTGTGGTCATTTGCTTTTGCACAGCTCTTTCAAGATCCAATCACAGCATTTCAGTCTGGCCTTTGACTGGACTGATTACAACACCTTGATCCTTTTCTGTATCAACAATTCTCTTGCAGACTTGGTGGTATTCTTGAATTGTTCTTTTGCAAGTTTCAGTTTCAGCCAAACCTTTGCTTTTAGGCTGCTGGCTTCACAACTCAAGGATTATGTGCTATAAAGACTTGTTCATTGTCATCTTTCTGTCTGCAAGGCATCCAGGTCCTGTGGCTGCAAAACAACCCAAATCATCAAAACCTGTGTTTGGGTTTCACCAAATATGACATTGGTTATTGTGGCCACTGGGCTTGTGGTTTGTTCAGATGCAGGGTAGAAAACCTAATCCATACTGCCAGGGTTTCAGAGAAGAGATGTTCTCCTGTTAACACCTTCAAACAATCCAAACTCAATTCTTTTTACTTAATATTCAACATCTTCACTGAGGTCTACAGAGTCTGAGATAACAGCTCTCTGCTTTGTCACAGTCCCCCTGAGTATTGCATGGCCTGAAATTGGGGTGTAAGATTTTTTGTTTAATCATGACCTGATGTTATAGTCTGTGTGTGACCATGTCATATTTTCTTTTGTCCTGGTACAAAAAAAAAAAGAAAAGAAAAGAAAAGAAAAGAAAAGAAAAAACCCCACTAAAACAGGGCTTTCTTACTTTCTTATATGATTGAATAACCATTTAAAAAAAAAGGATTACGGCAATCATATAAGAAAGAAATGGTTGCTTTTTCTTCCTTTTTATAAACTAGAAAACATTTCTGTTCCCTGGAAACGGCTCTGCTGCCACTGTTCAGTCCCACTGGCCTGAGCAGGCTGGTCTTTAACTGGACTGGCAACACCTGCCCACATTCAAAAATTAGTGGAGTTTTAATCATTTTCCAGCAAATCCTTGACCATAAAATAGAATCACAAATATTTACAAAATCCTAATATTGTCCTTCCTGGAATAGTCACAAGGTTGATACAAAAATGAATTTGGCTTTATGAAAAAATAAATTAAATGCAAAAGTAAAATAAAAGCATTCATGAGAAAATTAACTGAAAGCTTTTCTCCTTCCAATATTTCCACTGTGGTCTCAAAATGTAGAGGTTTTAACTGTGCTCATTAGAAGAGGAATTTGACTTCAAGTGTTTGTATATGTAATACATTTGGTCCATGTATTTAGTACTTTTCTATGATTCTCTTGTAACCAAACATTTGCAGCTGGTGCTCATCATATGTTCAAACGGAAAGTACTGCTTTGTTCATCTGTCATCCCGCTGTGCAAACATTCGAAACAACCGATTTTGTCCACCCGAACATCCTAAACCCATTCATCTCCCTTCTCTCACTTTCTCTCCTGCCTCTGCTACGGTTTTTTCAGGTATTGTATACCTCCTTCTCCGGGATACTTTTCTCTCTTCAACAACACTGTATATTCACAAGTGCAGATATTTTTGTCTTGTTTGTATTTTTGTAAGCATCTTATGATGTTCTACTGCCCCTTCTCTGGTATTTTGCTCCTTCGTTTTCCGACGACGATCCACCTCCCTTCCACTGCCCCGCCTCATGTCTGTACTTAATCTGCTGCAGTATTTTTTGCCTCCAGTCTCCAGATCGTTTCTTGCTTTCTTCATGTTGGACTGTGGAAGCCTGCCATCATGAACTTCATATATGGACTCTGTATGTACGCAAATGGATATGGAATGGATATATAAGTATATCAAAATCTAAGCCAATGTTTCTATTCTCCTGACATTATGATGATAATAATGGTAATACTAGTACTGAAAGCTCAATCTCATTGATGACTATAATATCTGTATTTCTGTACTTCAGTGTTTATAAAAGAGAAAAATATTCTACAAGAAACCTACTAGTAATTGTGTGGAAATCTGAGGCTGCCATTCTGCTCTTCTGGTTAAAAAAAAAAAAAACAAACATGCTTCTTGTTTTTGTTTTGGGTCAAACCACTTGTGGCTAAAAAGCTGAGAATACTACTTATATGAATTTATTATCATTATTATTATTATAATTGTAAAATATAGGAATATTTAGACTGACGTATTCTTTGATTTATCAATCAGATTAATTTACTGTTTTTTATTTATTTGCTTTGAATAAATCAATAAAATTAAATGGTACTTTTATTTTTCTTAAACCTAACAGACATCTGGCCTGTAGTTTATTGTGTTGAAGCTGGCAAAACGTTTGAAAACGGCGAAAAAAACCCAAAAAACACACAACCCCAGATGTGTTATCATGTATGAGGGTGGCCAGTGTTCACTAGTGTGTGTGTGTGTGTGTGTGTGTGTGTGTGTGTGTGTGTGTGTGTGTGTGTGTGTGTGTGTGTGTGTGTGTGTGTGAAAAAGAGAGAGAGAGAGAGAGCGAGAGAGAGAATTATGTCTATAAATTCAGTCAATTTAGATCCTTTCTTCCGTCGTACTTCTGTCCTATCTTTTCCTTTTTTTTCCTGTAAACCTTGTCTCGCTCAGTATTTTCATTTGGTTTGGTTTGGTTTTATTCAGATGTTCCCACATCTCCTCGCTCTGCCTCCCTCTATCTCTCCTTCTTCACGCTGTTGGTTTTTAAGGTTTCGTGGAACATTTCTCTCCAGACTTTAATGAGCTCCAGGGGGAAAATTAGAGCTGGAATAACAAGCAAACACAAACATTATCTCTCCTCCTTCCTCCTGCTCTTCTTTTTTCCCCCACCTCATTTCATTCTTTTCTCTCCATGTCTTGTTTTCCCGCCACTGAGGCGGCTTGTCGTACTTCTTCTACAACCCTTCGTTTTTTCCTAACCTCCCTCTGTTCCAGATTGATGATTTTGCTGTTCTCTCTCTGTTTTTGGACCCCTCCATGTGGTGTTTTCTTTCTTCTACACCTCCCTCTCTGAAATTGTTCTTGTTTCCTCTCAAACTTCGCATTCCCATTTAAATGCCAAATTTCTTTCTGGCAATCGTTTCCTTTCTTAATGACTTTGGAAAAGGTGGAGTTTTATTATTCCAGGAGAAGCCTTTGGAATTCTCTTTCTCACTTCATGTTCCACACCGTCTGTCAATGTTTGGAAAAATGCAATAAGTCTTCCAAAAACTATAGACAACAACAACAAACAAAAAAACAAAGTTTGTGCTGAGATGGCATTAAAGATATATAACTGTTTTTGGTTGGCCTTTTTATCTTTATGGTTTTCTTATCTGTCACACTGAAGTTATATGGTAGGTAAGGATATCAACACTCAAAAGAAGTTAGAACCTTAAATATGTGTAATATGCAAAGATAGCCATATGCCATCCATCCATTTTCCATACCGGCTTATTCCATTGCAGGGTCACAGGGGTCTGCCGGAGCCCATCCCGACTCATTACAGGGGGGAGGGTTGAATTAATTTATTTATGAATTATTTATTAATCAATGAAAGGCAAGAAAAAATGTAAAACTTTAAAATTCGGTTGAAATGGTGGCGGAAAATGAGCCTGGCTTAATAGTGTCAAATACACAGTTGACATGATACCACACGATATGCATTTGCATCTCCCGAGCAACTTTAGCAACCTAAACCAAACCAAGTACAAACTTCAACTGAATGTAAAGGCAACTTTTAGTGAACCTGTAATTAATAATATCTGTAAAAAAGCACTGATAAACATCCAAGGCAGAAACATCTTGTGGTTCTTCATAATTCTGTGTTCTGAGAAGCATCCCCATGATGGAAAAGGTGCTAACTGATCTCAGGTGACATTGTTTCCATGGTGCCAGTATGTACCTTTAACAACTTACAACAGCTTAATTTAATGAAGGCAATCACACTGATTGTATTCATTTTTGTGATACCAGATTAGTGTTTGCAGGGCATGTCATATGGTTGACATAAATGTTTATCATGTTGATTAACCTTGAAGCCTTCAAGGCATTTTTTCAGTTTTTATGCCACTAGTTTGGTTACATACCAAAACTAAACTCAGCACAAAAAGTAAGGAAATTTGTGTTTGGTAGAGTCTTTCTTTGTTGTAACAATGCTTCTTGGCAATAAATCGTATTATTGGAAAACCTGTTTATTCCCCTTTTAAATGGTGCCACGTTTGTAAGATACATGCATTTGTGGGAAAAGCAGCAGAGCTGAGTATGTGGGTTACACCCATGAAAAATGTGCCAAATCTTCTCTGCCAGTGCAAAACAACTTTGACTCTTGTTTGATGTTTGGTGGATTGGATGACTGAAGTTTGAAGAAACAACACAGATTGGCAATTTCACAATTTATCCATTTAAACAGGAGGGTGTGGAAGAACCCTACACAGACACAACAGTCTAGGACCTCCTCCACATGCTGGTCACTAGCCTGGTCACAATGCTGTGGGTTGGCATCTAATTCTTCAACCAGCATTTGTCCCAAGTCAGCCAACATGGTTGTGTTGGTCTCTCTGGGACAAACAGCACGCCCGAACTGATCCCACAAGTGTTCAGTGGGGTTGAGGTCAGGACTGCTGGCAGGCCATTCCAATCCACTCCCAAATTCTGGAGGTGGTCTCTGATAAACCCACTCTGTGGGGGTGAGCATTGTCATCTTGAAGGATGGAGTTCAGTCCCAGACTGTGGAGATATGAGATTGCCACTGGTTGGAGAATCTCATCTCCATATCTCTCTGCACTGGGACTGTCTCCATTGATGACGAGCCTCCTTTTTCCAGTGAGGGAGATGCCGCCCCACACCAGCACACTGCATCCACCCAAAGATGTTACTCTATGGGTGCAGCAATCATCACAGCATTCTGTACATCTTCTCCACACTTTGACTGTACAATCCAACTGCCTTATGCAGAATCTGGACTCATTGATGTATATAACGTTCCTCCACATGTTCAGGTTCCAGTGCAGGTGTTGCTGACACCAGCACCAATGGGCCTGATGGTGAAGGGCAGTCATTGCAGGCCACATGGCAGCTTCTATGAAAAGATTTGGCAAATGTTTTCATGGGCACAACCCACATACTCAGCTCTGCTATTTATCCCACAAACACATGTTTCTTACAAATGTGGCACCATTTAAAACGAAAAGAAAAAAAAAACAGGGTTTCCAACAGTGTTAGATTTATTGCCAAGAAGCATTGTTACAACAAAGAAATAATGTACCAAACACACATTTCCTTACTTTTGTTCAATATTTAGTTTAGGACACTTAGGGTCAGGAAAAGATCATGGTTTGTTGAAAAATCCATCTCTCACAGTTTGATGCCAAAGAGTCATGACAAAGCTCAAAATGTAACACAGTGGGAATCAGAACAGGCACATTTGACATCAATTCCTCATTCAGGCTTTGCAACATTAAGAGCAACATCTAGAGCTATTGTTTTAGCAACATACAAAATTTGAATATTGCAATTTCTATTATATTATTATTTTATTATAGTATTATTATTATTATAATATTCACATTTAAAGGAAAATCTTGCTTTGAAAAATAACATTAAGTACTCAATATTCGTGTATGTGGACTAAAATAAACATTTTTAAACAGTTTGTGTTCATCATCCAAGGTGTATTGATTTTACAGACGCATGTATTGATTGCAGTGATGATTGCAGTGGATGAAGTGGAGCAGCTTTGTCTCCTCTACCCATGCCTTGGTTATTTTAAACATGACAGAACAGTAAAACAAACAAACAAACAAACAAACAAACAAACAAACAAATAAATAAATAAATAAATAAATAAATAAATAAATAAATAAATAAATAAATAAATAAATAAATAAATAAATAAATAAATAAATAAATAAATAAATACGAAAGAAAGAAAGAAAAGAAAGAAAGAAACTAAATCTGCTTGGTAACATCCAGTTAAACTGGAGGTAGATGTTTTATAAGCTGAAAGACAAGCTTAAAAATCCTGATAATCTTTGAAAGACAATTTATTATAATATCAAGACCCATTTCAGTGGAACTGATCTTGCATACCTCCCTCCCCATCCTTTTTATAAATTCCTTGGCCAAATTGGAAACTGATGGAAGAATGGGATTATTGCCATGTTTTCTTATCTGGTTGTTGGTTAGACTGTACAAAAACTCCTGAGCCAGCTTTAAAGGAAACTTTGAGCTTTGGAGCATGGGCAAAGGAAAGCTCTGTTGAATTTTGCAGTGGATTGGGACCGTTTCTATTACAGTTGCACCGTGGAAGATGCCTTGTATTCCACTGACCTTTCCGTGCATAATTTTTTTAGTTTTTAATTTATTCATTGTTATTTTACTTTACTTTTTGTTACTTGAAAAACTTGATTAATGAAAACATTATAACATCACAAAAATAAAGAAAAAAAGCATTTAGGTAAGGTAAAATGCTTGTTATACCCGGGAGTTCTTAAATGTCATTTAATAACATATGCTTGCGTAAAGGGTTTTAAGGTAAGGGTCATTCTATCATTTAGTTGCTGGTTATAACAAAAAACAAAACAGCCTTTACCTACTTTATGAGAATTAAATGAATTGTTATACAGAAAGTGTAATGTGAGTAAAACGTTTGATAGAGTACATTCTTTGAGGTTATGATTTCCACTTCACTTCTCAGCAATTCTCATGATTGCTCACTTTATCATAACCTCACCACGTTACGTTTTTCTGCCAACTTCTAACAATAATGCTCATCATTAGTATCAGATTATAGCATCTGGTTTAGAAATGTGGCTCCACATCCTAAAGCAATCAGCGTCCTCACAAATCGTCACAACATCCACCACTCAGCCAGATCAACCACTTTTCCTAATATTTTGCCTAAATTCAAAATAGGACAAGAATCAAAGTCATTTTAATTTTTTACACTAGTAGATGTGTATCTCACTCTACACACCTATAGCGTCGCTAGCTTCTGATCACCTGTCCTGAAACTACAACTCCCAGCATTCCTCAGTTCCTCACATCATGGACTGCACCTGTGCCCTCTTCACCTTCATCCGTTGCACCTGGTCTCATACCTATTTATACCTTGCACAGTCTCCAGTTCATTGTGTTGTATTGGTTGGTTCACA
Source organism: Xenentodon cancila (assembly GCA_014839995.1). NCBI lineage: Eukaryota > Metazoa > Chordata > Actinopteri > Beloniformes > Belonidae > Xenentodon > Xenentodon cancila. The sequence goes on from CM026199.1 coordinate 8,875,229, forward strand.
AGTCTAATAATCAGCAGTAGCTGCCAACTTAATTGTGTCTCTGCATGTGTCTTTACACCCTGTGTTTTTTGGATTAAATCCTACTTTAGTTATTTGCTAAAGTTGCGCTTGTGTCCGCCTGCTATTTGACGATCTTGACACAATACTACACCCATTATGGACACAGCAGATATCTCTTCTCTGGGTGACGGTTCTCCGCCCACCTCGAACTCCTCAGCTCCCGAGCAGCCGTCAGTCCTTGCTCAGCTCGCCTCATTTACCACATTATTGGAGCAAGGAGTGGGCAGACAGGAGTCACTGATGTTGGAACTATTTGAACCATCTGGGACGTCAACCAGCTGACCACATTCCTGTTTGTCCTCCTCAGTGGCAGCCCCTGTAGTCCTTAACTGAGCTGCCGCCGCCTCCCTGGGAAGACTCCCAGAAGTTGTTTATGGAGATCCTTCTGGTTGTACTAGCTTTCTTCTGCAGTGTGAGCTCTTCTTCACCTACCATCCAGGACTGCAGGATGGCGAGAAGACAGCCTCTCTCCTGCCCTTTTTTTTTCTCTCCCTGTTTAACCACCCTGTTCCCTCTCCTCCCTCTGGAGGATGAACCACTCTTGGAGAGGCTCCTTCATTTACAACTGGGTTCTCGATTGGCAGCTGACAATGCCTTGGAGTTACGTACTGTGGCGGCTGAGAGCAGTTGGAACAAGCCAGCATTAATCTCCATCTACCAACAAGGTCTGAGATCATAATGGAGCTGGCATGTAGAGATGATCTCTCTCCCTGGATGTGCCCATATCACTGTCTATCTCTCTCATGGAGGCTCAATTCAATTTTATTTATATGGTGTCTATTACGACACAATTGTCTCTAGGTGCTTTCCAGAGACCCAGAACATGACCCCCAAGCAATTATTACATAAACAGCAGGAAAAGCCTCCCCTAGTGGGAGGAAAACCTTAAGCCATTCAGGGGCATAGACAAACTCCCCTTTTTTAAGAGGGAAAAAACCTTGATCAGGACCTGGATCATAAGGGGGGGCCCTCCTGCTGAAGGCCAGCTGGGAAGAAGGAACAAGAGAGAGAAGAGAGACATTGACACACCGTCAAAGGTACAAAAGACAAGATACATTAGTATAATTATCCATCAGCAGCAGAACTAAGACTTCTATGTATATATAACTGATATATGGTTAGTTGGTGATCTGCATAGATAACTGCAGGTCAGGATGTCGGCAGGTATCCAACAGAGACGTCTATACAGACAGGTGGAGGTAAACACTGGGATGGTCAGAGGGTGGGACTGCAGGGCAGCATGCAGCTCCTGAGGTTCTGGTCTGCAAACATGTACAGAAGAGAAAAAGAGGAGACAGACCAGCACAACAAACTACAAGAACCATGGCACAATTATACTGATGAGATACTTCTTATTAATAACTGAGGATTGAGGGGAAAAAGGGAAAGAGAAACAGAGGAGGTGAGGGGCACCAGTCAGTGGATCCTGCTGGTGTCCTCCTGCAGCAGGTCTACAGCAGCAGATCTAGGATGAAGCTGTTGAACACCAGCTGCTCCAGTCTGGTCCTGCAGCTGCAGCAGTGACTACTGGTCCTAACACACTAAAGTACTAACTAAATGTTTTAATAAACAGAGACATTTTAAGTTTGGTTTTAAAGGTGGAGTTGGTGTCAGCCTCCTTAACCCAAACTGGAAGTTGGTTCCATAGTGATTTTTCCTGTTAGCAGAATTCCCATCCTCCAAATCTACATTTGGATCCTCTAGGAACTACGAGTGAACCTGCACCCTGAGAACGGAGAACTCTATTAGGTACATAAGGTTCTATCAGGTCTTGCAAATATCGTGGCGCTAGGCCATTTTAGACTTTATATCCAAGTAATAAAATTTGAATTGGATTCTAAGTTTTCCGGGGAGCCAATAGAGGGAAGCTAAAACTGGAGAAACGTGGTCTCTCTTGTTGATTCCTGTCAGCACTCGCGCTGCTGCATTTCGGATCAACTGGAGGACATTCAAAGAATTACTTGGACATCCAGGCAACAACACATTACAGTAATCTAGTCTAGAAGACTAAACTGGACTAAACTTATGTGCATCCAAAAGTGAGAGACGATTGGAAGACTGCGTCTCCCAACTGTCGACTGTTTGGGACAGTCGACGCTCCTCAACCCCAGTCTTGCCTTTTTGATTGAGGTGGGGGATTCTCTCTCTCGCTCCTCCTAAACTCCATCCCTGTGCGTACTGAGAAGAATTATGATATGGGGGACTGACTTTCTGGCAGTGAAGTTAGCACTTGAGAAGTGGAGGCACTTGCTTGAGGGGGCCCTCCCGCCTTTCCAGGTCTTAACTGACCACCGCAAGCTGGAGTACCTCCGTACTGCAAAGAGACTTAACCCACGTTAAGCCAGGTGGGCCCTCTTCTTCTCACACTTTGACTTTACAATCTCTTACAGACCGGTCTTCATCAATCCCATCTTTTGGGACCTCGGCGCTGACATTGAACAGACAGAGTGACCAGGTGGGCACACACATCGACTTCCACAGGTCATCCCAGATTAAAACGCCCAGCCCACCTGATTTCCCAAAAGTACTGGTGGCCCCACCTGCCCTCTGACGTGCTGGGGTACATCTGTTCTTGTTCTCCAGAAAATCTCCCCGTCATCTTCCAGCAGGAAAACTGATGCCACTACCTGTCCCTTTAGAGGACGTGAACCCACATTGCTTTGGACTTTGTGACGGTGATCTTGGTGGTGGTGGATCAGTTTTCTAAATTCTGCAAGTTCATGTCTTTCACTAACCTCCCTACTGCTCTCCATGTTGCTGAGGCATGTTTAGCCACGGATCAGATCGGATTCATTTCATGTGTTGCCAATCTGTTACTAAAATTGCCCCTTAAATATCCCATATTATGCAATTTTGATCCATATTCGTGGTGATCATAGTGGGGGTGTCTTATTCTGATTGTGACTCAAATTCCATGGTCAATTAATTTTGCAGCCTAAATCTCAGCCTCGTTCTGTTTGTGAGCAGGGTGTTCGAGCCCCCCGCCTCTGCTCTCTCACTCTGCTGCCGGCGTTTGGTTTCCTAAGCCAATCAGACACATTAATCTGAGGCAGGTGGAGGATGCTACTTTGTGAATTGAATAACAACTTTTTACACTTTCAATAGATGTTTTTTATTAAAGTGGATAAATGTTGTTAAATCGAATTGTTAATAAAAAATATATTTCATATAAGCTGCATTGACTGCAGGGTTAATGTTGAAGTTGCAGCATACTTCCAGTTTCCATATACTGTGGATCGGCTGTTTGCTGTGGCACTGCAGTCATATTTGGCTTCACGGACACCTTTTGATGATCTTGAAATGTCGTGGTTTAGGTAAAGCCGTGTTAGAGCGCAGGTAAGGGAGCCACATGCTAACTGACACTGCACCTCTTTCCTGTAGACAGCGCTGTGTAGACTAGGTTTATTTATTTGATTTTTGTTTACAACATGAAATGTAAAGTCTTTTGACTTGGCCATGGATTTTGACCCATTTTCATTTGTTTCCAAAACCCACTTTGTCCGTTTTAGGGTCATGTTTATAAAGAGAGATTTCTTTCGTCATATATAAATTAATGCTAAAATTACTAAATATTCCATGAAATATGCAAATCAAATAGATACAAAGTAAATTCATGTGCTTTTTTTTAATTGGCTAATTAATGTTTCATTCAACTTTTGTTATTTATTTTTTTTAAAGTTACATTTTTATTTTGTAATCATGCATTTACATATTTCAGGAAACCTTTATTTTACAATGCCCCTTTTATGTCAGGATTCCTTTGATTTCATTGCTCATATTCAAATGAAGGGCTGTGGCCATCCACGTGGCTTCGGTTGCAGTAAATTCACATAAGGGCCACGAAAACCTCTGTAAAAGAAAATGTCTATAAAAACAGTGATGAAGGAGAACAAAATACCACAATTCTTTTAGGCATACCCTGACTTTCGCTGGATGTTTCAGATTTGACTGCCATACAGTGTCAGAGCAAAAGCATCTCAGACGTACTGAGAGAGTCAGCCAATTGTCTTGATGGAATGGCAACATAGTATTGGAAGCTAATTCAGCGTCACTCAATTTATTTATTTAATTTTGAATAAAGTGATTTTCCATACATGCAGGTTGCTTTCAACCTAAACCATCTGTAACGGGCTGAATGACAAGGTACATCCTAGTCAAACCACCAGCACCTCTTCCTACCGATAATTTCAAATTACTATTCCACCTTGCATGCATCTGTCTGTATTGTGGGAGGAAGGCGAAGTTCCCAAGAAAAAACTCACACAAGCAAAAGGAAAACATGCAAACTCCACACAGAAAGACCCTGGCCGGGATTCAAACTGGAACCCTTCTTGCTCTGAGGTGTCAGTTCTAACCTTCCCACTAATGAGCTGTCTGACATTGTGTCTGTTTCAAATAAAATGCATGAATGTCCTTTTGCATGTAAGTTGTAATTTTGATGTATCGTAGGTGTGTATGATGGAATGTGTGTGTACTAAGCAGAAGAACTCTGTGTGTAGGAGGGTGTGTGTTTTCATTTCCCTCACAGTGGTGGGTCTGTCCAGAAGCCTTGTCCTCCAGCAGTAATTTGATTGTGGCTGAGCGAGGGAGACATAATTGTCTGCAGCAGGTCATCACATGCCAAACAAAGTGAGTGTGTTGTGTTTGTACTCTCCAGTGTTCTCCCCTCCAATGACTGCTCTGCTATGCTCAACCTTCTCCAATCCCTCTCCTCTCCTCTCAATGTCAGGAGAAAGCTGACAGTTGGACCTGATGCAGCATTATATTTTCAGCTCTATGGAAATGTTCACAATGTTATTCACAGTTTGACAGCGTGCACACACACACACACACATACACACAAACACACACGTCCTGCTGCCATACACACTTTTGCCCCTTTGCCCTCCAACTCCAGCCAGATGGGCATGCTGGCTCATAGATGGTGATAAAGAAAGACAGGCCAAGTCAGACTGACATCCAGGCAAGTGAAAGAACAGATCAGCTTTGTTTATTTATTTATTTGCTTATTTTGGTCCCAGTGCCAGGTACCCTTTGACCTCTACCCCCTTCACCCAAACTCTCCCATTACTGAGGTGGCAAACAGCTGCAGCAGCTAAGTCTCCATCATTTCCAGATCCTTTGACATCTACTCCCTAAAGTGCTCCCTTTTGATTGCTCTGCTGTCACTCATACAACATGCAAACATAAAGGCAAAAGGTAAAAAATAAATCAAATTAAGACAAAGAAAACTTAACAAATTACTAAAATCTGTGTCACTAATAATTGTAACACTGTCTGTGGCCAGTTACGCTGCTGTTGTATTCATTATTCTTGTTAAAATGTGACTATTGTTTATTGATTTAAGGCTCAGAACCAGTCTTTCATCATGGAAGACGGCCAAAAAATTGTCAGCAAGCCAAAAAGTCAGAGTCAAAAAGCCTCATTGAACAGTACGCAAGGGGAAACAGGTGCTGGGGTTTTGAATCAGCCTGCAGGAGTGGCAGGTCACCAGTTTTAGCTGTAGTCGTAAGCAGAAACAAAGATCTGTAATTCTTCTAACAAACATACTAGAGTTTATCTGAGTGTAATGATGCCTATGCGTCGAAATACAGAAGACTCCAAGCGAAATCACGGTTCCACAATACTACTGTCCGCCAGATACAGACTGGAAGAGTACTTCGGCTGCAGTTGTTTTCCCCATGTACACAAAGACACGTGCAGACAAGAATCCATGTTGACAAATGACCATCATTTTACGCAAGTAAGTTACGCATTTTATGCGAGTTGTTATTTTTGAGCATCAGATGTTTTTGCTGATATTGCAGCAAACTATCATTCTACCCAACTTGAAAGTGACGAAGAAGAAGAATAGTGGTGAGAAATTTGACAATGAAAGAAAATTTGTTTATTTCTCAGTTCCTTGGACATGCGTTCTTGAAAAGTCCATACTTGGCAAGTGTGAGTCAAGAGAACATCCTATTGGAGGACGCGAGAATGCATGTCTCTCTTTTTGTAGTTAGAACAGCAGCGTACTAGTGTTCTTGATGATGTCACATCTGAGCTAACAAGCATTCTGGGATACTTTGCTGTCTCAAGTCTACACCAGCCTGCAGTAGGTGCTTCCTCAATAAAATGGGTGAAGTGAGAACACATCTGGGTATTGTTTTATGTTCTTGGTCTCATACGCTCTTAAGATTTGGAACAGTACTTCAGCAGCAGATGATGACGTTTCAGAGGAACATGAGTATGCACTAATCTGTTAGTGTCACATGTAAACTCCCTCCTATCCGACCACTATTTAATAACGTTTGAATTCAACATTGTCAACATTACGCATAATAGGAGGAATTACTTTAGCAGGTGTCTATCCGATAAAGCTATCACTAAATTTAGGGAGGCCGTTGCTCTTCATCTTCTTACAGAGGAACATAGTGAAGCAGTTGAGGGCTGTGACCTCAGTTCTACCTCTGCAGACGTTGATTTCCTTGTTGGTAGCACTGCAGATGTGTTGCATACAGCTTTAGATGTAGTTGCTCCTTTGAGAAAGAGGGTCTCTAACCATAGGAGCTTAACTCCCTGGTTTAACTCACATATTCGTATGTTAAAACAGAAAGTGCGTAAAATGGAAAGAAAGTGGTACTCTAGTAGGTCTGTAGATATTTATTATGCATGGAAAGATAGTCTAATAGTGTATAAAAAAGCGCTTCGCAAAGCTAGAACAGCCTATTATTCAGTGTTAATAGAGGATAATAAAAATAACCCACGTTTTCTGTTCAGCACTGTAGCCAGGCTGACAAAGAGCCACAACTCTGTTGAGCCGTGCATCCCTGCAGCTCTCAGTAGTGAAGACTTTATGAGCTTCTTTAGCAATAAAATTGTCAGAATTAGAGAGGAAATCGGCCAGGCCCTCCCGGCAGTGGCTGTGGGAATTTCTTCAACCTCGGCGACCCCCTTATGCTCCGACCTGACTCTAGACTGTTTTGTTCCTGTTGACCTCTCTGAGCTGACCTCAGTCGTCAATGGATCTAAATCATCCACGTGTCAGTTAGACCCAATCCCTACTCGACTACTCAAAAATGTTTTCTCTCTGATTGGACCGACAATACTGAAACAGATCAACTTGTCCCTAGTCTTAGGATATGTACCACAGGCTTTTAAAGTCGCAGTAATCAAACCATTACTTAAAAAACCCTCTCTTGACCCAGACATTTTAGCTAACTATAGACCAATTTCCAACCTTCCATTTATCTCTAAAATTCTGGAAAGGGTAGTTGCAAGCCAGCTGTGTGAGCATTTGTATAGAAATGATCTATTTGAAATTTTTCAGTCAGGGTTCAGAATGCATCATAGCACAGAAACAGCACTGGTTCGAGTCTCGAATGACCTTCTTATGGCCTCAGATAATGGGTTAGTGTCCATACTGGTTCTGCTGGACCTCAGCGCTGCTTTTGATACTATAGATCACAGCATTTTACTGCAGAGGCTAGAGTATGTTGTTGGGATTAAAGGGACAGCTCTAGATTGGTTTAAATCATATCTGTCTGATAGATTCCAGTTTGTTCATGTTCATGAGGTTTCTTCCGTACAGACGAGGGTCTGCTATGGTGTCCCGCAGGGTTCAGTGCTAGGGCCAATCCTGTTCAGTTTATACATGCAGCCCTTGGGAAGTATTATCCGGAACCACGGCATTAATTTTCATTGTTATGCTGATGATACGCAGCTGTATCTGTCTATGAAGCCAGATGAAACAGAACCATTAGACAAACTTCAGATGTGTATTAAGGACATCAAGGACTGGATGTCCAGAAATTTTTTGCTACTAAATTCTGATAAAACAGAAGTTGTTGTTTGTGGTCCCAAACAGCTTAGGAAGGGATTAGATGGTCTTGCGATGGCCTCCAGTAAAACTGTGCGAAACCTTGGCGTTATATTCGATCAGGATTTGTCATTTAAACAGCATATTAATCAGGTTTGTAAAACTGCGTTTTTCCACCTCCGTAATATCGCAAAGATTAGGAGCATCCTCTCGCAGAGTGATGCCGAAAAACTAATTCATGCGTTCGTATCTTCTAGACTAGATTACTGTAACGTGTTGTTGGCTGGATGTCCAAGTAATTCTCTTAACAGCCTCCAGCTGATCCAAAATGCAGCAGCGCGAGTGCTGACAGGAATCAACAAGAGAGACCACGTCTCTCCAGTTTTAGCTTCCCTCCATTGGCTCCCTGTAAAATTTAGAATCCAATTCAAAATTTTATTACTGGCATATAAAGTCCAAAATGGCCTAGCGCCGCGATATTTGCAAGACCTGATAGTACCGTACGTTCCTAATAGAGCTCTCCGTTCTCAGGGTGCAGGTTTACTCGTAGTTCCTAGAGTATCGAAATGTAGATTTGGAGGACGGGCTTTCTGTTATCAGGCACCATCACTCTGGAACCAACTTCCAGTTTGGGTTAAGGAGGCTGATACCACCTCCACCTTTAAAACTAAACTTAAAACATTTCTGTTTAATAAAGCATATAGTTAGTGTACATTTAGTACCTTAATGTGTCAGGCCCAGTAGTCAAAGCTGCAGCTACAGGACCAGATTAGAGCAGCTCATCTTAAACAGCTTCGGTGTAGATATGCTGCTGTAGGCCTCTGCTGCAGGGGGGCACCAACATGATCCACTGAGTGGTGCCTTTCACCTTCTCTGTTTCTCTTTGCCTTCTCTGTCTCTTCTTCACCTCAACCCTCATTTATTAACAATATCCCATAAACTTAATTGTGGTCCATTGTTCTGGTAGTTTTTTGTGCTTGTCTGGCCCTTCTTTTCCTCTTCTTTGCATGTCCTGCGGACCAGAGCCTCAGGAGCTGCTTGCTGACCTGCAGTTCCGCCTCTGACCATCCCAGTGTCTGCCTTCACCTGTCTGTGTGGATGTCTGTTGGATGCTTGCTGACACCCCGACCTGCAGTCCTCATCCCCTTGTATCACCGTCTATCCATATATCACCCATATTCACAGAAGTCTAATTGGACTACCAAGGACAGTTACTAATGTATCCTATCTTGTACCTTTGACGGTGTCTCTATTCTTTCTTATTTCTTGCTCTACCCGGCTGGCCTTCGGCAGGAGGGTCCCCCCTCATGAGCCAGGTCCTGCTCAAGGTTTCTTCCCTCTTAAAGGGGAGTTTTTCCTTGCCACTGTTTGGTTTAAGGTTTTTCTTCCACTAGGGGAGTTTTTACCTGCCGCTGTTTATGTAATAATTGCTCGGGGGTCATGTTCTGGGTCTCTGGAAAGCGCCTAGAGACAACTTGTGTTGTAATAGACGCTATATAAATAAAATTGAATTGAAATTGAATTGAAGAACGCATACTGAGAAACGGCCTACATCTACCAGTCGCATTCTTGTGGTCCGCGTCAACACGGCCTGTAGTTAGATGGAAGAGAGGTGCATGTCAGGCTATGCAGCAGCCTGCACCGACGGGTTCACATCTACATCGTTACAGGTACAGCGTTGGTTTGACACGGATGTAAAAATCAGGATTTAACTTCCAGACGGAGAGGGATGTTTAAATTTGTTCTAGGGTAAGTTAAAGCAACAATGCCTTTAAATTAATGTTACTAAAAGTTACACAGCAGCAAAGACTTTGCCTTTGATAACTTAGATAGCTAGAGTTAATCACCATTGGAGTTGGGCGTTTACCTCAGATAACGAACCAGATCGCGAGACCCGAAACTAGACTCAATGAAGTAACTTGAAAAAGCAAAAGTAACGTCAGTTTTTAGCACATTAATATTTATCCTTACTTTTCTCAGTTTGTCTGTTATTTCAGTATGATTTCGTACATCCACTCTATGGCATATTTAAGTCCAATTTGAATGCTCCTTGATGAAAGGTGATCTTCTTTATTAATCCCACAGAAATCAGGGATGACGAGGGTAATTCACTGCTGCAGTAGTCATGATTTTAGTTTCTTCTGTACTGCTCTCGTGTCCTGCTAGAAGCTTTTTTTCTTTTTTAAAGATTATAAGAAATCATATAAAGAAGAATCAACAGTCTTATAGTTTACAGAGACAAATATGCCTAGAGCGCAAATGGAAAAAAACAAACAAACAAAAAAAAAACAACCTCAACGACCAAATAAAAAAGACATTTCCCATATCAGCAGTTCAGAAGGTGCTCACTCAGCATCACCTCACTGGGGTGCACTTCCACCTGCCCTGCAGTGGTGGGCTCAGCCAGGCTGCCAAAAATGAATGAAAGGCTGAACAGGGCCGAGGATCATCCACACTGGACTATGTATTACTGGAAAAAAGTCTGGTGGACAGATGAATAAGAGTTTAAATTATTTGATTCAAGACATTTTTCTATGTTTTGAGCAGATGAAAGCATGACTTCTCAGTGTGTAACCACCAAAGGGAAGCATAGTAGAGGATTATGGATAATCCAGCTGAGTGTTACTAAATTGGTGACTGTGATCCATCATGGATATCGTTCTGTGTAGCTGTGTCATATTATGTCATCAGATCCCATCACGCAGCAAGACAAGACCACAGACACTCCTCTAGACTGTCTAAAGGGCTCAAGCAAAATGCAGCTGGACTTCTTGGGTCTTGAATATGCTTAATCATTTACCTTAATAGCCTCTTTAGATATATGTGACTAGAACATTTCAGGCTCATATAAGGCTGTTGGGACCTTAAATTTATTGTAAGTCATCGAAGTCACATTTGAATAACTGAGGAAGAAGAGGATCTTGTCCAAACACAAGATCCTGATGCTCTTCAAACCACGTGGTTCACCCCGTGAATAAAACCACAAACAGGGACTGAGCGTTGTTGTATTGGCAGTACAGTGCACAGCATGTTGTCCTGAAGAAACTTAACCACCATCTCCCAAATGAATGGCACAAGATAAGAGCAGGCTCCACTGGTTGAAAACGCCGCTGTCCACCGACATCTCATAGCAAAAGTCTTTAAGGACAGTCAAGTCTATTCTGTTGATTTAAAAATAAATTATGTAGCATCCTACATGTTTACATGAACAGTTGTGCAGAGCTACAGTGCCCATTTGATTTGCTGTCCTTGTACCAGTATCAAGTACGAGAGGGGAATCAATTCACTGACCAGGGTATACCAGACTTAGTTAAAGTAGGTGGCAATGCTTTCACTTTCAGCCTGAGAAAAGCTTGGACCTAATACTGTATGTCACACACTAACACAACAAATGAACAATCATTTCTGTTGAAGCTTTGTAGGTCTGTATTATTTAAATATGAGTAAATACAATGCCAAGAAGCAAAGACAGAAAAGCTGTTGTTTGTGCACAAGTTGGCCACTCTTGTGCAGAAACAAATGCTTTGTTGTAAGAGCTTGTCACCCTTATAATATGATTCCCAAACATTTTGGAGTTAAAAGAGCTGCAATGATATATATATATATATATATATATATATATATATATATATTCAGTGGACATGCGAGCATATTCATCCCAATATCAGAGTAGGTGATACTCAGAGAAATACAGTAAAACCCAGGAGCTACATCTCAGACACTTCAGGCTTCACTGAGCATGTTGATTGTTGAAGTCAATAACAACACAATTAAAAAAAAAATTCCATTCACTTGAGTTCAGCTTTATTTACACAGCGCCAAATCACATTAAATATTATCTCAAGGCACCTCAACAATACAGTTTAAGTCATTCCAAATTAATCCAATAAATACAAAGCCAATAAAATAACAATAACAATCGTTGCTGCATTTATGATTAAGTCATTCAGGGAAACAACTGCTTCATGTTGTTACTGCTAAAGATGGTTCTACAAGCTTTTGAATCATAGGAGAACTTAGTATGACATGCATGCTTTTCTTTTCTTTTTGACATAATTTTTGTTAAAAAAAAAGAAAAAACAATGCCATGGTGAAAAAAGTTGCTTGTTGTTGTATGTCGTAGGTTGTATTAGCCTAATGCTCAGACCCACTGCACTCAGATTATACAAAAGTATCAACTTTTGTACATGACTGAATATGCAAGTGAAACAGCTGCAGAACTGTCTTTTATTATTCCTTTTTTAAGTACAGTTGTGAAATGGTATGTCACTGCTAAACTATGGGTTTCCTAAAATTAATAGATTAATTTTTGTGGGGAATATTTAATTAAATATCCTGTATTTATTAATTGTTAATTAACCTTACATCCCATGAAATCAATCAACTTATACAGTTAATTCTTAACTATGAAAGTGTCTATGTGGACTGAATTTAAAAGGCTAATAAAGTTACTAGAGCGCTTGTAAAAAAGCCTGACATGTTTGACTCTCGTGAAGTACTATGTGGGTGCAATGTCACAAGCAGAACCTACCTGTGTTGATTTTGGGTTATGAGCTGAGGTGATGCGGGAGTGCAAGAAAGAGAGCAGAACACAGAGTTACTGATAGACACAATACCAAGAAGAACTGGATTTAATTAACATCAGCAACACATATTCAGCAGTGATGGACATGTATTGTACGTACAGCCCGGCATCAGAAAAAGTTGGGATGGTGTGGAAATATATATATATATACACATATATATATATATTAAAAAAAATCTGCAATTCTAGCATTTACTTTAAACTTGTATTTCTTTGTAAGACAGTATGAGCTACAGATAGTTTCTTTTTTTTCTTAATATATATACATTTTGGCATTTCAGGCCTGGTGTCCCATCCATAAAATTTGGTGTTGGGGAAATGTAGTGCTAGTAAAAAGGCAAAAGAGAAAACAGACAGATGATATTGCAAATAAGTGATGTTAACAGATGATTGTTGTGATGATTTGGGACGAAGCAGGACTCATGAAAGGTCATGAAAAGTCTCTAAGGACCAAAGATGGGCAAAAGAGCTCTGCTTCATCAACAAATGCATTTAAAAAAAACCAACAGAAATGTTTAAACAAATGCAATTTGCACATTTCTCCTCCATCAGTGGTGCACCCCTGGATTTTGAACTAGTGGCAGTGAGTTTATATCCATGTTGTGTATCAAGAGAGATCACCGTGTTATCTACCAATGCTGCATCTCCAAGCTATAAATAGAAAAATATGATGCCTTCATGGGGATGTCTGGAGGGTTGAAAGAAATTACGCTTCACCTCTAACTTTCTAGCATTTGTCCAAAGATTTTTATTTCATTAAATATTTTGCATCTCTTCATTTGTTTCTTTCAGTTTATAGTACAAACTATCATTCAGTTCAGCTAAATTAAGCTCTTAGTTTCTTTAAAAACTTAAATATCCCCAGTATATCCACATTATTGTCTGTGATGACAATCTTTTAAGCATTTTTTTCAAATCATGGGTGATGCCTGGATGCACAAATCCGACGGCGCAGTGGAGTCATCATAACATAACAAACTTACTACGGCTTAATTATTCAAAAATATGTTGTGAAACTAAAGTTATGGTATGCGCCTGTGACTCAGATGACTCACTTTATTTCTAGTCTTTAAAAAAGGATTTTCTGCTTTAAATTAATGGATGCAGTAGTTTGACATTATTTTAAAGCATCTGCTGTGTATCAGTGTATATGTTGACTGTGTTTAGTCTCTTCCTGAATAGTCAAAACTATTCTTCAAAAACTATTCAGAAGTGGAAGGTTTCTGATTCTGTTTTAAGTTTGTGTTGCACTCGTATTGATCCCTACAAATCAAATTTAACACAGCTGAGAAAGTTGGGAAAATGAAACAAGAAGTAGAGGTGGACAAGGGTTCACGGAGAGGAATAGGTAAAAAGAAGACGCAAAGACATTTTCACTGGCAAAGTTTAAACCAGTGCATGGATCTGGCACTGGAATGTCAGTGGCTGTATGATAGGCCAGGAAATGTGAGTCCTTTACATGCAGTGATGCTGGTTCAGGCAATGCAGGGGAAAAAGTAGGAAGACTAAGGGTGTGAGGTGTAGTAACCAGATTAAAGGATGAGGAGAGGAGAAAAGGAGACAGAGAGGAAGAGAGGCCATATGGCTCCACTTCAGAAGAAAAGGACTGAGATGATTGATTGAAGAGGTGACTTAGTGGACATTCAGTACAGTACAGTACACTATTAACACACAGAGAATCCACTCAGGGATAGGAGGACACATTTCCTATCCAAAATACAAATAAATACATTTTAGCCTAATCCGCACATTGACAATGAAGAGGTGTGATTATTATCTGATTCAACCCACCACGTCTTTTTTCTTGTTTTATCCCTCTTGACTCGTGTTTATCTGCTCTGTGTTCTTCTGCTCATCACATCTCCTTGTATTTCAGCATTTTCCTCTTAAACCAATCCTATATGGTCAGGCAGCCCTTTATACCCAGCCCAGCATACTGCTTATTGGAGAGAATCTGTTTGAAGAGACTCTGTTAATGCTTTTCTCACTGTGCAGAGATTATATCCCTCAGAAAATTAGTTATGTAAAACAATGCTTATGCATTCAAACACTGATAAGGCAAGTGAGTTATTCTAATTAGCCTATGTAGACCCAGTAATTAATTCATTTTCGTGTTTTGAACTGTTGCTCTACATTTAATGCCCATGTCGTTTAGAATAGCATGTACTGTAATACATACATCTGCAAATGAGCTGAAACACTGAGCTAGTCTTCAAAAATACTATGTGAGCATTCATGTATGTCTGCATGTGTGTGTCTGGGTGTGTCTTTTGAAATAGTGCTTTGAGGACTGTTAAATTTTCTTCTAAATTTGACAGCGCTTATGTAAAGAGGATAAAATGAGAAAAATGCATTATCTCAGAACTAACAGTCTACTACTAATCTATCTTGCTTGAGCATTTTGGATCACCTGAAATATTTTCAGAGAAATACTTGAACAGTTAGCTTAAAGTATAACAACCTAGATCACATAAATCACATTTTCATTGTTGCTGTGGGAAATTATACTTTCAACTTTTGGAATATTACACAAATGGAGAAGGGCCACTCTAGAAACCTGTTAAATGTATAAAAAAATAAGAAAAATCTCAGTAAAAATGTATCTAAAGTAGCAATAGAACTCAAGATTATGACGTGTAGAGTAAATACATGTTATTGTCATGTCATAGATAAATAGAGCAGGGTATTGTCAGCATAACAGGGACAATCAAAGTTATATCTCCTTATTTTATTACCAGTGAAAGCATTAGCAGAGCAAAACAGAAATGGTCCCAGCCCAGAACTTTGTGGAACACCATGAGTAACTCCTGCATTTGTAGCGGTCTCATAATTTACATGAACAAACTGGAATTTCTTTTCCACCTAGACTTTCACGCCAATGCAGGATGCGTGAATACTAGGAATTTGAATAACTCTGTGGTGTGGTAGTGATATTCCCATGACAGTCTAGCTAGCCTAAGGCACAGAACAACTTAGTTTGAGTTGCAAGAATGCTTTGTCAATGTTAAAATGACAGCATTTCTAAAGTAAAATTAAAATATGTAAATGATTGAGAATTATACTTTTAAACTGCTGACAAAGCATCAATGTCTCGAAAAAGAAGCGTCTCTATAGTTCTTTAGCAATAGATAATTAAGCAACTATAAGTCCTTAAAGTGATATTTGTAGATGAGACAGGCTTCAACAACATGCTGTAATATGTACATGTACATGTACCATGATTGACAAGCTGTTAAGCAAGATGAAGCCTGAACTTAAGTTACATGGACTTTGGTTGGATCTTTGACTGATATACGCCTGTACTGGAGCAGCAGAACCACCAAAAGTCTAAGTCATTACTTGCATACCGACTATACTCTCAGTATGTCCAAACAAAGACCACAAAACCCACAGCTTAATAAAAAAAAGTTTGAAGTTTGGAAGTTTGAACAACAACTGTTTGTTTTTGCAGGATTTGTTTATGGGAACACATTTTGGTTGCACAACCTGAAAAATCATTTTCAACAATGTGCAACAATTAAAAAAAAAAAAGGGTTGAGATGTCTGTGGTCACTGATGGAGCTGTAGTGGTACAACACAACAGACACAACAGAAAGGAGGCCATCTGGCATCACTCCAGGACTTCTAGCATTTCACTGTATCATTCACAAATCAGTGTTGTGCTAAACTGTGCTGAACAATAAAACAGGTGATGGATACTTTGTCGTTTCACATTTCAGATCTTTGCTGCAGGTTGATGTCACCAGACCATCTGGATCTTTTGCTGCACAATGATGTGTGTGCTTCTTGAGCAAAGGAGACGTGGTAGATGGAGTGAGTGACCGGCACTAGTTCATGTCATTGTTTTAGCAGCCATTACAACCAAAAAGCTGAGGAGTTTCAGACGTTTAACAACACCATTATGGGATTAGTCACTTATTTTGTGACTTTTCTCATATAAACAATCTCAATCTGCAGCTAGAGGGAAAGAACCAAACAGTTGCTGACATGTTCGAGGCAGTTGAAGCTTTTTGGTCAAAGCTAAGGATTTTGGAGAGAAGCATTCACCAGGAAAGTTTAACTTTCCTCGCCTACCGGAGCACTGTGAAATAAACAAAGATACAAGATTCTCAGATAAAACTAGCAGAAAAGTTCAGGGTAGTCTTTGGAAGCTCTCAAACTTTCAGCTGACAGCCTCCTCTTCCTGAGACAGTCGTTCTCTGTTTCAGCTGACAGCCAGTGGACTGCAGAAGCCAAGAAGCTGATGCCCTCCGTAGATGAGGCGGATGGGAGCGTTGGAGATCGGGAGATGTAATTTGCTCAAGCAAAATGCAAGAACATTGGCTGAGTGACTTTTGGATCAGTGTGCGTCCCCAGTTCAAAACATGAGAGCTATTGCTATGTAGCTTCTCACAATGCTCCCCTCCACTCACAAATGTGCACGTCCGTTTTCCAGAATGAACTTAATAAAGAACCAGGCAAATCTTGGACATTGCCTTTAAGATTGCTACCTCAGAATAAATGAATCACACCAGTGACAGTGATTGTGTATTGTGGTCATCAGTATGCGTTTTTATGCACCTCCCACCCTGAGGTGAATATGGTTGTAGGTGTTTTGTTGTTATATGTCTCTTTGGGAAGCTGTTGGGACTTCTTGAAGACAGCCACAATAGTTATAAGAGTTATTTTATGGCATAGAGAAGGCGTTCAGGCCATTGTAGAAAGCTGATGACTGTCTTTATCTCATGATATTCCTTGACGACGTTCCTATGCCACATGCTTTTGTGCTGTTTTGCTTTATTGTTTATTGCTATTGAGATGAACTCTTCAAATGCTTATGTCTGACATAAACCTCATGATTTGATGTAGATATTAAAAAGCACATGTGTAACAAGATCATTTGTGAGTGTTGATTTGTGTATGAGGCCTAAAGCTCAGGTGTTTTGGTTTGTCTCTTGGGATGCTTGACATAGTTTGGCCCTGGTGGAAGATGAATTGGGGGTCCCTGGCCTATATTAAGCATGGAGACGTAAATCATCATCTTCAAACTGTCCCACCGATGCAAGAAAAGACTAAGGAACTTATTTAAATGTATTGAATTTTTGTTGTTGTTGATTTAGTCTAAGAAAAGCCTTCAGTTTTATTAAGTCATGTGTGACTTTAAGAGAAGACAAATTCTTCAAGCGAGTATCGTCCCTGACGCTCTTCTGCACTTGGACTTGTTTTGTTGTGAGGTTATTAAACCATTTGACATTTTGAAAGTTTCCCATCTGTTTATCTGTATAACTTGTGATAATTGAGAGCTAAATGTTATTTTCCTCCTCCTTCTTATTTACCAATCTGAAAAACTGATCAGTTGACTCAAAGACGGATATGATCTGTGAGTTGTGTGACCCGGCCCGGACCTACCTTTGAAAGAGGATGCACGCTCTTTTCCTTTTTTAACACATCTACAGACTTGCAGAAGAATGAATGAACTTGAAGACGATTTCCTCAGCGTATGACAGTGACAGACAACATCCTCCTGTCTGAACGGTTAAGATCAGCAGTCGAGATGACAGCCGCTGCCTTTGTAGCTGTGACTGTTTGCCATCATGAAATTTTCTCCCATAACTGCTGATCTAAGAATAGTCCGGCTAGCTGCTGCGCCACATGTCCTGTCATCTATTGAGTACCTAATTGGCAAAGAAAACATACACACGGTTGCCGTGCACACACCGGGAGATGAATAAGTATGCCTGCAAATGCGCATACACACTCACGCTCACATTTTTTTGCAGCACAGCCGTGCACACAAAGTGAAATAAATGAACACACACCAGCAATACAAAGAGAGGGAGACACAATTAGAGGAGAAAAATGTCAGGTCTGTTTCAGCGTGCAGACTTCTCAAGTGACCCTCCCATCCTGGTTGTGCTGAGAATGGGAATTAACAGTGCCGGTAAATTTGGAACGTGCTCGGAGAGAGTTGCCCTCCGGTCACCGAGCTTTCGAATGAGGATGCTTTTAATCTGAGATATTCTTGACA
This sequence comes from Xenentodon cancila, assembly GCA_014839995.1. Taxonomy (NCBI): domain Eukaryota; kingdom Metazoa; phylum Chordata; class Actinopteri; order Beloniformes; family Belonidae; genus Xenentodon; species Xenentodon cancila. The sequence continues at coordinate 8,893,679 of CM026199.1, forward strand.
CTTGTGGAAAGCTGTTTATGCTTTTAAAGCTAAGCAATTTGCATTTGATGTAACTCATTAGATCATTTTCTACCTTTTAAGGTCATTTATAGTGACTAGAGTTGAAGCGACAGATGAATTATGTGAATTTCCTTTTGTTTTGCACTGGATCTTGACTTGTTATTGTCTAAAACGGCAGTTTTATCTCCTCCAATCAGTGTGATAAATTAAGAAAGAGGAGACGAGAGAGAAAGGGTGTATAAACAAAAGTACAAGCAAGATGATATTGTTCATGGAGCTTATGTTCTCCCTTTCATGTGATTTGTTATCCTTTGTAATGAGCTAATGACGTTTGTTGCACTTTTATTCAACTGGTTAAGATAATTTGGTGATAATGAGGCTCAACTCTGCTGATTTAACCGCATCAAATCGCACTGAGTAAAGGAAATAACCTGTGCACTGAGCGCGTCATTGTACTTCAACAACAGCCATTTTACGCTGTGCTGGTTCTTCTCCTCCTCTCTCTGTGACCGGCTATCTTAGCCAATTTTACAGTAAATGACTCCCTAAACAAGCTCAGCAGAGACAAGCCCAGCAGTCTGGGACCCGGTGCTCGTGTGTAAACATGATTATATTGAGGAAGTGCCTTCACATTTTCCAGTGTGCAGTGACAACCAATTAGGGCCCACGTTAGCGCAGATAATTTTTCAAATGCTGTATAGTGAGGAGTGACAGACTGGGATGGAGGGTGGGTTAGAGGAAGGCGAAGAAGAGGAAGAAGGAATTGATGGAAAGAGAGATGAGCAATTATAAGAAAAAACAGCCGGAACGCCACAGACTGGGTTGTAATTACTGTGTGTGAGACACCACATTAGTGGTGTTTGCTTTGAGTAACAGCTGAGGGGCTTTTGAGTGTGTGTGTGTGTGTGTGTGTGTGTGTGTGTGTGTGTGTGTGTGTGTGTGTGTGTGTGTGTGTGTGTGTGTGTGAGTGCACGGTGAAATTCAATTATACCTACCATTAGATTCTACAGAGGAATTTTGCGAAGAGAAATAAAAGAAAAAGTGATTTAATTTTTCTGCCGACATGAGACGTGAGTATATGTGACACCACTCTGTCAATGCTCTCAAAGTTGCCTTTGAGCACGTATGCCAGGAACAATTATGTAAAATGACATCCATGTGACAGCACCGAGTTGGAAATACACCTATAATTACTGACAGGTAGGCTTCTCTGCTGTGTGGCTCGGAGCAGATCGCGAGGCCGTCAGGATAATAATGGGTGGGGGAGCTCAATTAGTTTGTCCTCTCTCCTCCCCTTTTCCCTCCGTCTCCATAAACAAAAGGCACATTACGCATCGATTCTCAGGAGTTGCTCGGGTAACAAAGCGGTGACGGGTCTTTAATGAACTGCCTTGTGCCAGCAGCTTGAAAAGGTTCCTCCTCAGATCCTGATAATTAAGTTTGTCCAAATCAGATTGAAGGAAGTGAGGTCTTTTTCAGCCGGTTTCACCAGCCATTTAATTTGTCTGCTCCCAGATGAGCTCCGGGCAGGAGGAGAGCCCAGAGGGGCTATGGCTTACCGCTTTCCGGGTGGTGTTACTAGGAATTTCCCCTCTTGGTGATGCCTGCTTTGCACTGACCCAGCAGCCTTTCTCCGAGTCATTTTGAGTGGTAGGCGGTTTTAATCTTCGTCTTTATTGATGATGATATTGTGCAAAGTTCACGATTAGGCCTTAAAATTTGTGAAGTCAGTTCCTCCCTGAATTCATTTCCTTTCATGCTGTAACTCACATGCCAGGAGTGTTTAGCAGGTGCCGGCAGGTGGCCAGTAAAGGGAAAGCATCTTGTTAGTTTAAAATATATCCTCCCAACAGAGGACTTGAGGAGAACTGTTCAGAGAATATAACTTGGAACAGCCAGGCGTTTGGGGCTACAATCAAAAAAATGCAACCAACACAGGATTTATGACTGCAATATTCAAAACATAAATCATCCCGAAAAAGTTTCAGGCAAGATATTACTTAGACTGCAACACTACATACCTGCCTTCTCACTCAGGGTGTTTCTCTCTCTCTTCCTCCCCCCACCCGTATGCGTTGTCTTTTATCCTCCAAGAGATGCTGTTTTTAATCTTGTTGAGCACGCTGCACCACACTTATGTGTATAATCCTTATAATTCCCATGTTAAATGGAACATAATCACACTAGCACTAAAAGGCAATTCTGTTCGACCTCAGAAAATCAACGGAAAAGTGGGGAGGGTGTTGGTGGGGGTGGGGGTGACCCACAGCACAGGTTATTGCTTTCTGTTGAGCGTACGTCAACAACTCTTGAATTTAATGCATTCCCGCAGCGCTGCGCAGCTCACTGACCCTCAGGGGAAATAAGAGCATGCAGCCATTAGGGGGTTATGGGCAAGTAAAGGAAGGTTTAAGACATATGCGGTGTAACGCTGAGGAGAGAATAGTACATGTGGGCTCTGAGGCCTCCACCATGCAGCAGCAGACTCCACACGTGACTTCAAAGCTTCAAAGGAGGCATGCCGGTTGTTTTTTACAGGTGAACACAACTTCATGACTTTTTTTTTTAATTTATCAGACATGCTTTGATGAAAATACCATAAAGATACAGTATGATTGCTCCTATTTCAGCTATAAATATACAAATGCAGTGCTTGTTCTACAGCGGTCAGACTTAAGGGCTGCAATCATCCATTCAACTCCGTTTTCTCGCCTCACATGGCGCTTTAACGTAGTCAGAAAGAAGACGCTTTCTCCTGAAAACCTTAATTAAGAAAAGGTTTTGGCGTGTTTTCCCTCCCTTTGAAGTGACCAAAGCTCTGCACGTGTTGCAACCAAGCGATTTCACAACCATGACAACTATGAAGGGGGGGGGGGGGGGGGGTACCACACCAGGACCGTTTATCCATCCCAGCATCACACCATGCTCATGGTCATGGAGCCAAAATACTGTAGCGTTCCTGTATCTATGTTCAGATTTTGTAAATGTTGAGAAAGTTAAGTAGTTCCTGTTTATGTGGGTTATATTGAATGCATTTAGGACTGAAGCGGGTGTGGAGGGTGGTGGAGGATGCACTGAGAGTGGCTGCTGTTCTTTTTCTCAGTTTCAGACATAGTTATGGCCGACAGTAACCGGTTCTGTTTAGTGAAGCAGCTGGTCGCTGGTTATGGAACGCTACTTTATTCATACAGAGTTATCAATCAACTTAGTAAGCATGTATTTGGACTGTGGGAAAAAGCCGAAGCACCCAGAGGGAACCCACGCAAGCACGGGGAGAACATGCAGAGAGACTCCTCCCCGGAATCGAACCACTAACCTCTATTCCATCATACTGTCCTTTTTAAAATAAATCTTAAAATAATAAATGTTCAAATAAATAAAAATGACAATGACATAAATACAAAAATTAATTAATTATTTTTTTTTTAAATTACAACTTATTTCATGAAATTTTTACTTTATAATGATAGATTTATTTATTTAATGACACTCATACTAATTGTATATTTTTTTATTAGAGAGACTTTTATTTTGCATTGCCATTTTTATTTCAGGGCTCTTTTTAATCCGTGGCTCTTTTCATTTCATGTTCTTATATTCAAATGAAGGGGCGTGGTTTTATATGTGGGTTTGGCCAGTCGTGGACTTCCGCTGATCCTTATGTGGGACAGGAAAGCTGGAAGAAAACAGAAAACCGATTAAAAAAACACATCAAGGAAAAGGAAGAACAAAACATTGCAAAATGTGTTACAACTTGGACTTTCAGTACATGTTTCAGATTTGAAAACTGTAAAATATCTGTGACTAAAAGCATCTCAGACGTATTGAGAGAGGCTATCAACCACCTTGATGGAACGGCAGCGCAACCCCACCTACACCAGCCTCACCAAGCCCTTTCCACCACCACTGTTACCAACTCCGTTTATCCTGACTGCAGATTTATAATTATTAAATTAATTATTGAATATTATTATTCAGTGGTGCTGGGGCAGTGCAGGATCAACCAGCAGCTTCACGGATGCGTGATTTATTTGCAGTCTAGATGTTCTGCTCTGGCTGGAGCTGGGAGGCGCTGCTGCATGAAGACTGGCCGCCTGAGAGCGTCCTGGGACAGGAGGCCGCCACGGCAGGACCCGCTGCTCCTCGCTGTGAAGAATGATACCTGCTTTCATGTTTGACTCTCATAAAGTCTTCAGTAATACCTTAAAAAAGTTGGTTGATTTGCTGCTATTCGCCTTTCGGAAACAAACAATCAAGCAAAAACACAGTTGCCCGATTATCATCATTATTATCATTAATGAATAAATAATCTAAAATGCGGTGAAGTGGTTCTTTAGCCTGACGAATGGGAAACCTACGTCGTTGTGGACCGTGTTGTTGCTTTATTTAGTTAGGTTATATAAAATATAAAGCCACACCCCTTCATTTGAATATAAGAACATAAAATGAAAAGAGCCCTGAAATAAAAATGTCAATGCAAAATAAGTGTCATGAAATATGTAAATGACATTACAAAATAAAAATCTCACAAATAAAAAAATACACCATTATGAAATAAAATGGTCAATAAATAAATAAATCTATCATTATGAAATAAAAATGTCATGAAATAAATAAATATACCAATATGACATAATTTGTCATTAAATAAAAAAGCTATAATAAAACATAGATTTTATTAATTTTTTGTTAATTTCATTGTCATTTTTTATTTATTTATTTGAACATTTAATAATGTAATATTTATTTTGTATTATGTCATTGTCGTAGTTTTTAATTTATCTGATTATTTAATGATGTGAGTGTTTTTTTATTTGATTTTGAATGAAACGACATCCCATAGCTGGTATCTTCTCGCTCCATCCTTTCAACACGTCCGTCTGGACGCCACAATACGATGCGTGACATTATCACGCAAATGTGTCGGACGTTGGCAGAACCCATCGTCCATCTTCCAGACCCGGTTTGATCCGTTGCAGGGTCACGCGGGTCTGCGGATCCTGTCGCGAGGCAGGGGTCCACCTGGACAGGTCACCAGTCCGCAACAGGGCCGTAAGCAGAACACAAAAACTGAATCGTTAGCTACTGGGAGCCGGTTTTTGATTCCCCTCCCTAGTCATGAACATGAGCAGTATTGCACATATTATGGGATGCGTTTGCAGGGATATCCACTCCTGGGGAGAGTGGTAATGGCGGTGGGAGCGCCATTAAATGGCTGTGCTGTGAGTGGTAAATGAGCATGCTCCCACCAGAGACGCAAAAATGTTGTACAGGCGTGCACGGCATCCGCGTGCTGGGCACCACTAAAAATACACGAGTCTATTTTCAGGCCAAAACCTCGTCAAGTTACATACAGCAGATGAGCTGGCGGGAAGTCGGACACGAGGGTGGCACAAAGAATCCGGGGAATTTTCAAAATAAAACACCTCTTAAATCGACATTTTCTAAACTGGTGGGTGGTTTGGGAAAACAATTTAGAGGGTTTTCCATAAATGAACCATGCACAGGGCGAAGTTTGGTTTAGAAACTGAAAACCTCATTTTATTCAACACTGCTAATGCTTTTTATTTGTGTAATTCCAGAAAGTGTCGGGCATTGAGATGTTTGAGTTGGGACTGAGTCCTGTTCATTTCTTTTGTTTTATTGAGTTTTGGTATTGCTTTACTGTTTTTGGACTCCTGTTCTGTGTTGGTCTTGATTACCTGTTTTACTCTGAAAGTGCTCTCCCCTGGGGTGTCACTTCCTGTGTTGGTCTGCTCTATCTTGACTGTCTTCACTTTTGCCTCAGTAGCCCACACATGCGAGTGTGTGTGTGCGTGTGTGTGTGTGTGTGCGTGTGTTTGTGTGTGTGTGTGTGTGTGTGTGTGTGTGTGTGTGTGTGTGTGTGTTATATCATCTAGCATTGTCCTCCTTTCCTTGCCAGTTTGTCTCATTTTTCCCAGTCATGTTTTTGTGATAGTGTCTATGCTACTTTTCAAACTTCTGGCTGTTCTCCTGCCTGTTGTTTGTGACTTAGTTATTGTTGTTTTTTGTTTTTTATTAATGTTTATCTGGTCATCCTGCTCTGTGCAACATATATTTGTTCTACAGTTTTTTAAGAGGAATGAAAAAACACTCAATCATCCATCATCACTCCTGCTTCCCAGTCTCCTGCATTTTGATCCTGAAACTTAACAGAAAAAATGTGAAGGTAATCAAGTAGAGAAGTGTGCGCTTCTCGCATGATCTCGAAACTTTCAGGTAAAAAACTCATTAATCTAGCAGAGCAGGCAGCTCTCACTAGTGCTCCACTTTGAAAACACCCCCAGTGAGATTTGGAGACAAAGGAAAACTGTTTCCAAACCAGACTACAGCATCTAACTCCCTGTGGGATCGAGGCTTTGTAACACTTCCCAGAGTGACATCAGCCGTCACTTCTCCACCACGATGGGTCATGTCTTTCCTCGTTGCCATTGTGTGAACACACACCTGAATGCTCCAGACCAGAAAACTGCCAAAACGTCTGCTTTTTTTTGTAGATAGCCACTTCTGGTAGGTGTTAAGAGGAAGGAAGGACCATATTTTTACTTAACTGGAACCGAGCTGAAATCAGATGCACTTTGATTTTTCATTGTACCTTAAAGAGTTCAAACTTGTTTCATGTTGCACAACAATTTAGCTTGAACTTCTGGTCGTGCACCATACAGCCAACGAAGCACGTTTACTTTGTCATACTTTCTGAGTCTAAATATGTTTCATTGTGTCCAGATTTCTATGAGGGGACATTGTTGGATTTGGAGCTGACCGATGTAAGACAGCGTTGTAAACAAAAGAGCAGTCGTGTGAGGAGGTGGATTGTACACCCTTTAAACAAGTCTAGACAAAGGCACGAAGCAAAAAAAAAGCAAAGTGCACTAAATGTCGCAGTGCAGCGGACCAATCCCAGCCCTCGCGGTCTGCGTCGCATAGTCAAAATAATTTTGGAGCTGCATGTCAGGTGATTCAGAGGCTCTGCAGCGTGGGCTTTCGGGTACTTCAATGGTCCCTCTGCATGTTGCACTCCCTGACGACATGTTACGACATCAGCATGAAAGTAACAAACGAAACAACGGCTGTGGTGGACGTGATATGTTGTTGGAGTGAATACACAGAATAATTAAAGCAGTGTGTTTCAGAGCAGATGTATAGAGACGTTTGTGTAAACGTGTAAATCCTAGTGTGCAGAACGCACTTATTTTATACACAGTATTACATAACACACGGATATGAACCGGTCTTATTTCGCTCAGTATATAAACCATTCCTTTGTGAACGTGATTTTATGTGCGCATGTGTGATTTGTTTACGATGCTAAAGCACTTTTATAATTAGGGTAGATAAGCAATACTTAACATCCCCTGCATAGTCACTCATGCACACATATACACACCCCATTACAATAACGCGCAGCATTAGAATATTGGGTTTACAGCCCCATCGTTTGTCAAGGGGCTCTTTAGGGGCTGTAAAAATGTCAGAGTGTGGGGATTTGTCATCGCCACTAAGGCCTACTCCTTCTATTAGTCATGAAATATACAGGGAGGCAAATGCAGGCTGTGATGAAGACGCAGCAGCGAGACGGAGTGACATAAAATGAGTGCGCGTGAGTTAAGTCACAGGCTGCAATGTCGATGGTTTTCTCTGAGGTTTTGTTTTCTTCATACAATATGACAACAGAGAAAAGAGAGGAGCAGAGAACATGCAGCAGAGTAAGAGATAAGCACCGTGTGCTCTCAGCACTATTTCAAGTCTCTTTTTTTTTTCCTATGCATACATGAGTGTGTGTGTGTTCATCCTTTGCACGTAGTGATTTCCCATTTTCAATATCCTGTTCTATTTCATTCTGTTCAATTGTGTCTCCTTCGACTTCACGTACACATACGCACACAATCACAGAGATAGACAGCCTCTCTCTATGAAGAAAGATGATGCCATTGAAGATGATGACAACTCCCATCTGACATTTACTAACCTTTTGAGCAGAGAGATGGAGATGGAAGAGGGAAAGAGAAAAGAAGGGGAGCGGATGGACAGATGAGAGGGTCTGGGGGATGAAGGTAGGACGTATGCATGGCATTCCTGTTTTCTAGTCTGTTCATCATCACATTGTGCTCAGGTCCCTGAAAAAGCTTTTGTTGCCCTCTGTCTCTATTTTCAGACCTACAGCACACTCATGTCTCTTTTTTTCTTCAATTTTTGCAAAACATTCATTTTGATTCAAGTTATTGTTGATTAGTTTTATTTGGCAAGTAGAGTGTTCCTCTTTTTGAGTTTGTTATTGTTTGTGTGACAGAAAAGACTGCTGTTTAGTCATAACCGATTAATCACTGCGGAAGGTTCATCCGCACTTGTTGAGATCACATCCAGATTCGTCACTGCAAGTCAAATCTAAAACGTTTGTAAAACAGCGAAGTAAAAGAAGAGAAGGAACATCATCTGAGTGAGAACACACCTATACCACTCCAATTAAGATGAGAGCTAATAGTAAAGAGTCGTTTTTTTTTTTTTTTGTCTTTTTAAAGGTAACTACATTTTCAGACTTTTCAGACTGTAAAAGCTACTGAAAAGGTAATTTTACTGTAAACTTTTACCTGTTTACTTGTTACTTTTACTTTACTAAATTGCAAGTCCAGGTTTGATGATTTTGCATGAAAAATGTAACAGTTGGCACAGGTTTTCCTAACAAATACGTCGAGGTGTCTGCAAACTGCATAGTTCAAAAGAACCTTTAGCAAGCAGAGTAACGTTTCCAGAAGAAAAGATTTTCACCAATCTAATTTTTTACCTCTGGTGCCTTCAGAGCAGCTTTGCAGCAGCGTAATTCCAAAGGCCGACAACCACGGGGGGAGACGTCCTGAAAACAAGAAGTTTTGGCTCAGGTGTTCTTGACTAGCTTCATTCCTGGAGGCCTGTCAGTGAACAGAGCTAATTAACTCAGGAACGCTGGTGAGACACCGATATGTTCAACATACAGTATCAACGCAATGTTTTCTACACTTTATGTAAATTACCTCAACAAACATCAAATCATGCAATGTTTTGCATGTTTATTTAGCATTCAAAATATGAATGTGGACAGAACGACAAACAGTGACAACAAAGAGGACAGTGGGACGCCTCTGTTGAGTAAATACTATGCTCATTACCTGCTACTGTGTAAAATTACGGATTATGTCATCTTCAGCCACTCTATATATGTGTTTTTCCGAATACGCCATGTTAACAGGTGTACGTGTGGGAAGTGTCGTTAAATGCAGACTGAGTCAGAAAACGTCTGCAGCCAAGAAGCGCTCATGATGTCGTCGCCAACCTGCTTTTGATTCAAAAGTTGCCAACAGCTGAGGCTGCCTTGGCATGAAAATCAGTGAACTTTGCACGTCGCATAAACGTGCAAGACTCTGCAGCTATGCTCACTGTCCCATATTGTTTGCACCAGTTGCCTACAGCACAGGGAGTTTACTCACCACATGCGGTTCAGACTCACAAGATTCTAGCATTGAAACAGCACAGACTTAAGTTTTAGTCGTTCTGCAACTCCAGCAGGTTACTGGGCTTTGCTCATAAATAGCCTTTTGTGCCTTTTGTGGAGTGTCACAAAAATTGTGACACAAAAAAGTGCATCGACACCTTTGCTTGTCCGGACAGAACAAACTGCATCCCCCGAGTCGTGGTCTTCCCACCGTCCCCTCAAAAAGAAAAAAAAATAAAACCGTAATGCAAAGACATCGTGGAAACAGCAGAATACTCAGTAAGAAGTACCAGGAGATCCAGATGGATGGAAAACCCACTTGATATTTGCCGCACAGTTGTAAACTTCTGATTTTAAATTGATTGCTAAAGCTCTTGCGCCTGTTGAAATTCACTGCATGGAGAGTACTATATCTTTGTGTATGAAAATTCAATTTATGAAGTCATCAAGGGCTGGGGGTAGAAACAGTCTCTGGATGGAAGTGTTTTCAGCTCTTCCAAACCAAGTATGTTTTACATAGAAATACTAAAAAAAGATGTTTTAACGTGTCTTTGGTCACAACGAATATGAAAATCCATCATTATAAAAATGCAGATAACAAAGAAAACAAAGGGAAAAACACATGGTGACTGAAAATATTGGGAATTGTACTTTTCTGTTTTAATTTAAAAATAAATCTTGTGTATGTACACATGAATGGCTTCTTTCTGTTTTAGTAATACGGGATCTTTTGATGCACTTAAATGCAACACTGGGTTGTTTGGGATTTCATTGGTTATATCACTTATCTTTAAAATCATTTGTGACTGGCTCGTCAGAAGCTGCCAGACCCTCAACTTGGACTCCTGTTGGTAAATATTTCCTGTAGACGAGGCACGGAAGCTCCTGTTGGCTCAAGTGAGCTGTCAATCACCTCAACATCTCAAAGGCCACTGGTCTTACATGTGAAGCTCTAGATGATCGACCTCATAGCATGACGGGGACTTTTAACCACCAACTGATTATAGATGATGGAACACCAATCCATCAGTATTATGCTTTGTAGTGATGGTTTCTTCAGACTAAACCTTTTATTGGACTTCTTTCTTTTTTGGACCTTTTGTTGTTGTTAAAAATACTTTTTTGTATAGATAATTCTACAAATTTTAGTCTGTTCATTAAAAAAAAAAAATCACATTTAATTCAGAACATAATTGCAATTATTCTCACACACAAGTCCCGTCATTAAAGACCCCACAGCTCCATATTAGCCCAATAGGATACTTCACTTTAACATTGTAGGGCAACGTGTTCTTACCATTAAGATAAGAGTAAAAATGTTTCTTCACAATAAAGCTTTTAGTTCATCCGGGCAGGGTTGTAACTGAGCAGATTTAGAGCTGAAAGTTTTAAAAAAAGCAGCTAAGCAACATACTGATCGGCTTGGCAGAACACATGACCAGAAGCTTTTTGTGAACCCGAACCAACAATTGTGCTTTCCAGCTGAGTACAACAAAATGTGACCTCAATCTTTGGTTCTTCTCACTTCAAACTGCCTACATTGTAGAGCTCACAGTGCCCTGAGAGGCAGCTATGGAGGCTTGCAAATGCAAAAGCCTGAATGATACTGAGCTGGAGGGTGACCTTGACCAACATGAAGTACCCTCCACAGTTTGGATTATCACTTCCCATGACCATAAAACACAATTTGATTCCACTAACTGGGTTTCAGTTCCTATCAAAAGTTGAATTGGTTTCCACTGGAGAGTTGGGTTTTGTCAGGCCGGCCCTTTGCCACTGATTATGTTCATAACTTGAGAATGTCTTGGTGCCTTTTTTTTTTTTTTTTTTGCTGGAGGGGTTTGCAGCCAGGTGTGAAGCAGCAGGGACGGTGGTACTGATTACCTTTTTAATCTGAGATTAAAAAGGTAATCAGTACCACCAAATTTGAGATTTGGTGGTACTGATTACCGTTTTAATCTCAGATTAAAAAGGGTAAAAAAAGGCCCTTTCAGGTCTGAGATGTTTCCTTAAGTTGAGGAGTTTAAATATCGTTGGGTATGTTTACTTGTCAGGTATGTTTACTTGTCGGGTATGTTTACTTGTCAGGTATGTTTACTTGTCGGGTATGTTTACTTATTGGGTATGTTTACTTGTCAGGTATGTTTACTTGTCGGGTATGTTTACTTGTCGGGTATGTTTACTTGTCAGGTATGTTTACTTGTCGGGTATGTTTACTTGCCGGGTATGTTTACTTGTCAGGTATGTTTACTTGTTGGGTATGTTTACTTGTCAGGTATGTTTACTTGTCGGGTATGCTTACTTGTCGGGTATGTTTACTTGTCGGGTATGCTTACTTGTCGGGTATGTTTACTTGTCGGGTATGTTTACTCGTCAGGTATGTTTACTTGTCGGGTATGTTTACTTGTCGGGTATGTTTACTTGTCGGGTATGTTTACTCGTCAGGTATGTTTACTTGTTGGGTATGTTTACTTGTCGGGTATGTTTACTCGTCAGGTATGTTTACTTGTTGGGTATGTTTACTTGTCGGGTATGTTTACTTGTCGGGTATGTTTACTTGTCGGGTATGTTTACTCGTCAGGTATGTTTACTTGTCGGGTATGTTTACTCGTCAGGTATGTTTACTTGTCGGGTATGTTTACTTGTCAGGTATGTTTACTTGTCGGGTATGTTTACTTGTCAGGTATGTTTACTTGTCGGGTATGTTTACTTGCCGGGTATGTTTACTTGTCAGGTATGTTTACTTGTTGGGTATGTTTACTTGTCAGGTATGTTTACTTGTCGGGTATGCTTACTTGTCGGGTATGTTTACTTGTCGGGTATGTTTACTTGTCGGGTATGTTTACTTGTCGGGTATGTTTACTCGTCAGGTATGTTTACTTGTTGGGTATGTTTACTTGATGAGTTACACTCTGACACTACTGTGGGTAGTAACTGACAGAATAAGTCCTCAGGTCCAGGAGGCTAAACTCTATTAGAGATGGGATGAGAAGTTTCACCGTTCAAGAGGACTTGGAGTACAGTCACTGCTCGTCCACTTTGACAGAAGCCAGTTGAGGTGGTTTGGGCATCTGGTTGGGATGACTCCTAGATGGATAGATGATGAAAAGTAAAGGAAAGAGAGAGAACAGGTTTATGTGCACAACGTCCAAGTGTGAACACCTCTACATAAGCAGATGATTTTGCACTTTACTCGTCTGGAACATGTGGAGTGATCAGAGAAATAAAAGAAAAATCTAACAGCAACATCTAATATTATGCTTAGTACAATATACAGTGCAAGTTAAAAATGATACTAGAAAATTATGTCTTGTTTGGAAAGGTTTCTAGAAAAAAGCATTATTTCTTCTAAAACATGGCAGGACAACTTAAGTTTGCTAAGCTGAATCTAAAAAAATATCAAGACTTCTGGAACAATTTCCTTGGGAAAGAGGAGATCCACTTAGAGATGTTTGGCCATAATGCACAGCGCCATGTTTGGCAGACATGGAACGCAGTCTATCAGCACAAACACCTCATACCAGCTGCCAAGCACAGAGGCGGAGGGGGAGTGGTCTGGGGTAGGTGAGCCTCATTTGGCCATTCATTTAGGCTGTAAAGTCAGGATTCATCTCTTGACTCCATGACTTTAGTTAAAGCTTGGAAGAAACTTTACATATATTTTTTATAGGTGTATTATTATTTCTTTCACCTCAGCAGATCATTTACATACACATTTAGCAGTTTCCAGAGTCACACTTTCCCATATAAATGGGGAAGGGAGACTCTGTAGTAAGTGAGTGTGTGTGCACAGCTCATGCACATGCACAGTGCTGCAAAAGTACTTTGAGCAAAACACTGGAATGTTAACACATTAACCCACACATTGAGGATTCCTAAGAATATAAAGCTGTAGTAAGCTATTTACATCACTGATGACTCCATCTTTTGCCAGTTTCTAAGCTCAAGGATTGTTGAGAATTTCAAAAGATCCTCCCACAGTTTCAAAATCTCTTTTCTAAAGGCTGTAGAACAGCAGTGGCTGTGAAACATTATGTTTTTGATGTTAATACTATAGTCATATCATTATTCCACTGAAGCTGCATGAGCTGATATCACAAATCTAGACTTTACCTCAGACTTAGACAACTCCATGTGTTTTCTTTTGTCAATTAAAGCATCCATGATGTAAAAAATGAATGTGCAATGATTCACTCTCTCTTGTGAACTTGTGAAAATGAAAAAATGAGACCCTAACTGATCAGTTTAATAAATTTGAGTCCTGATGACGATGATGCAATGCTTTTTGTACGAGGAACATCATCTAAACAGGAATATCATGAGTTTTATTGACGAGAGCTGGTGGGAAAGAAAAGTACTGTTCTCTGCCTCCATCACACTTTTCATTGAGGTGCTGTATTTACTTCTTAAAAAATAACAAAGAAAAAATATATTGGAGTTGGAGAAGGACAACGGAGGAAGAAGCAAAATGGTTTGTAGAAGAAGGTTCAAGTATGTGAATGCACACATACGTTGTGCATGTACATGTGCTCACCAACTCAACCTCATTATGCAGCAGGTCACATCTCATATCCCAAAGGTTAGTCAGTTCTTCTCTGGCGTGGCTGAATTCTCTGGCTTCTTTTCAAGATCTCCAAAGAGAACCTGCGCACTTGATAAAGTGGTTGCACACAGACTTCCAAGAGCGAGCACGGTAAGGTGGAACTTCCATATTCGTGCTGTGAACACTGTGTTTGAGCACAAAGATGACCTGCTCTAGTGTTCTGAGACCATCAGGAACCTTTAAGGAGAGTTTGTTCCTACCACTGTGACAGAACCTGGAGGGTTTGTGAGGCTACTGGAGGATGACACTTGGATCTTCTTCATGAAACTGTTGCATCACATCAGGCCTCATGTGGATAATCTGTACAGCCAGCTCCAGTAGCGGACCATCGACTAGGTTTTTCCACGAGATTCATGCACTAGTTCACAGACAACATACAAAATATCAGGTTAATTTATATATATGTTGTGTTGTTTAATATTTCTGATTTTGTGTTAATCCCTGTGATGCTTGAACTTAACATTTCTTGTTATTTTACCTGGAAAGTAAAGCTTAACTTTTCTCTCCTGTCCTGTTCAGAGGTTCCCTCCCTAAGTTCTGTGGAGAACGTGGTGACAATGTATCTCAGCTGGCAAACGAACGCTGCACACTGGGCCCAGGTGATCTTCAGGGGGTAGCTACAGAGGGGAGAAATGTGTGGTGTTGGTCTTTTACAATGTTTTTAATCTTAGCGGTGTATTGTGCAGAAAAGTGGAGAACACCTCTTAGAATAGGCCGTGTATATTATATTAGTCTACTTTTAAAGAGGTGCTATGTTAATTTGCATCGCCCCTTAAATTAAATGAACACATAATTTGTTTTTATGTTTTAAATATATTATTATTATTAGATCATATATATTGTAGAGCTGACTTATTTCCATCTCCATTGTTTTAAATCGGTGCATTCATTTTTAAGTTTTTGGCATCATCTTAGACCGTGCAAAAGGCAGGTTCTCCTTCTCCACGCATCTGATCAGTGCTGCACTGCTACAAGCAGACAGTTTCCAGCAGTACAACAGGTCCCTGAAGCAGCACCGAGCACCACCGTGGAGGTTTACCCTCTGCTGAACAAGAACAAGTAGAAAACTGAACTGGCCCTCATCTACAGCAATGATGAGTTCAAGAGCTGCACTGGTGCTGTGGCTCTGTACCCGCTCTTCATGGTGAAGAATCTTTAGGACACCTTCTCAGAGACTGTGGCTCTGCTTAAGATCTCCATCACACCTCCTATGACCACAGCTGAATCTGAGAGGTGCTTCTCAACACTGAAGAGAATCAAGACCTTCCTCAGGAACACAATTAACCTCAGAATCATTGAGAAATCTGCTTCTCTCAAGGATGCAGTTCCGCCTCTGACCATCCCAGTGTCTGCCTTCACCTGTCTGTGTGGATTCTGTTGGATGCTTGCTGACACCCCGACCTGCAGTCCTCATCCCCTTGTATCACCGTCTATCCACATATCACCCATATTCACAGAAGTCTAATTGGACTACCAAGGACAGTTACTAATGTATCCTATCTTGTACCTTTGACGGTGTCTCTATGTCTCTATTCTTTCTTATTTCTTGCTCTACCCGGCTGGCCTTCGGCAGGAGGGTCCCCCCTCATGAGCCAGGTCCTGCTCAAGGTTTCTTCCCTCTTAAAGGGGAGTTTTTCCTTGCCACTGTTTGGCTTATGGTTTTTCTTCCACTAGGGGAGTTTTTACCTGCCGCTGTTTATGTAATAATTGCTCGGGGGTCATGTTCCGGGTCTCTGGAAAGCGCCTAGAGACAACTTGTGTTGTAATAGACACTATATAAATAAAATTGAATTGAAATTGAATTGATAGAAGGGCAAAATGTGTGCACAAAAAGTAAAACACTGCATGTCATTGCAATGCTGCTATTGTTTATTTCATTTATTTTAAATACACTGATATGGTACTTTAGTACATTATTTACCTGCTTTTTGGTATATGTCTATTTTGGAGTTTGGTATAGCAGAACAATAGATTCTACAAGCAAATGTCAGCATCTAGTGTGAAATCTTCCAGAAACAAACACATTTAACTGGCTTCAAGGTTCCATACTGATGTTTGCTTTGATATAATTAGGATCCCATGCTGTTTAGATTTAAGAAAGACTGGCTCCTGTATTTTCTGATTGTATCTTGACAATCTGGAAAATAAGAAACTGGAAAATAAATATGAGCGTCATTATAACTTTCATAAAATAACAGGTCAGTGGGTGCCTAACACTTCTGCACAGTATTGCATTGTGTTAATGTTTTTTGCTTTTTACTATTTTTAAAATTTGTATCCGTAAAATTGATTTTCAAAGGATTTTAAAGCTGGGTAGTACAGGCGTTTCCAGCATGAAGACTGTAAACCACTTTTTAAGAGGAACAAGAACAATATTTAAAAAATGTTTAAGCTTTTTGATCCCAGATGAAAAAAAAGTCTTAAAAACAAAATCTGAACACTGTGATATATGTTATACAGCACATATTGCACAATGATACATTTTTTATACCTTTTCTTCTTGTGTGCCTGTCTTTTCTTCTTGCGTGTGTGTTTAATGTTATTTTACATGGTTTTGTCTTTGTTATATTGTTTTTAGAATACTTACTTAAAAACATGGGGGAAATGTCGGTCAGTTGTTCTCCAAATTATTATTATTTTTTTTTTAAAAGTCTGTAGAATAATGTCCGTGATGGGCACATGAAATAATAACTACATAAACAGCCAGCTAGTGCTAATACTAAACATGCTTACCTGCCTCCTCCTATTCAGGCTCAGGGATCTGCTGGAGCCTGTCCCAGCTGTCCTCAGGTGACAGGGTACAGCCCGGGCAGGTCACCAGTCCATCGCTGTACGCTCACACAGCAGGGTTGGAAGCGTCCTGTGTGTTGACGTCTCTTCACTTTGTGCTACGGTAAGTGCTAAGAGGCGGGACACTTTGGAAGTACATGGTGCATTCATACACTGTGAAAAACAATCAACAGTGCATTTAGCAAGTGACCTATTGGTCTTTGAAGAGCTGTTTTGAAACCCATTTTTCTTCACATGAGGTGCAGCCATGTTGCCTGGGAAGCCGGGACAAAAAAAGCCAACCCAAGGAAGACATTTGATTGGTTGTTAGCGCTATGAGATGGGATGTCAGAAGCACCGACCCTCGAGCGTTACCGCTGCAGTGTGGATGCACTGTGACAGGTCCACATGCAGACAAACAACCACACACACTCGCTCCTCGGGTCAGTTTAGAATCACCTGTTGAACTAGGATGGATGTTTTTGGACTGGTGGAGGACATGCCACTCCTAACAGAACCTGCCAGTGTTCGAGCTGGGAGACAACAGTGTGAACCATTAAGCAACAATAAACTTGAATCTTGTTGACTAGTTAAGGTTGAATCTGGATCAGATATACAGTACATTTAAACTCTCGTCTTTAAAACAAGCTCCAGGGTTACTGGAGGTCCTGGTCGGATAGAGGGGGAGCACTGGGCTGTGGTTGTCACAACTCTCTCACAGCCTGCAGATTCCCGGTTGGACTGTGCATGTTCTTCCTGTGCTTCTGTGGGTTTCCTCCAGGTGCCCCAGTCGCCATCTAAAGTTCAAAAACACATGTTCTGTTAACTGGCAATTCTAAATTGGCATAATAGTGATTGCCAATGATGGTCGGTTTTGTTAGTGAGTACGTGGCCCTGTGATGGACTGGGGACTCATGCACCAGTGATTAATGACTAAAATGAAAGTTAATAAAATGAATGCCTTATTGGACAAAAAAGTCATTTCCAAATGAAAGCGTTTTAAGTTGTATGCTGGTTCTGCATAAACTAGAGATATACAAATTGCACGTTTTGGTCTGATTTCCTTTATGGGAGCAGAAATTAACTGTATTAATCAACATAACTGGTTAAAACAGAGGCTACAGGCTGTGTGCTCTGCTATTTTTTGTTGTTTTTAGCCTCCTCTCGTTGTGAGTTTTTTGCACGGGACATGCTCGGAGAGTGATGATGTTTAAATTGAGAATTACCTTTTAGATTTATTTTTGTTTTACTCATATTTTTATTCGTATTTTCATATTTTTATGAATAAGACCCTTTCATGCTCTAAAACTGCCTGTGGCATTTTCAAACCCTTCGAGGGTTTCTCAGGAACCCTGATCTTCACCTTCTCTTACACAGAAGATGTTTGAAGAAGTTTGTTATCATCATTATTAACATTCAGAATTAAAATATATGAACCAAAATCATATTAAATACTGTAACGTTACATTTTCAGTTTAGCCTGATGAGGTACACAAAAGTTCTGCCCCATGAAGTATCGCCATAGAAACCAAAACTGGTTCTGTTTTCATTTGAAGCCGGCCCTTGATGGTCAGTCGATGAACTGCAAGAGTCGCTTCTGCGTTGGTGTCTGCAGTAGCAAACTTAAACGTAATTTTGAAGCCGCTCTCAAAGCCACACGAAGAGTCAGGTCATAGTTTTGGACGTTTATTTTCTACTTTGCTGCCAGCTACCTCCAGGGTTTATTTCCTTTCACATAAATCAAAGCTTCTCTCAGACTGAACACACATGAACATATTCCTGGTCGGTTCTAAGCAGTAAATGTTGGTTAATTAACTGTAACAGAATCATACAGGTATTAAACGGTATCATAATAGTCAAAAAACATCTTTACACCTGACCTAGCTCTGCTGCTAATCCGCTCTCGGTCCTGTACCTGTATACTACGATGAGCATGCGCTGTGCATGGTTCAGGTACTATATAATAATGGGAAACCGGGTGTTAAACACAACAACTAATGCCATTAAACAGTTTACCTTGACAAAACAAGTGATAGTGTCATCACACAACAACAGCAAAAGTGTAAAAACACCCCATGCACCTACATCCTAAATATCTTAACTATACTGACTCCGGCCGCGTCAGATTGGAAAACTGCATGTTGGCCTTTGGCCTGACTAACATTTCCCCGGGGAATTCCTGGACTGGATATTATACCGTTACAGTGATCAACTCCTATGTCAAAGACATGTTTTCCAGTAACTGTACCTTCATGGTGCACTTCATGACAGAGAGAGAGAAAAATAAAGATTTTTCAGTGATCTACGCTGATGCTTTCATTACTACAATCACGATCTGATCAGTCATGTTGTTTTTAGTCCTCCTGAATTGAAAAACTGTAGTATGAATGAAATTGGCCCCTTCTCGTGTATAATTCTTTATCTGGAGCTGCCCACATCATTGTCATGTAGAAGTCTATTCAGTTGCTTCAGAGCACTTTTTTGTCCAGCAGCATCGTATAGACCAACAAAGCTAAAATCCAATCAGAGTGCATAAATCATCTCCAAAAAATCAGTTTAAACCACATTTTCTGTCTGTGTATAATATACACCACAGATACAAACAGATATGTGCATGTAAACATGAAGTCATGGCTATGCCTGAATGCAGCTCTTTAGTGTAACTACTATTATAATCAGTTTTAATGAGCATTACTGGTTGTTATTCCCTTAAGCATGCTTCTTTCTCAATCTTTGTCTGACTCACATCATTCTTCTCTCTCTCTCTCTCTCTCTCTCTCTTTCTCTCTCTCGCTCTCTCTCTCTCTCCCTCCCTCCCTCTCTCTCTTTCTCTCTCTCTCTCTCTCTCTCTCTCTCTCTCTCTCTCTCTCTCTTACACACACACACACACACACACACACACACATACACACACACACACACACACACACACACACTTCATCTCCTGCATTATTCCTCCCCTTTCTTCCCTCTGTTCTCTTTACTTTGAAGCTCAATTAATGCCCTATTCCATATAAGCTGTGCTCAAACACCCCCTGGGTCTGCACCACAAACCCTCCACCACACACACACACACACACACACACACACACACACACACACACACACACACACACACACACACACACACACACACACACACACACACATTAGGACCACAAACCGAGATATTGTTTCTATAAGATGACTTTACCTTACATGCGACATGGAAATGGTGGAAAAAAACAAGATAATCTAAATTATCTTAACCTTTTCGTGTATGGGATTTGAGTTTTCCAACAGCGGTCTTAGCGTGATGTTTTGACGTGCGTGTTAGTCTTGTTCTCATCACAGCTGGAAACACTGTCATCGTGTTGTCATGAGCTCTGGTGCTGCCTCTGCCTGACAAATTGCACTCGTACATCAACCACAAGACGCGCAGCACCAGTAATACGTCTTCACTGTGACCCTTGACTTTCATAAATAAGCCATCAGTAGGATTTAAATAAAAGCTTCTCATATGAAAATGGATTTGGAAGCAATTTGTTTAAAAACATGTGGATGACAGCTTCATGTAGTGGCAAATGTAAATTTGTATTTTGCTTTATTGTTTAGAATAAAGTTGCATGTATGTATGCATGTTGGAGTTTTTTAGATGACATCTCACCACCTGTGAAACCCAAAAATGCATTACCTGCCTCACGCTGCATTTCTGTACCTGGGGATGAATCATACAGTACATCAGAGACTAATCAGTATGTATAGTACACACATCTTCTTTATCAATAATAAAAAAAAAAATAAATTGTTTTTATTAAATGTTTTGAACTCCTTGCACACGACTGAAATGCACATTTTCAAAGTTTACAAATGGGAAGTGCCGTGTTCAGTTTATCTAAGTATTCAAACGTTTCCCTTGCACACTGCAACAGTACATGCTTAAAGGAAACTGGTCTGGGCAGCAGAGTCACATTAACCTCACTACACTTTACAACCAGGTGCACAAAATGTTGCTTTATTACTGGTAAACAAGGAACTACACTATTTAACCATTGTTAAAGCATTAATCTTATTGCATCATTGGGAGGACAGACACAGTTGTGCACATGTTGTGAGCAGGCTATGTAAATGCATATGCTGCAAAATCGCATTTCCAAGATTGTAACAAAGCTTGTTTCAAAAAGATATTTTCAACAATTTTGATGGTTTTAAGAATTCTAGTGAAGAAATAACTCCAGCTCCCACAATTCCTTCTCCACATGAATTCCCTTTGTGTTAGCACCAGCACAGTTGAACTACACAAGTTCAATGTGCATGTGGTGACTAAAATGGAGCGGCATTTGCTGTTACTTGATAAAATTGAACCAATGATGAGGAAGAAACGGGACCTGGTGTTACACTTGTCATGGAACAAGAAGCAGAACATGTTTTTTTTGAATATCTAAGATCCTTTAATATTACAAAAATGCTGAGTTTTTAAAAAATATCTTTTTAGGAATGAGAAGTAAAGACACATTTCTGAAACACAGAGACATTTCTTGGTTACACTATACTACTGCTATATGTCTATATGTTTGTTTTTGTTTTTTTGTTTTTATTAAAAAAAAAGGTACTAATAATGATTTCTGAATTGAACGCTAGTTTTCCAAATGTTTATTTTTGCCCATCCACAATAAACTGCAACACTTCAGTTTACAAAGTTTACAAAGTGGGCCTGCAGCTTATTACATGTTCTTTTGCTTTTGAGGATCTCCAGGTTCTCCAGAACCTCTCCAGAGCTCTGCATTGGTGACCCGTCCAGTGTTTGCCCCTGTCATTTCATCTGAAGAGAGCTGGGATAGGCAAATCCCCGTGACACTAAATAGGAATGAAAACATATTAATATGGATGTAGTCTTTATCTACTCAGTAGTGCACTATGTAGGTGTGCAGGAGTGTGTGATGTCAGAGCCTGCAGTGCTCACTGCACAGTGATCACCGGGAAGACTGACAGATCTGTATTGGTTGAACACAATGAATAGACAATGACTTGTAGCTTCTGCTTTTGGTGCAGTGTCTAACAGGAAACATCACGTTGGCCGATGGGACTGGTTTCCTACGATTAAATCATAAGTCTGGTCAAATATGAAATTACAAGAATAAAACATGACATATGTCAGGACAGATACAATAATGAAGTAGCAACATCTCTCCCCAGATCATTCCCTTACATTTTTTCTGGTTGAGGAGTAGCTTGACTCTACTCCCTTCTTCTACAAAGTGTGCCTCCTTTGTGCTGCTCAAGACAAACAGTAAATGTTGCAGGATTGAGAATTTGGTTGAGATAAAAATAGGGAGGCTTGATACTCTGATTTGGGTTATTTTATTTGACTTGTATTGCTCAAAACAAAGTGACAGGATTGTGCTTTGTTGGAGGTTTATCACTCTGGACACATTTTAGAGTGAGATTGCTTTGTTTTTTCTTAAATATATCACATATGTGTTCCAAGTCATTCATTCATTTTTTATAGCTGCTTAATGCTATACAGGGTCATAGGGTCTGCTGGAGCCTATCCCAGCTCATTACAAGTGAAAGGCAGATGTAAAAAAAACAAAAAACAGACGGCATAGAGGCTGAGTATCATTGACGCTGAGGAAAACACAGTATACACATACAATATATTTGTTTTTGTTTTTTTACCAGTTGTTATAAGGAGAATATGTAGGTGGATCCTGGATCTTGGGTTCTGTGCTTTCCAAAAGCTGGGGGCTGAGAAAAGGACTCTTCACGCTGCAAGGCTGCAGTGCTCCTTGGGCTGGTACTCCAGAGTGTCAGGCAAAACTTGGGCAGAACAGGGAATAATTAGAGTGAGGCTGAACATGACATGACGCCACTCGAGAGCAGACACAAGCTTGAAGGTCAGCCAGACTACAAGTACCTGTGGCAACGATCTGAGGAGAACTGATGAGAGGGCTGGGGAATACGCAGCGGCAGGTTTACGGGAGACAGGTGTGTGTGGACACACCCAGCAGTAGAAGCAGGTGCCCAGTCACGCCCACAAACACACATACCTGCACAGACCATCCAAGACGGAAGCTAGGAGCAGCCGAACAATATCCACATCCATAAAAACTGCAAATAATAATAAACACAGAGCACAGAAATTAAAAGTAAAAGGAAACTACATACCTCTCAGGGCAGCCGGATATAGGATATGCGTATTATACCAAGATGCCACCACAGCAATGCTGATTTGTTTATTTCAGCTATTGTACTGGATTTGTGTGTATTGCAATTTTATGAATCAGATATGAAAAGTATAACATATAAACTAGTGTGAGCCTTTCGGTGTCATCAGGGGCTGGACCCGGTCCCAGCTGTTATTAAATGAGAGGTGGGATTTCTGGGCTGTGACAGGCCCACGCAGGCAGTGCTGCCTCATACTGATACCTACAATCAATATACAATCACCATTTCACCTTATATGTATTTATTTGAACTGTAGGACAAAAATGAATCACTCGTGGTTTTCTTTCCTTTTTAAAAAGCTGCAGCTTTATCTGATTTGTAACTGTTTATCTTCATCCAGGTAACACGACTGACCTTTTTAGGCTGCTAGTGATTTATGTTCCTGCAGCAGGTAATTATTGTATACAGATGAAGTAAATATTGTATTTATTTTTGATAACCGACCAGTGTAATAGAGGAGAGATATAATTTCATCTCACCTTTATTTGTGCAGGGCTTAATCACCGTTAGACTCTGAAGGAGCATCTCAATCCTCCCATTATGAACTTGGATCCATCACTGCTAGCAAGGAAATCTCATTTGCAGACCTTAAACTAATTCACATTTTAATGAATGCATTTAAATTGAGCATGTGTAGTTCCCTTCTTCGTTAGAGACTCAAATTAAATGCCAGGGAGGAGGCACAGAACAAGGTATGGTTTGGTTACAGTGTGATTGGAAAAGGTCACGGGTTGTCTGATGTTAATAACAATATTAGATTATGTTAATAATGCATTTTCTCTTTTGAATGTTAAACCACCCTAATATGTCTAGTCCTTTGAAATCAAAAGGTGGATGTCAGAGGTTTAGGAAAACATACTTGGAAGTCTGGGGTGACATTTTTTTCAACAATACATGCGAGGCAGCATCAGTGTATCTGGGCTCAGCAGGATCTGGGATGGACCGTCTTAAATGGAAACGTAGTGAATCAGACACATCGGTATTCCGGTACTTACTCCAGGAACCAAAAACAGACGGGACCACAAAGACTGATCTAAGCAACAGATCCAGGTGCTTTGATAGTATGGGGTTGTATCTATGCCTTTGACAAAGGTCACTTCACCTTTTGTGATGGTAGAGTTAATGACGATAAGTACGTTAAGATTTATGAAGCTTGCTACCCTCAAAACCATATTCTCCCCAGTATTCAACAAGACACTGCAAACCACATTCTGCACACATTACAAAGGCATGGCTGAGGGCGAAAAGAGACCAGGACTGGACTAGACTGGACTGAGCTGCAGTCCTAACCTGTCCCAAGTAGAATATTGTTTTTTTAGACAGAGAGTGCAAGACCTGCACTGTTAAGACATTTGTAGGAATAATGGGAGAAAAATAAGTATTTGCTTCACTGCAAGGTCTCCTCAGGAGAAGAAATGAGATGGAAGTAAAAGCTTCAATGTCCTGACTTTGTTGGTAAACATGTAGCTGGCCTAAAATTCAACAGCTGACGTATAATGACAAATTAAATGAGATTGATGGGAAGAATTATGAAAAATGATTAGTAAGTAAATGCAAGAATCACGGCGATTTTTTTGAAATGAGAATTTTCCATATTAACATTATTAACTTTTTCAGATTTAGTGTTAAAAAGATGAAGCAGAGCTTTAAAAGAAAGAAAATGAAAGCAATAGTTAAAAACAACATTCATCAATTATGTTGCTACATATATTTAAGATAAATTGACGAGTTAATGTCAGCGAGTAAACAGGGAAATTTGTTGTGCAGTAGCGGTTGGTCAGGTGTGTCTCATGATTTTAAGTTTAATTCGGTCAGTGGTTGAAGATTTATTTAGAAGATTTACTGAGGCAAAATAGAAATAAACGTATATCAAATATGCATAGAAAATGTTCTCCTGAATCTTAAACTATTACCTAAGTTCTGTTATATCAATAATGTAAATATATGTAAATCAGGGAAGGCCTGAAATATAAGAACAGCAGATGGATATTAAATAAACAAAGTTCATAGGAAGGAAAATTATAAAATGACATGTCCAGAGTAGGGCTGTACGATTCTGGAAAATGAGAATCATCATTTTTGCCTAGTTTTTTTGGCATGATTTGTTTTTTCCTAATGTCACAATTATAATTTCACAACCCTAATCCTATATCCTGACTATAAGCCAGCGCAGTGACTAACTATTACAATAATAACATTAATAAAAATGATATATTGATCATCTCCTAAATCCTTTCTGCTTGTATTCACTATCTTAGTGATTATGTCTAGGTAACTCTTGATATTAGCGCTGGTATCACTGACTAAAAACCAGGCAGTACAGGATCAGCCACCTTTGCACATGTGCAATAGATTTGCAGGACGGGGACCGGGTGAACTTCAGCTCCAGCTCCAGCTCCAGCTCCAGCTCCAGCTCCAGCTCCAGCTCCAGCTCCAGCTCCAGCTCCAGCTCCAGCTCCAGCTCCAGCTCCAGCTCCAGCCCCAGCTCCAGCCCAGTCTCTGACTGGAGCTGGGAGCGGCTGATATGTGAGTTAGGCTGCCCTGAGAGTGCTTTGGGGAGCAGCCCACAGCAGCACTGGCTGCTCACTGAGAATCAATTGAAAACGGTACATGTTGTCACATTAGAGTCTCCAATGAGACCTGAAAAAGTGGCTAGATTTTGGTCTGAAAACGTGCTAAAATTACGTCAAAGTTGCTAAGTTGACAATCTGCTGCAGTGCCCGGGTGCATGCACAGTCAATGTATCACATGACAACAACAATGTAGCCCTGGGGTGTTTTGTGGGGCATTTAAGAAATTCTGGGGAAACCTAGAGAAAAGTGGAGCACTTCTTTGTGGTACAGCTTGGGAAATGAAATGCAGAAGAATTGTTGTCAATTAGAAATGAAATTGCATGCAGATTCAAATCAAGACTGAGCTTTTTCCACTAAAGTGTTTTCCGTGGTGCTTCAGGGCCAGTGTATAACCTAAAACTGCTTCCTAATTTTTTGACAGTTAGCTGTAGGCGTTTTTAGATTAGACTATTATCCCTGGATGAAGAATGCGTGTTTATCGCTCGCACATTGGGCAATGTAAATGCAAGGTGTGTTAATGCCTCCCTGGTGCCTGAAGCCGACCTGAGGGGAGGGAAGATGAGTCAGGAGGCTCATCCGTTTTCATTAGACCCGACCTGCAATCAGGTGTACCCTCAGAGGCCAGTTATTTGTGGGGCCAGCTCAACACGCCACCCATGAAAAACGTACGAGCTCAGAACTAAGAAAACTGGTGCTACTTGGGTACCAAAACCCAGCTTGGCTTGATGCAGGAACTGGTTACGTCAGGGATCAGGGATAGATTTATCCAGATTAACCTAAGCACTGTAAACATCACTCTGACATCTCTGTCAAGTCCATCTATCCATTTTTTATACCCGTTTGTAATCCTTTTCACACTGAAGTTTGCATACTCCTACCCGCCCCAGGAGTGAAAGCAAGAACCTTCTTGCTGTGAAGCAACAGTGCTAACCACTAAGCCACCGTGCTGCCCTCAATGTCAAGTCTGTAAACAAAAATACATATCAAAAGAAATAGACAAAGCATGGTCACCAGACCAGCAGTGGTTTGTTGAAGGAGACGTCCTTGCACCATGGTCTTTGACCTAAGTGCAAAACAAGTTTGGCAGACGTCTGACTGAAATATTTCACCACTATATGAAAAAAAGAGAGAGACAGAAAGAAAGAAGCCACTGCAGCCTCAGACAAAAACACTTCTTTGCAGCTACAACAAAGATAATAACAAGGGGCAGTAGTAGGACAGCTTTAAATGTTTTAAAACCAGAACACAGTGACTGTGAACACTGCAAATGCAGAAACATTCATAGACTGATTTTGATGGGAAATCAGGATGAACTCTAATGTCTAATTGGAAAATAGGAAAGACAATTCTTAAACCGCTCAAAACTTGAACCGACTGGAACTGGTTCTAGCACCAGTTTCAGCACCAGTCCGTGCTTCAGTTTCATCAAAACGTGGTTAGTTTGAATTAATCTATTCCAGACCAGTCAAATTGAAACATAATTTACAGCATATGAATAGATGTAAACCCTCCAAAAAGGGCTCATTTGCTGTGAACTAGTACAAAAGTGTCATTTCCCTACGTCTTAGACAGACAGCTGAGCTGGCATCATTGCTTTAAATCATGGCTCCGATGCGTGGACACACTGTATTGACTCAGTGTGTGTTTGTGTGTGGTGTGGTTTATCGCAGCAGGACAAAGCTGTTCTAAGTCCTTCACCTCCTCTTTCCATCTCTTAGTTTCTCAGCAGTCTTGGCACACCTGAGAGGCACCTGTGGGCAGAGACTGACAGCTAGCTATAGTTTTGTGTGCAGATGTGTGTGTATGCGCACACATATATATCTCAGACATCCCTTTTCTATCTGCACTGCAGCAAACAGTGGAGCTTGCGCGTGTCGACGGTACAATATTACAGTAGGAAGAGGAGACAGCACCTCTCCTCCTCTTTATTTCTCATCTGACAATATTAATAACACCTGATAAACACAGCGGATCAGGCACTAGCCAGGATTTCTGCAGGAACACAGAAAAGCATGTGTGTACTGATGGTGAGTTGGTGGTGAAGTGTCATTTTACAGCAATGTCACACAATAGCAGACAAAGAAGACAAAACGTGTGACGAGACATTCACACTTGATTTCACGCATACAATTACAGGTGCAGTTTTTCCGTCTTTCCATTTTCACAAAATTTCTATCACTTAGTTTTTATTTCATTACAGTTTATTTTATTAAAGTCTTCTGTATAACAAATCTATCCGCCGGGAAGGAGAGGGTATTATGAGATGCCTTTGGCAGGATTGCTTTGAATTAACATGCACACACACCTCAAACTCAAACTCAAACTCTTCCACATACTTCTCTGAAAATCTTGCAGACATACAAGTGAAATTCTCTCATACGTGGAACAGAAATATATGCGCTCACATATAAAACTGAAAAATGCTCCATTCAAACAGAAGGCGTTTCAGTTTAAACAGTTTATACTATAAAGGCCTCAGCAGAGACTATCGCAACATCGTCAAATGCAACAAGTCGACCGCAACCAAGTGACACACAGTCACCTAGTATCTTCTTTCCCGCTCCATCCATCCATGCTGGAGCTGTGCCAGAAAGGAATTATGTGCCAGAAATTGATCAACCTCTGCAGGCTGGTCATCCGGTGCTGCTTGAGCCCAGTGGACCAAATATGCATGATTTGACGCGCATGGTTATAACAAAGGTGTCTTCATGAAATCTTCAACATTGTTTCCATGCAACCACAGCTTTGAAAGATGTGTTTGAAGTTTACCATCACAAAACATGGACATGTTCGGGATCATAGCAGTATCAAGATATTCTGGTTATATGCATTCCTTGTCCTTGTTAATATTTAGATGAAACACTAACGCAAACACTGATGACTTCGTTCATTAGCAGCACTGTGCAACAGATGAACCATTTACTTTATTTGGAAAAATGTACTGTATATATTTGTATGGTAACTAGAAAACCCAATATTCTCTATCAAACCAAGCCTCATAATGTGTTTTTCCACTTGTCAACAAGGATAAATAGTTACCAGTTTGTTACTGTGTAGATGAGTGACTGTCCTTTAACCCTGCTGAAATATTATGGAAGCAGGAGAATAATTTAGACATTTTTGTCTATGTACTTCCTTTACCATTTAAAGTTATAATACATTATATGTTGAAGAGGACATTTAGATCCTTACGGGACAGCTTTGTAAACTAAATTTCTATCAGTATTCTCAAATTTAAAATTAAAGTTTTTTTTGTTGTATTTAGTTTTGGTTCATTTCGGGTCCTGTTTCGGGTCCTGTTAGAGCCGCTGGACTAAACCAGCAGACACCAGATGATCGGTCTGGAGGTTTGCCCTGCACATTCAGGAGGACATGAGGGAACCGATAATGGGGATTATGACAGAGTTCATAGTAACATTGTTTGAAAATATTTCAAAGCGGTTCTAATGATGAAAGTTCTGCAGTTTCCTCCGGACCTGTTCTCCTTTGAACCTGAGGCAAACCTCTGCGTCAAAGCTAAAAAGCTATTATCTTTTTTGACAACAGAGCTGGTTGAGTTGTGCTTTTCCTTTGATATAAAACAACACTTGCAATCTAAAAGTGCAGCAAATCTTTGATCTAACCATGTTAGCCAGTATCACAGTCTCACAGTAGGAAAAATGGCCAGACTAATATTCACAGAGCTGGGATCCACATAAACCAGTGAGTCAAGCTTTTCTTACATTAATGCCAGCAAAACAAGGACACACTGTTCCATGACCACTGAGAAGTTGCAGGACTTTCTTAGGATCGGCCTCTTACTAACCCCTGACTTAAGATCCACGCTGTGTGGAAATAGCAAAGTGAAGGCAGTGTGATTCCTC
Source organism: Xenentodon cancila (assembly GCA_014839995.1). Taxonomy (NCBI): domain Eukaryota; kingdom Metazoa; phylum Chordata; class Actinopteri; order Beloniformes; family Belonidae; genus Xenentodon; species Xenentodon cancila. The sequence continues at coordinate 8,923,181 of CM026199.1, forward strand.
CCACTGACTGATAGCAGGCTCGCAGTAGAGGTGCGATATACCTTCTCCAGTCAAGATGTTGTTATACTTGAGCGATATGAAGAATGCTTTTCTAAAATACAGTATAATACCAAAAAGGGATGGGGTTACTCCATTAAAGCAAGAGATCACAAATTTTTACAGGTTACAGAGTTACAGGGTAAATGACCAACTGAAGTTGGATAAAACCCAAAAAAGCATGCTTAAATTGTGAATTTGTTGAACCTTTTGTGTGCGTTTTCTTCACTTGTGGATTCATAAATCTTCCAATGTAATTAGTTTTTCTTGTGAACGTCTACGCTCTGTTTGCAGCTAGATTGTCAGTAAGGCAGAGTGATGAAGCAATTACACTTCTGGATGATAGCCCAAAAAGGAATATCATAGTCATAGAGGCATCTCTGGACAGCAAATCCTAAAGTCGAACATTTCGCAATCACAACCACCTCCCTGATCAAAGCACATCTACACCCTACGAACGAGGTACAAGTGTGGCCAAGCTCAAATTATAATCAGTCTAATTGGATTCAAGTGGTGTCCTATTTTATTAATGTAAATCCTTGGGTCTGTGTCAAATACCTGAGTAGACTTTTTTATGCTCTGGTAATAAGATGCAATCATTTTGAAATTTAAAAAAAAGAAAAAAAGAAAAAGAATAAAAGGCTAATTTTGGTGGAAGACACAGTTTACGGGCAAAGGAAGAGTTGACACAATTTGTTCAATCGATGCTGATCATTAATTTTACTGACTTTTTAGGTTTGTTTGTGTTTTTTTTTTTACTAATCATGTTTTTTTTTATCACATATGATTATTCTTTTCGACATAGCTTATTGGATGGCATATACAGTATAGAAATGTAAACTAGTTATACAGATCCTTTAGTGTGAAATTTGTGGGACAAAAAAAAAACCCAGCTGCCATAGCAGTAATGGTACGAGGAAAAATGAAATATGTCATTGGTATTAAAACGGAGTTTTGAAAACAGCTGCTTACCTTAAAACTGTTTTCTGCGAAACACAATCGCGTACTGATGAATATGCTGGTTACAAAGAGGTTCAGCATCTTGCCCAAGGGCACCTCAACATGCAAACTGAAAGGCCAGAACCGCCGAGCTTCGCACTATTCTATGTCCTCAGCCACCGCTGCCCCGTCTGTCTGCTTACTCTCAACCCACATCTTTCTCTTGATTTGCATGGACTTATACTGGGTTCAGTTCAAAAGGTCTTTTGTATTTCAGACGGTTGTAATTTTGTTCCAAAGACCGAACAGCACTCAGCTCCTCCACCGGAGACAGACGTTCTAAGGACCGTTTCAGTCAGATATCTCAGCCAAAACAAAGACCAAGTCTTTTTATAGTGGAGGCTGCGAATGTGGTTCCAACAAGGACCTTCAAACGACTAGAACATGTCTAGAACATGAACACTGAATTATCCCCATCCTTTTCTCCAGTCTCCCTCTCTTCTGGATCAACACAAGTATTATCTCCTTCTGTGTGAAAGAGTAAATGTCCAGGATGCAACAGAGCGTTTGAACCTCATCATCCACGCCTGACCTCGAACACATGTATATGTATGGTATATTCTTTCAAGATTTCTAATTAGGGTTAAATAAATTCCACTTTTTTCCATTTACCTTTTCTTTTTTCTGAAGTAAGTATGCGCCCCTAAAGGCACTAAAAGGTAGAATATGACAGTTTTTTGGCGTAAACTAGAGCTATTGTATTTTTGGCAGTATCGCATATCTGCGTGGTTTAAAGCGCCACACTGCCTTTAGCTGGAACAGAGAGTTATCAAGGGTTAATTTCCTTCCTTTGTCTCTCTCTTTTTTGTTGTTGTCTCTTAACGCCTGGACTGGATGTTAGTTTGTTAACTTGTCGTCATTTGTCTCACTCTTGATTTCATCTGCTTGTCGCTTTTCCTCTCATTCCGTTCTCCCATTTTTTCCTGGCAGCAGGCCAGCTGACAGTCCGTGAGGACAAGAGCGCTTGACCTTGAAAATATGAAACATCTCCATCCATTCCTCCTGTGGCCCACCTCATGCCTTTTAATCTTCATTCTTTCGACACATCATTTTCATTTTACTCAGGTGATCTTTTCTGTTTTCTTTGTTCTGAACCTGCTACCATTTAGCTCCAACGTGTCCTTTTTCACAGCCTTTTTTTGCTCTCTTACATGCTTTGACTCCTCCTCTCTTCAATTACTCTGGTCTCGCACCTCCTCCCTCCAGTCTTCTCCTCTGTCTTCTCCTCCATCAGGTTCCTCGCTTGTTTCTCCACCTCTTTCCTCTCCCCTCTCTAAGTGATGGAGTTGTGTTTTTATATGAAGTGACAGAGTAAAGAGCTGTATAAAGGTTACAGTGGCTTCCTCTATGACACTAGCGTATTACTCATCACACTCATGCTCTCTCTTACCTACACGCACGCACGCACGCACGCACGCACGCACGCACGCACGCACGCACGCACGCACGCACGCACGCAAACACACACACACACACACACACACACACTGCTACATATTTTATCGCGGGGCGTTTTGCAGCACACACCTAATAGAATGTGTGAGCCATTCGTATCCATTGCTCCTCTGTAGCACTTTCATCAACATACACAAACACTTTCACACACTGTAAACAAGTATCCATATGCAAACCCACAACATTCTATTTATTTATATATGCAGAAAACATACATTCATCTTGAATGAAAGCTTTCTCTGATATTTTGAGTGGTGCATAAACAAATGTGCATAAAACTCAATGAGCTGGAGCGACACTATAAACAAGAGTGGGCCAGAATTTCTTGCCAATGATGTGAGAGACGGATAGTGACATAACGATGCCATACAGAAAAGAATAATTATTAAGTTATTGCTGCTAAAGGTTGGCTCTGCAAGCTATTCCATCATGGTGAGTTTTCAGCTTTTCACGCATTGTATCTGCTTTTGTGTGAGTTTTTGTCAAATAATGTCAAATAATAAGATGATGTAATATGTGTTAAACCCTCCTATTTGCAGCACCTACCACCCTGTCTCACTTTTAAATACAGATGTTCTTGCTTACCCTGTTGACTTTATTACCCCTACTCTTATCTCACCACACTCTAGACACTCTTTTGAAGATGCATCTATTCTGCTTGGCTTTTGGCAAAGACTGACTGTTTTATCCCATCAGTTTCATTCATTTATTAGCTCAATCACTGTAATATTTCATTTCAAGGGTGCTGTTATAATACATTTAATCACCGTTTCATATTTGTATGTATAATATATGGTGTTTGATGTCTGTTTTGTGAAGCACTTTGGTTTTAACTGTGCTTTGTGAATAAATTTGACTTGAACCTTTGTAAAAGTATGAACAAGGAGAACAAATGAAAACAAATGCAAGAAACCCTCCACGTTTGTGTTCAAGCAGTTCTATCATATCATCTGGCACATTTACACACACTCATACCTGATCATAAATCCTTTCGGCAGGTACGGCAGGTGCCACATCCACCCACTATGCCGCCAGACAGGTATGTGGTGGTGATTGTCTGTAAGCTGAAACTCACCTCTTATCTCTTCACTTCAGATTTCCTGCACATTCTTACTGTAAATGTGCTAATGGTTTCCTACTGTGATAGCAGGTCTTTCTAACAACCTTTGTATACCTGCATCTTTACATCACCTGTGTACGTGCGCGCTCTCGAGTCTTTCTTAATCATTCTGTCAGCCAGTCGCAGATGCAACAATCCTTTTTCTCATCTTCTCTTCTTTTTCGCTTAAAGTGCTGGGCAAATGCGTAAGGACGTATTTATATTTTATTTATTTTTTGCAACACATAGATGTCATTTAGAAACATACCCTCACATAAAGTGGATAAAACACAAACATGCATGTATATATATTGTATATACTGTATATACGTGTACACTAAAAGCCTACAGCCCCACACATATACACGGCTTTCCGCCACGCGCCTTCTTTGATGACCTGTCAAGCTCACTACTCGGAGAAACCCCAAAGAAAGACAGAGTTATTATTCTCTATTCAGTGTGTCAGCTGCGTTTAATCCAAAGCTGAAGCCTTTGAGAGCGCAGATACTTTAAGCATTTATGAGGTCTGCTGGGAGTTAGATGCATGCCTGTGATTTTACAAGTTGGCTCTTCAACAAATTGAGTTTTATAAGATTACTCAGCTGAAGGTGTTTTGTTTATTATGTTCTCAGTTCTGAAGTCAATCTTTTGTCATATCAAATGTGAAAAGTACGCTCGTCCCCAGTGTGCAAGACAAGATTGGATTATTTCTGAAGATCAGCTCGACCAAAGTAAAGCAATTTCTTGCTTCTTTTTATTTGTACATTTTGGTTGCACCCGTTCTCTTGTATTTTATTTTGTTTCTGTCCTAATATCTCCCTCTCCATTTCTTCTTTTACTCTGCCATCGCTTTTCCTTTCTTTTCCACAGCAAGGGCAGTTAGCATTCTTTTTTCATGCTTATTTTTTAACATTACACTTAAGAAGTTGATTCAGCAAAATGAAGATAAAAAAGCATTTAGTTTCACTTTCATTTCTCTTCTTTTTTCAAGAGCCAAAGCATTTTGTTCAGTAAAGCTTTTGCCAGAGCTTCTGTCTGTTTGACAGCACAGAGTACCGGTAGATAACGGACATATTATGCATTTTTGTCGAAAGCTGATACTGTTTCCTAAAGCCGTAATGAAATGCTTGTGACATGCGTTGGTCAAAATATTATAGAATCACTATTCAAAAACTCATCTGTGTAAATAGCAGCCAGTTTTAGGAGGTGGAGTCGGCCACTTGACTGGGGAGTTCAGACAGTTCTGTTCTGATCTGGGCCTGTGACAAAACAGTACCCTGCTAATCCGAAATGCTCAGTGAACGGCAACATGTAATGAAAGCCAAAAAAAAAACATGCTCCAGCCTCCAATCAGAGTGAGTTGGTCTACGCTCACCAAAGAAACGACGAAACGCGTGGGGACTTAAAACTGCCTAGATTACTTAAAGCTTTATTTGTGTAAAACTATGTTTAGACCATTTTTATTATGTTGTTTTACTAAAGGTCAGATCAGATTAAAAGAGAAAGACTAACTTTTTCATGTGACTGTTAACGTTTAGTTAACTCCATTCCTAACGGACAAACGTGCCGGGAAATCCTATCCCTAACAAGAAATGAATGTAAATCAATAACATGTCTGTTCAAGTTATGGACAAGACTGTGTGTGTGACTTTGCTCCTGTGATTCTTATCATGTACAAGTATTGCTGTCATTGTGTGGAGTCTTAATGCGTTTATAATTGACTCCAGCTCCAACAGACTGGCTCAGTGGGCAACAGATGCCGCAGTTGCTGTTTCTACAGACGTGTGTGTGTGTGTGTGTGTGTGTGTGTGTGTGTGTGTGTGTGTGTGTGTGTGTGTGTGTGTGTGTGTGTGTGTGTGTGTGTAGGCCAACACGTGTGCGTGTAAACTGTTGATTTGAAAACATTGCTGTATAGTTACATGTGTCAACAGGTGTGTCAATTAAGCTCTGGTAATGCTCGGCTATGTGTAACGTGTAATTGACTTTGTTCACTTCCTCTTATAGTGATTAATTTAGTTCATCTCATTAATCTAATGTTTCTTTGGAGCAGATTGTGAACCCAAATGTTTACAGAAGAACAGACGTGTGATGCACCCTTTTCTGGCCTCAGAGAAGACTGTGTTCAGGATGCAGAATCTGAGTCTCCATGATTTCAATCTGAAAAACATGCAACGACTGGCAGGCAGGGCAGCACAGAGGCCTTGCTGGTCAGCACTGCTGCCGCCCAGGAATAAACGCTGCTGGTTCGACCACAGCAGGGGACTCAGGCTAGAAATGTGTGGAATTTGTGTGGAATTTATCTGGTTTCCCTGTACAGCCCAAAAACATGCATGTCAGGTGGATTTATGAACATGTGGCCCTGTGGTGGACCGGCGACCTGTCCAGGGTGTATCCCTGCCTCTTGTCCATGGAGAGCTAGGATTGACTCCAGCAGAGCCCGTGGCCCTCACCAGAAACAAGCAGGTACAAATAATGGATGAACTGGCAGGTAACCAGGGACAATCTGTTGCTTTAAAAATATTTTTACTTTCAGCCCTCTTCAGTAATATTTTAAATTTTCCACATAAACTGTACCTTATTAATATTGACAATGGCACCCAATAGTAAAGGTCTCCAAATGATTTTGCCTAATAACATTTAAAACTTTAGGAGGAAAACTGAGGACCTCTGACGGGAGATGGGTGCTAAGAGGCACGCAATGGCTACCTAGGGTGACATCGCAGTCGAGGTCCCAACGGGCTGCTGTGACTGGGTTGTGTTTCTCAAGAGGTGTTCTTCTCTGTACTCGAGCGCACACATGTTTGGTTGATTTATGAACATAAAGCCTATTTGATAATTGTCTGCAACATTTATGAAGATATGTGTGCATCAGTAATGGGAATAATGCAATTATACTTTGAGGCTAGTGCGCTGCTGTTCCAGTAGCAGAAAGATTTGTGTCCACCCATGCTTCTCTCATCCTCTCAAGTCAAAATTGCCAAGTATAACTACCAAGTACATAAAACCAAATACTGTAAACTTGGTATTGAGAAGCAGCCATGGACGCCTCCCCTCTGTTGAACTCTTCAAGCAGACTGCTGGGTGTGTGGTTCTTCCGTGGTCTGTCAGGCTCAGTGTTGGTCCCAGAAGATGCTTGATGCTTGTGAGCCTTGTGTGTTTGGGTTTTTGGAATGGAGGCTATCGGTTCAAACCATGCACAGGTTTTTGTTCCAATTAGTGATCACCTAAAATGACATCCTTTGCAAAAATATATATATACATATATATAAAATATATACTTACCCAGTCCAGCATCTCCAGCCTCTTCTTCCTTGGTCATACCTTTGTAATAGTGAGCAGAATATAGTTTTCTATTGTCTCACTAAAAAATACAGTTATCCCTGGAAAAGGTGTCTCCATGTCAGAATAGCTGTATTAATGCTGACATCACTGAGATGTTAATGACCTTTTCCAAGGACACTGGTGCAGCCTATACCATCACTATAACCATCACTATACCATCACTATACCATCACTATACCATCACTATAACCATCACTATACCATCACTATACCATCACTATACCATCACTATAACCATCACTATACCATCACTATACCATCACTATACCGTCACTATACCATCACTATACCGTCACTATACCATCACTATACCGTCACTATAACCATCACTATACCATCACTATACCATCACTATAACCATCACTATACCATCACTATACCATCACTATAACCATCACTATACCATCACTATACCATCACTATACCGTCACTATACCATCACTATACCGTCACTATAACCATCACTATACCATCACTATACCATCACTATACCATCACTATACCATCACAGAGCCTAGATTTTAAACTTGTTGCTGAATGTCTGAATAGTTATTTTGGACTGGAGCACTAAGTGCCTATTCTTTTCAGAAACGTATTGGAAATACTGATTTGTATGAACAGTTCATGTTTCCACCATGTGATAGGCCATCCCAGACACCTCCAAGTCCAGAGATGTTGACTCCGCCTCTTGACAAGGTTCAGACGTGCTTCCACAACAATTATTCCAACAATTATTTCTCATAAGTCATGTAAACACTGGTTCCCACTGGTGAGCTTTTCCCATCTCCAGTCCTTTGAGCAGGAAGATAAGAAAGCTCTTCTGGATTGTTTGTTTTCATACCTTTGTAATAGTGAGCAGAATATAGTTTTCTATTGTCTCACTAAAAAATACAGTTATCCCTGGAAAAGGTGTCTCCATGTCAGAATAGCTGTATTAATGCTGACATCACTGAGATGTTAATGACCTTTTCCAAGGACACTGGTGCAGCCTATACCATCACTATAACCATCACTATACCATCACTATACCATCACTATACCATCACTGTCCCATCACTATACCATCACTATACCATCACTATACCATCACTATACCATCACTATACCATCACAGAGCCTAGATTTTAAACTTGTTGCTGAATGTCTGAATAGTTCTTTTGGACTGGAGCACTAAGTGCCTATTTTTTTCAGAAACGTATTGGAAATACTGATTTGTATGAACAGTTCATGTTTCCACCATGTGATAGGCCATCCCAGACACCTCCAAGTCCAGAGATGTTGACTCCGCCTCTTGACAAGGTTCAGACGTGCTTCCACAACAATTATTCCAACAATTATTTCTCATAAGTCATGTAAACACTGGTTCCCACTGGTGAGCTTTTCCCATCTCCAGTCCTTTGAGCAGGAAGATAAGAAAGCTCTTCTGGATTGTTTGTTTTGTTTCAAGAAAAAACAGGTTTTACAACATTAATGCGACACAGAGCTCTTTTAAAAGACTATGCTCTTCCTCGCAGGAAATTCTATAGATTCCTGAGCGTCTGGTGCCAAAGATTATTGAGGAGATGAATCTAATGTTGGATGAATGTTGAATTATTGAAACATCTACAAGTGAATGGTGCAGTCCTGTGATGTTAGTCCCAAAGAAGGATGGACCCTGAGGTTCTGCTTTGACTTTAGATATTAATTCTGTGGGTGAACGCTAAGAACTATAAGAGCCTTAAAAATAACAACAACAAAAAAGAACAGATAAAAACATCAGACATATAGGTTCATCTAATTCTCTGCCTACATGAGGGTTTAAACGGGAGTTGTAGACTCTTACTGGAGATACTGTTGGCTGTGGTCACGCAAAATAAATGTTAACTCTTCCCGCGTTTTAACTTTTGCTTTTCTAATAAACTTAAAACCCTGTAGGAAGATGAAGGGGACCTGACGAACATAACAGTAAACGACTGATATAATTGATAATAAGTTAGTTAGTGCGTTCCTGCATTTGATAAACTGATACTTTCTGTCGAGGCGAATGGACGAAATACTAAAATGCAAATCAGAGGCAGTTTCAAAATAAAGCAAGCAACTTTAACCTTGACACTTAAAACTTCACTTTCACACTGCTTTCAAATTGGTTTCTGTCTTTCTTTCTATGATTACTTTTCTTTCATGTCACATCTGTTTTTCACATTTCTTTCACTCTTGTTTTCAGTTTTCGTTTTCTCTGTGCCAATCGCTGCTTGTGTACAAGTTGGATTTTAATAGAAATATATTGTTTATAAACTTGGTATCATAATCAGATTTCATCCCCTCACTATGACATCATTAGTATTGACCTGCTCCATGGTGATGATGTCACAGACGGTTGCTGTAATATTAGATTTTGTCTCAACAGTATGTGTCATGTGTCCTTTCTGTTATATATAGACCCTCTCTCTCTCTCTCTCTCTCACACACACTCACACACACTTACAGACAAAAACACACAGGGACCTTGTGTGTATTCTATATTATATATAATATGTGTGTAATATATGTGTGTTCGTGTGTGTGTGTGTGTGTGTGTGTGTGTGTGTGTGTGTGTGTGTGTGTGTGTGTGTGTGTGTGTGTGTGTGTGTGTGTGTGTGTGTGTGTGTGTATTGGTGATTAACTTTCAGAGCCAAGTCTGGTCTAACATATGAATCTTGCCACTGGGATGGAGTTCACGTTTTCACTGAGATTGGAGGTGTTAGACATTAAAGCACTGGGTTTTACTTTTGCTCGTATGACAACAGCTATGTTACTTAAGCTTGGTCTCATGATAAAACAAAAATCTCTCCATTGTCAGTCTCGGTTTTATACACAAATCCATGTGACTCCCACTGTGACTAATCTAGTTCCTTTGAAGGTCCAAGAGTCATCACTAAGATTAAAAAAAGACAAATTATTTAGTGGCTGGTACTGAGATTATCTGTGGCAGGGACTGAAGTACCACTGGGAGGCCAAAAGTGGCAAACAAGCATGAGGCGCTGATGCAGGGTATCCCGATTCCAGTCCACGATGGGGACTACCCTGCAGGTTTTAGATGTTTCCTTACTTCAGCATACCCGATTCAAATGAGTGTCCCAATAACCGACTTGTGCAGGCCTTGATGAAAAGCTGATGGTGATCTATTGAGTCGATTCAGGTGTGATGAAGCAAAGAAGCATCTGAAACATGAAGAAAGCAGTCCTCGATGACCAGAATTGGGCGATACTCCAAGCTGTAGTGAAGACAGTAGCAAAAGGAAAGCAGACTTTGGAAAAACTCAGTTTAGGGATAGGATATGAAACAGCTTTTATGGGAGAACATGAAAGCGACAAGGGATGAAATAAGGAAACAAGCAGGATGTTGGACATGAGAAAGCAGGGTGAGTGAATGATGTGGGCGAGTGAAATGGAGCTTCCCTGGACTGACATCTGGTGAGCAGGGTCCCAGTGCATTAAATTCCTCATCCATTCAGCGTGACACTCCTCTCATCCCAGCAAGCTTACAACTACGGTCCAAAGTTGATTCACAATCCTGCCCACTCTGCTCTGAGAGAAACAGTCAAGCACATCCTTAGTGGCTGGGAGAGGACATCCATAAAGAGTGTTTTCTTACCAAAACAACAAGGACACACCTGCCTCCCCAAAAAATACCTGACTTTCATCCAAGAAGGAGAACTGCCAACACTACAACCCAGAGCTCCAGATGGCGTACTTACCGCTGTACAGGACATGCAGCTAATGGTGGCTCTAGCTAGAAAACTCCAGGTACTGGCACACATCACAATGACATCTTCAAGACCTCATTTCATCATTTTCTCTGACACGACGAAACAACTTGCCCTGATAGAACTGATGGCTCATTTCTTAGCCAATACAGAAGGTCTATTGTATTTTCACAGGCCTGTCTCTTTATTTTTTTTATTTTTTTTGTCCTTCATGCTTACAGTACCCACACCTTTCTAATTTGATCAACTTCCACACTGCACAGTTACTAAACTATTCAAGCCAGACCATAATAATCACTGAAAATACCCGTCTTTTTTAGAAACTGTGTACCATGTGCTTGGAATCCAATAGACACAGTCTCCATTTAGGTTTTCCAGTACATCATGCGTTTTCATCTGCAGCTATGTCCCTTTAAACATATGCATGGGCCAGTGGGAGTGTTATTACTGTATGTGTTTGACTTAGTGTGTCTGCTTGCAAAGTCTAACTTCTGTTCTAGTAATGATGAATGTATGCAATATGTGTGCGTGCCAGAGGGCCTCCATCAGCAGTGTATGAAAGTAGGCTTCAAAATGATTCATTAGAAAAAGGAGGAGAGAAGGTGTTAGATAAAAGAGGATGGGATCAAGACAGGTGCTGCAAAGAGCGAGGAGAAAATATGAAGATAATATGAAGATAAACATGACAAACAGAGGAATTGAACTGCTATGGGGAGTCATTTGAATAAAATAAGATGGAAAAGTACAGTAGGGTAGATGGATTGGTACAGATAAATTAGGAGAAATTTATTGGAGAAACAGAGTGCATGTGGAAGGGAGAAATGTATGGAGATGTAATGATTTACAAGGTGAAAGTTAAGAAATGGAATGCAGCAAAAAGGAAAAATAATTCCCAGGTAAATGAAAGGCAGCAGGTTTTGTTTTAGTCACAAAGGAAAACTAAATTTTATTCACACAAACTGAAATTATTAAGTTAATTGATCTGTGGGGCCATGCCACCAATTTGATGCAGTAAATCAAAATTGCTGTGGGTAACTGCAGGAAATTGTCTCAGGTTTGTTTAGTGGAGCACAAAGTTTAAAAAAAGAATCTTGTCAATTAAAACGTGATGCTGTGATTACTGCAATTAGATTAAAAAAAAGGATGATTTTCTTAGTCAAAGCTAGGAATCAAAAGAAACTAATTCATTAACACACTCCTCATTTCAGATGTGGCTTCAGTAACCACATCTGAAATGAGGATGGAAGGACACATTTAATCAGAATGAATGTAAGGTACATTAGCATCTTAAGACTCATTCAACCGTAAAAAACAAAGACGAGTAAAACCACTAACTAACTACTAAAACAGTTACATTTGCACATTAACAATCAGAGTTTGAAGAAATGTTTGAGAGCCAATTTGAACCATCTGCTGATATGAATTACACCTTGCAAAAAGAAGCTCTCAGTTAATATACTGTACGATCAGGAGTAGTTATTCAGCAAGACTGGAAAGGGAAAAAAAGTAATATCAAAGTTTTTTCAGGTATCCATCAGCCCGCAGTCAGACAAACATCAACAAATGGAGACATTTTAAGAGTAAGGCAACTCTTCCTTAGAAGTGGACATCCAGCCAAGATAACTTCTAAAGCATAACACAGAATCCTCAGTGAGGTAAAGAAGAACTCCCGAAGAGCAGCTAATGGCTTGAAGACATCAAAGAACATAAGTCAATCAACTGATGAAGACATCAGTCAATAGTTTGCTATTAATTAGTGAATGCATTCTGAATGAAAGCACAAAAAACATTTTCTCTGGGGTGACTGCAGACAGCCATCGGGAGGAAGTCTTTATCCAAGGTTGAATAACTGTAACCCGATTACAAAATAATAATAACCTCCGAATGCAGCCAAAATTAAAACAAAAGAAAAATCAATCAGTCACTTTAGATTGAAGAAATATTCTTTTTAGGGCTGCACAAAAAACTGATATGGAGAAAAAAAAGAAAAAAAAGTTGCTTTTTGCCAGCAGAGGTGTGTGTCACCCTAGGGTGATGCAGGATTGGAGAGCCGTTGAATGATGCATTCCCCTCCTCTTCTGTGGTGACGTTGAACTATGAATTACTGCAGAAGACGACAAAGCAAACAATGATGTAAAACAATTGCTCATCTATTGGTTAATGCAGTGCAAGGTCCACTTATCTGTAACTAAGTTAGTTTGCAAGTTTTCATGGTTCTGCAGTCACAATTGTGATATGTTTTTGGTCTGACCATACTTCCATCAGACCTTTAATCGCATCCTCACGCCACTTCTGACCATGAAACATTTCACTTGGAAATGCGCATTAGTTTAGGTGGTTTACCCACAATGCCTTTGTAGTCCACCTTCTGCATTTAGTTGTCTTGAAACTGAGAACTACATTTTTAGACACACCAGATGCTGCCTCTTTAAACGTAATTGGAGTTTGATTGCGCATTCACGCCTGAACAAACAAACCAGACACTCAGAGCAAACAAACACTGGACTGTTTTTAAGCAGACCAAAAAGGACTGGTGTGAGTGCACCCCAAATGTGTGTTGGGGGTTATCTTGAGAGGTCATGATGAGGTCAGAGGGTTCAGAAAAGATTGAGATCCTGTGATTCTTCAACGACATGTGTCTTGACCCCATCCCAACCGCACTACTCGTGGAGGTTTTTCCTGTAACATTTCCATGTTGGATTTAATTACTCGCACCATTGTGTGTGGATACGATTTAGACAGCCAGCAGTTGTCTCCACCCCTGCTGGACAACCAGTGGATGACACATCACTAAACATGCCATCACTGTCCAGCTTTGGAAGGAGTCCAGAAAAAAATTTTTATTTTAAAGCAGCACAGAAGAATTGTCTTCATATCAAAATATCAGTTTCATTTGAAAGAGGCATTTGCTTACTTTTTTGTGTTATCTAGGTGCAGCAATCTTTCATCCTTACCGTCAGCAAAAGTAACTGAGCTCTTATCGTGGTGGGACAACAGCGTATCAGTTAACAGCAGCATCGCACACCAACAATGAAACTAGCTCTCACAGCTACAGTGAACACGCTGACAGAGAAAACCAAATAAATAAAGTAATTATGAAGGTGAAAGTGATGAAACAAAAATACCAACAAAAATAAAAAATTTTAGACCATATTTTAAAAGTGACTTAATCTTCATCACTTGAACCGTCGTTGGAAGTTATCTGACTTCTCCAAGCAACACTGCCATCTTGATAAGAAATAATGCGATGTGAGTATGTGTGTGAACGTGTGTGTGAACGTGTGTGTGAACGTGTGTGTGAACGTGTGTGTGAACGTGCACCTCCCAGAGGCACATATGGTTTGTACCAGTAAGGTGGCATAGACCACCCCATGTCCTATTACCACCCTGTCATACACACTCATGTCTGCTACAGGACACACACACACACACACACACACACACACACACACACACACACACACACACACACACACACACACACACACAGATCAGCACACTCAACTAAGAGCTGACAGAAGAACAGGAGGCGAAGGAGAGAGGCGCCCTGGTTGCATTTCTTTTCGAGGACAGCTGGATATTGCTGTGTGTCAGTGCACTGGGCTCATCGCTACACACACAGCTGTTTTATTTTTCCATCAGTCATTAATTGGTCGTTATGCATATGCACACTCATGACAAGGACTGCAACCTCAAACACATACACAAACTCTCGCCTTCACGTTGTTAGACACTCAAATGAGATAAAGGAGGCGTTGACTGTTTATTCAAATGAATAATTTCCGACGTAACATTTGTTCTTAGGTTGCTGTGACATTGTGAAGTCTGGTGTCAGTGACAGGGTGTGACAGTTGTTGAAGAGAGATCTAAAAATGAATTTACGTTTCAGTTTGAATATTCCTAAGAGATATTTTCAGGATTTTCTGTCTTTTTGTCTATAAAAGAATAGTTTTACAATTAATGGTCCAACAGGTATTGTGTGGTCCAACAAAGGTTTTCTATTGGTGCAAAATGTTTGACAAATAAACTAAACCCACTAGAAAATCTGCTTGGCAATTAGGCTGGGCACAATACTCCAATTAGATAAAATCCCACAATACTATTTATACTGATGTAATCAGACACTATCAGCTCCCTGTGTTGTATTTCTTCACAGAGAAACCCTATACCCTTATTTTTCATCTCCATTTGTCCACAGTTGATTTGTGGAATCACAACTTCTCTTGTTACGTTCAACTTGTTGTCCCACCCTTCAACAGTCCTGACCATCTCCATTTTTGCAGATTATTTTAACATAATTGTGCTGTGAGGAGTGTGAAAAATCTGACTGAAAGATAACTTAAAACTAGCCTTATAGATCAGACCCACAGCTAGAAAGATGTAGGGTCAGAAAACACCGGGCCATCCAAAGTAAAGGCTTCACAGCTGCTTATCAAACACCCTTGGAACACAATTGGTAAGTGCTTAGACCAATCAGATCAATGAAAAAGGGAGGGGTCCAGTGGATAATGAGATGTGTTCAAGAATAAATTACATTTTTATGGTGGTACCTGATGGTACCCAGATGTAATGTAGCAAGAGAACATCCCATCATTGTATTACGGTCTCACTGAAACTCTCTACAAACACAATGAGTTCTGATCATACATAAGTACCAGCCCCATCAGCACTAGGGCTCATATTGTCTACTTACCACTGCCCTGCAGAGCACCTGCAGCCTGACTGTGAGCTGCACGATCGCACTAACATCCTCAGAGACATTCATTTGTGTACAATTACAATCATAATACTGATATTAATCTGTTTGTTTGTAATGTTTGATTTATAAAAAGGTGGACTGCTGGTTAAATGTGTATTCCAAAATCAAGATCAGCTATGTATATGTATATATATATATATATATATATATATATATATATATATATATATATATATATATATATATATATATATATATATATATATATATATATATATATATATATATATATATAAATAATCACACACATAGAGTATATTACACAGAAGGAGAGTTGCTGACATTAAGGTTGCTGTGACATTGTGAAGTCTGGTGTCAGTGACAGGGTGTGACAGTTGTTGAAGAGAGATCTAAAATGAATTTACGTTTCAGTTTGAATATTCCTAAGAGATATTTTCAGGATTTTCTGTCTTTTTGTCTATAAAAGAATAGTTTTACAATTAATGGTCCAACAGGTATTGTGTGGTCCAACAAAGGTTTTCTATTGGTGCAAAATGTTTGACAAATAAACTAAACCCACTAGAAAATCTGCTTGGCAATTAGGCTGGGCACAATACTCCAATTAGATAAAATCCCACAATACTATTTATACTGATGTAATCAGACACTATCAGCTCCCTGTGTTGTATTTCTTCACAGAGAAACCCTATACCCTTATTTTTCATCTCCATTTGTCCACAGTTGATTTGTGGAATCACAACTTCTCTTGTTACGTTCAACTTGTTGTCCCACCCTTCAACAGTCCTGACCATCTCCATTTTTGCAGATTATTTTAACATAATTGTGCTGTGAGGAGTGTGAAAAATCTGACTGAAAGATAACTTAAAACTAGCCTTATAGATCAGACCCACAGCTAGAAAGATGTAGGGTCAGAAAACACCGGGCCATCCAAAGTAAAGGCTTCACAGCTGCTTATCAAACACCCTTGGAACACAATTGGTAAGTGCTTAGACCAATCAGATCAATGAAAAAGGGAGGGGTCCAGTGGATAATGAGATGTGTTCAAGAATAAATTACATTTTTATGGTGGTACCTGATGGTACCCAGATGTAATGTAGCAAGAGAACATCCCATCATTGTATTACGGTCTCACTGAAACTCTCTACAAACACAATGAGTTCTGATCATACATAAGTACCAGCCCCATCAGCACTAGGGCTCATATTGTCTACTTACCACTGCCCTGCAGAGCACCTGCAGCCTGACTGTGAGCTGCACGATCGCACTAACATCCTCAGAGACATTCATTTGTGTACAATTACAATCATAATACTGATATTAATCTGTTTGTTTGTAATGTTTGATTTATAAAAAGGTGGACTGCTGGTTAAATGTGTATTCCAAAATCAAGATCAGCTATGTATATGTATATATATATATATATATATATATATATATATATATATATATATATATATATATATATATATATATATATATATATATAGATATATATATATATATATATATATATATATATAAATAATCACACACATAGAGTATATTACACAGAAGGAGAGTTGCTGACATTAAGGTTGCTGTGACATTGTGAAGTCTGGTGTCAGTGACAGGGTGTGACAGTTGTTGAAGAGAGATCTAAAAATGAATTTACGTTTCAGTTTGAATATTCCTAAGAGATATTTTCAGGATTTTCTGTCTTTTTGTCTATAAAAGAATAGTTTTACAATTAATGGTCCAACAGGTATTGTGTGGTCCAACAAAGGTTTTCTATTGGTGCAAAATGTTTGACAAATAAACTAAACCCACTAGAAAATCTGCTTGGCAATTAGGCTGGGCACAATACTCCAATTAGATAAAATCCCACAATACTATTTATACTGATGTAATCAGACACTATCAGCTCCCTGTGTTGTATTTCTTCACAGAGAAACCCTATACCCTTATTTTTCATCTCCATTTGTCCACAGTTGATTTGTGGAATCACAACTTCTCTTGTTACGTTCAACTTGTTGTCCCACCCTTCAACAGTCCTGACCATCTCCATTTTTGCAGATTATTTTAACATAATTGTGCTGTGAGGAGTGTGAAAAATCTGACTGAAAGATAACTTAAAACTAGCCTTATAGATCAGACCCACAGCTAGAAAGATGTAGGGTCAGAAAACACCGGGCCATCCAAAGTAAAGGCTTCACAGCTGCTTATCAAACACCCTTGGAACACAATTGGTAAGTGCTTAGACCAATCAGATCAATGAAAAAGGGAGGGGTCCAGTGGATAATGAGATGTGTTCAAGAATAAATTACATTTTTATGGTGGTACCTGATGGTACCCAGATGTAATGTAGCAAGAGAACATCCCATCATTGTATTACGGTCTCACTGAAACTCTCTACAAACACAATGAGTTCTGATCATACATAAGTACCAGCCCCATCAGCACTAGGGCTCATATTGTCTACTTACCACTGCCCTGCAGAGCACCTGCAGCCTGACTGTGAGCTGCACGATCGCACTAACATCCTCAGAGACATTCATTTGTGTACAATTACAATCATAATACTGATATTAATCTGTTTGTTTGTAATGTTTGATTTATAAAAAGGTGGACTGCTGGTTAAATGTGTATTCCAAAATCAAGATCAGCTATGTATATGTATATATATATATATATATATATATATATATATATATATATATATATATATATATATATATATATATATATATATATATATATATATATATATATATATATATATATATATATATATATATATATATATATATATATATAAATAATCACACACATAGAGTATATTACACAGAAGGAGAGTTGCTGACATTAAGTGGTGGCACTGTTTGACAGGTGGGATCCAAATACTTAGTGGTCGATAACAGGCTGCTGTTATAAATATTGTAATACTAAATGTTCACAGAAAATACAGAAATACATATACTGAGACATACGTGCACAAATATGCATTACTATATGCTCTACTTAAGGCCTGCCATTTGTATTTTGACTTGCTAAGGTACAGGGCTACACTACTTTGCTGTGTTTTTTCCTTATCTGATCTAAACAGCTGAGTAAATGTTGCTATCAGCCTGGAGAGGGATTTCATCATCAAAGTGCAGAGCAGCTGACCCAGGAGATGAGGACAAGAGGGATGTGCCTTTTTGTGCCTTAACACTTAGTCTCACCCGTTTGTCTTCCTTTAAACAACATGAAGCCAGCTCTGCAGCACCGGATGAAACCCAGGACACATGCAGTTCTTGTTTGGTTGAAACCTGACTTTACAATTGCCACTTCAACCC
This sequence comes from Xenentodon cancila, assembly GCA_014839995.1. Classification (NCBI taxonomy): domain Eukaryota; kingdom Metazoa; phylum Chordata; class Actinopteri; order Beloniformes; family Belonidae; genus Xenentodon; species Xenentodon cancila. The sequence continues at coordinate 8,941,870 of CM026199.1, forward strand.
TGCCACACCAAATGGCTAAGAAAAGTCCCTAGCCAAATTCCCATTTGGCTTGAGGCACACCACACTAAGCTAAAAGCTGAAGCAAAGCTTGGAGCGTTAAAAAAGACACATGGTGGCACATGGTAGCCATCTGGTAGTTGTCCAGATAAAAAGAGCACGACTCTACATCCAACATATCTGCTGGTCGGGTCTAGCACTTACTGGTAGACTGCTGGTTTACCATCAAAGGAATACAGGGGGCAGAAATACTGCAAAATAGACTATATAACAGTTGTCATGGTAATGTCAAAATAGTCTTCTAATTAGATCTGTTCAGGAGACCGTTAATATTATGTAAAATCTACAATCACTTACCCTTCTTTATTTTATTGGTATATCGAAAACGTACTAATAAATTAGTAATTCTAACTATCCATAAAAAGGATGTAGTTAAAAAGATGTCAACTCTAATGAAGATTTTTAAAATAAGTGCAAATATGGCATTTTTGTCAGTTCCACAGCTGTTTATGAATAAAATAAACAATTATTTTTGTTAATAATGATTAGTTCAACTGTCATTTTCAATGATTGCCCTTACACGTTTGTTAATTCTTAATTCTGACAAACTTAATGGAAATGCTTGATATGGTAAATCACTGGATCCTGCTGTGAGACATTTGTCTACTTTTCAGTCACATTTTCAAAGTATTTCTCCAGTAATCAGGAGAGACAGAGAACCAGGAAGCGAGTGGCAGATAAAGTGCAATAAAGAACTCAAACTTGGACCTGCTGAGACTGAAAATAAATGTCTGAAACCAATCTAACAGTGAATGCAAACTTAAATATTGGAACTGACAGTAGATAGATGACATATTCTGGATGGCTGCCAGAGCTGCATGTAACTGCACCAAAGCTCTTCGGCCCACTAATGCTATTTGTTTCAAACATACTAACTTTTGCAGCAAATTCCCCAAAACTGTGTTCCAGTGTACTTGAATTTTTTTTAATGTAATGTAATGGACAAGAGTTTTAGATGACATGGATCCAATATTCCAACACAATGGTCACTTTTCCCTGCATTATGGCAACCAACCTGCTGAAAATAAACAATCACCAAACTGCTCCTGGATTATTGGGAGCTATTGCTCTTGGAGGATATTCTACTCCCTCAGATAAGAAGCACCCCCAAACATGAATGTTCTCAGGATGTTTCACTGTTGCCTTATGATGCAGAACTGATTGTAGCTTTCATCTTCTCTTCTAAGGACAGTTCATTTTCCAGATCTCCTAAAAAGCAGGGGGCTTCATTCATGAAAATAACTTTGCACCAATCTTGTGCTTGCATGTCATTTTTGCTGTCCAAAGTTTCTGTACTGCTATCCATCTCAAACCAATCAGTCAGACCATGTTGAAGCCTGAATGAGTGAACCTGTCATGGATCTACTTCCTGATGAAAGTTTTAATCCGAGTTTTCATTGCAGCACAAAGCCGTACCAGTGTTCTCGGGACAGAGGCACATACCGCAGCAGAGAAGAGTCACTGAGTTTACCTAATCTGTTTGGTATTTTCATACATTCATTAGAACATTAGGAAATCATGCCAACTTGGGAATACCAAAGGCCATAATAAACTATATGTCTTGGCATGCTGAAGCATTCAGAGTTCCTTTCACTGGAAGTAAGGGGTCAAGCCCAGCTCCTGAAACACAACCCACACCATAATCCCTCCTCCACCAAACTTTACACTTGGAACAATGCAGTCAGACAAGTGCTGTTGTCCTGGGAACTGCCAGACCCAGACTCGTCCATCAGATTTCCAGATGGAAAAGCGCGATGTGTTTCTCCAGAGAACGCGTCTCCACTGCTCTAGAGTCCAGTGGCGGCGTGCTTTACACCACTGGATCTGACGCTTTGCACTGCACTTGGTGATGAATCGCTTTGATTAGCTGTTCTTGAGCTAATCTGAAGGCGACATGAAGTTTGCAGGTCTGTAGCCACTGACTCTGCATAAAGTTGTCGACCTCTTCGCACTACGCGCATCAGTCAGTTTCCTATAATACAGCTGACAGGTGACTGTGGAATATTGTGGAAAAAGTAAATTTTATGACTGTCGCAGTTCCACGCTGGAATTCACTGAGCTCCTGAGAGCGGCCCGTTCTTTCACAAATAGTTGCAAAAATAGTCTGCATGCCGAGGTGCTTGATTTTATACACCTGTGGCCATGGAAGTGATTGGAACACCTGATTCTGATTATTTGGATGGGTGAGCAAATTCTTTGTGCAATATGTCTTCATTAAGAGGGGCTGGGATCTACTCAAAACATGATGCAACTATTTTCTGTTTAACAGAACTTAACACGGTTGCAGATAAAAACACATTTCTACATACTCCAACACGTCATTATATTTAAAAACAGCACCACAAAAGGTTAAAGAGAAGTCCAAAGGATTTTCAGTAATGTGAAACATTACCGTCACACAGCACACATGGACACAAATTGGAAAAACCACTACACAGCTGTCATAAACATGGAGTATGGTAAGCACAAACCTCAGAGTGAGCGTTTGGAAATACAGGACAATAACAGGATTGTGTGTTAACAAGCTCCTATAGCATTTAAGACCTACAAAAAGAGGAAAATCTGCATTTTGTCTTGGCACTAAAAGGAAAGTGCAGGTTACACTGCCAGAGTGCAAATTTGCAGTTTGACTTAGAAAATGATAGAAGAAGAAAGTGAAAAAAAAAGTTAGGAAAAACAAAGGCATTAGCTCCCATTTTCCTCTGCAGATGACAAGGGTAAAATAATTATTATCACACAAACAATAATCCGTCTTTCCTGTGCCGACTCCCCTAAGTCGCATCCATAGCTCCAGGCAGATAATATACTGGACTGCCTGAGATGCATTTGAATATTTCTTTGGCAGGAAATCACATTACTGGCTATTAAAAAGTAATTATTTGTACATAAATTCCCTGCAACTTTGAGCCTAGTCTTGGCAGATGCCTTTGTGTGCCTTTGTGTACGCACTTATTTGTGTGTGTGAAGTTCGATGCTAAGGCAGTTAGCGTGTGGGGCATTGCAATGTTGTTTATTAAAAACACAGACAGCCTCTCCATCATCAACACCACACACACGTGCACGCACACACGCGTACACTTTCATACACACCATTAGCACACACTCATTGTCAACCAAACTATATTTCACGGGGTGCATGATAATGTAATTACCGATACTTAGCATAGGCAGTGAGGAAGTGGAAGAGTGTAAAGAATAGTTGCAAAGAGAAAGATAAAGAAGAACAATGCAGATCAAACGTGAAAAAAAATTAAATAATTAAGTTAAATAAAAAAAATACACAAAATTGAGCCACTGAATAGACAGATGAAAGATTTAAAAAGGACACTTAGTAATTTAAGGGGGGGAGAGTGGGATAAATGTGATTAAATTGAATAAAAAAATGTAATATGAAGAGTCATGGATTTTATTTAACCAAATGTCCTGTATAAGAAACAAATGTTAGCTAATTCAAACGCTTAAAATTGTTCGACTTGGTTGAGTAACAGATGGTGAACAAAACCGCTGTGAGGAATATGGAATTGGACCGAATTTATTGATTTAACTTTTAATAGGCTTTGTTTAAGATGTGTGTTTAGCACCAAAATAAATCAAATGTTGATCTCCATCTTTTTCACAGGACGGAGGATCCAGACTTACCTGCTCCTGTGGTCTATGCGCGTGGGTATAATCCAGCTGCGTGCACACGGGCGCTACAGGAAAGGCAAAGCACACTGAGGGCTGTCGCATCGCAAAATCCACAGTGTCTTAGAAATGCTGACTTCAAGCAAAGTTGAAAGCAAAATTACTATTCACAATAACAAGGAAACATCTAAACATTTTTCGAACAGCGCTGCAGGCATCAGGGGTGGTTTGCTCTAAAATGACACCGCCTGTAAGACAGCTTTACCTGGCAGCTTGGTTTTACTGGACCTCATTGTGGTTTTTTACGTTGAAGGAACTCCAGCAGTGCCCGGGACACTGACAAGGGAGAAGCGGTTAAAGGTGATAGGTGGATAGGCGTAATCGACTTTTGAAGGTATGTAGCTTTCCATGTTTTTGTTATAACATTACCATCTAAGCTCACAGTTTCCAAATGGTATAGATGTTTAGTCTGGAAGAAGCTAATTGTTTTTCATCTGTTATTTTATAGTAGTTGGAAAGCAGCTCAGACCTATTGTGTCCTTGTTATTGCCATGTGAAAGTTAAAACAAAATAGCAGCAAAAGCTTTTGACTCTCTTCATTTACTGACTTTGCCAGTATTAAACAATCTTTGCCCATCCTTGATGTTGGCAGGTTATAAAATTTGTTTATTTCAATGTTATCACACATTTCTGTAATATTCATTATTTATATTTGTTTTTCTTTATTAGTTGTTTACATCATTATTTGGTTATCTGTGAGGAGGATCAAGAATCGGCGTTATAACTGCTACTGTATGTTGGTCAGCAGTGCAGGATGTTGCGTTTTCAAAATAAAAGCATGCACATTGTACAACAAAGAAAGAGATGCAGCTTGCTCTTCAGTCTTTAACTTTATTATAATTAAATGTCACTGTTTAATAATGTCTATGTTTGATGTCAAGATATTCTTGTTAGTTGCAGACTTTTTTTTTTGTGAGTGTGTGCATGCGGCACTTGACAGTGTACACATTAGACACAACAGATTTGGGCCATCATAAGGTGCTGTAGCAGTGGGAGATGGTGTTTATTTGCTGTGATCCATGGCAGAGACCATGGGATCACAGCCGGAAGAAAAGTGGAACTGACTACCCAGCTACAAAGAGATGGGGGGCTTTTAATGAACCTAAAAAAAATGTTGTTTTCCTTACCCTTTCTAAGTAATAACTGTTTCTAAAATTAAAATAAGAAGCTTTTTTGCGGATGAAAAAATGCTGAAAAAGATGAGTCTCTGTGTGAGGTCCCTCTCACGCCTGCAGTTTCACAGGATTAAAGGTTTCGTCCACCTCACATTCAAATTCAGGTGCGACGCATCCCTACAGAGCCAAGAGACTGATGCTGCAGCTCAGGGCTTCCCAACGGAAAAAGATCAAAATAAAATCTGAATTTCAAACAAGAAAAGAGAGGAAAGTTAAAGACACTACGTTGAGTGAGACCAGCTTTTTGCAAAGAAAAGAAATAATAAATTACTTAGTGTAGTAAATTTTAAGCCACAAGAATTTTTGATTTAAACCAGTTGGGAGGAGTCTGTTTGAATTCAGTTTGTCTTTTAAAAAGACCTTAAAAAGACCAACAACTAACAAACCATCCATACCTGCAGCCAGCTAATCTTTGCAATCTCATATTAAGTTAAATTTAAATCATCATTTGCAGTAGAGACCCAACTTTGAACCAACAATTAGACATTTTCCCAGTTTGTTGGCAGGATGCGTGTGGTATGAACAGACTCTGCAGACCAATCTGCAGTTCTGCTGATATTTTCTAGCTTTGTGATGGCTCTGAAAATGAGCCATCTTAGGCTTGAATAACACAATGTATTTAATGCAAGATGACAGTTGCAGTTAGAATTAACTAAAAACACAGGGGAATAAGCATGAATTTAGGTTATAGCAGCAGGTTTGGGTAAAAAAGATAAAATATATATGGTATTTGTATTTTGTATGTGATAGGCTCAGGGAAAGGCCCATTGCATTGTTCTTTTCACAGGGACCAGAATTCCTGATCGGATCGACACCCATCTGATGAATTTCATTCTTTTTCCTTCTGTATGTCACTCTCAGTTTCGACAAGTTGGGGTTAGGATTGAAGGAACATGGTTCTTAACATCTTCAATAAATGGATGAGTGTGTTGTAAAGCTGAATGAATTTCAGACGTTACTACAGTAATTTTATCAGCACTGTTGATTTCATTATTTTTGCTACCTAAATAAAATGTAAGAGGAAATAATTTATTTAAATACTTTATATTTTGAAATAGTGTGAAAGTTTACTTGTCACGTAGTGAACTAGTTGGATTACATTTGGGAGATTATAAATGTTTACAAAGCATCAAACTAATGGGCCAGTGAAACTCTTCTTTATTAATGGGCTTTAGTGTTCTGTTCATGTTATACATAGTGATAAAACTAGACTTATCTATTTCATTTTGTCTCTTTTTTTTGGTAATAACTTCCCTATAATCATCTGACATTTGAAGATGTCTTAATGATATTAAACATGTCTGTTTCTCTTTGTTTAGTACAATCATTTTTGTTCTGTAAATCAATATTACTGATCCCTGTTAATAAATTCTATCTGCCTTTTACTCAGCCTGTAATGACACCACCACTGCAAGCATTATTTACGCAGCAGTTTTCTCTACTTGCTGCATGCTCCTGACACGAAAGTCATATATATTTAGTCCCGTATGTGCGGTTTTCTCCATTAAAGCCACTCTGCTGCTCTCTGATAGAAGCCTACTAAAGACAGTTTGTTCACAGCCTTTTATTTTCTGCAGTCTTGGTCACTGGGTATTTCTCTATCTGGACCTCCCATATTAATAGCCTTCATTAATGTTTAATGGCTGGATTACTCAAGCGATCCAGCTTTGGCTTGGTTTTGTCTGAGCGTTGACCTGAAATACCACTGGATTGCTTAAACGCCCTTGAGACAGTTATGACATTTGTCTTTGAGTTCAAATACATACAGTGTAAGCGGCTCAGATAAGGATAATTTTAAATGTTTCATGCTGTTGTTTTCAGTTTGTCTTCTTGATGTGTGTTTGTGTGTGTTGTGAGTGAGAGGGAGAGATGACAGATTTATTATGAGAATGCAGAAAAAGGTTAGCAAAAGGCATTTGGCAACAGCATGCACAACTTCAATAGCAACATGAATGATCATAGTCAGAAATACAGCAAATTAATGAAAGTGGGACAGAAAACTGAGAGGGAACAGGGAAAGAAGGAGAAAGACAGAGTGGAGGTTGGCAGTGTATATTATCAGGGGTCCTGTTGGATATCGTTCAGTTTGGAGACATAAGGCTGAGCTGGCATTGATTTGGATCTGCTGTCAAACAACTCTGACTGTGGATCTAGAGCTGCATTAGAGGAACTTTCATACTTTAATTATTGCTGGGAAAGTTTTTTGGATGGTTTTTGTCAAAAGCAGAAATGAAACAAGGCACTTTAGGGAGAGAAAAATGCTTTTAACAGCTTGTAATTATTTGCTCACCACCAACAGAACAAGCTATGTTAATTGTTTAAACCTATATCTACAGATATGTTTAATTTTAGTTAGATCTTTTTCTTTACATACTAGAAGACGTATATTGTGTGATATGCAGGACCCCTCTTGTGCGTTATCCACCTGAAACTGCAGTCTGTTACTGAATACAGATGAGACTTGTGATAAATGCCCAAAGAGCCACCACCAATGTGTCAGAGTGAAAGACTGGCAGAAGTCAAAATCTAATTAATTAAGATCTAATCACAAAATCTAATCACAAATCACCCATAACCATGTGAGCAAACCTTAATATTGAAGAATTCTCCTAATGGCTCCAAAAACAAACCTCTACTGTGCCTGTCAGGTCAAGGACATAAAACATCCGAGGCCATCCTGGAGAGTGTGGTGCTGGGACTTTAGCACTCACTCTTGTGAAGTGCGAAGTTCCCACATATGCCATTATCATATTTCTTCTATTCTTTTTCTTCTTCAACTGCTGGCCAGGTGAGCAGAGTTTATACTGCACAGTATTTGTCTTCTAACCCATATAACAACCTTAAAAGTCATTTGCTCGTGCTCTTTAACATGACCCATGGAGCATCCATAAAATTAGGAACCCTACACTTAGAAGGAGATAGTGGCTAATATTTAAAATCCAAACAACCATATTGGTGATTTGATGGGAGCACCACGTTCTGGCTGTTCAACCTTATTTTGGTCTTCAGCTGCAGATGAGCCAAAGTGTACCAACCAGGCTGGTAACACAGTGGTTGACTGTTAAAATAACACTGATTCTTCATGATGGACTCTACTGATAAATTTATTATGAAATGAGACAAGAGACAAGAACATTTTGTTTGATGCCCAATAGCACTCTTTTGTTTGGGGTCAGGTCCTGCTTAGATCCCTGGACTGTCAGGGTCTAAAGACAATGCATACAGCTGATGCAACGACCCATTTAAAAAGTCCACTTCACACCTCTGTGTGTCAGCTGACAGGCAAGTCACCTGACCATGGACTGACACATCAACTGAGACTCGTGTGACACGGACACCCAGTAATAACACAATAACATCTCAACATAAAGTCAAAGTACATCTACTGGGATGTAAGTACAGCCAGATAAATTCATGAATCCACCTGAACAGGCACCGCTTGGAAAGACTCAGATGTTGCAACTGGAAGTCAGTGCTGAGCCAGGGGTTGTGAGGTTTTGAAACAGTAAAGGTTATCAGTTGTTTACTTATGACCAGGCAACAAGATCATATAAAGTTGGTTATAGGGGAGGTGTAGAAGAGTTCCAGTATAAAAAGTAGGAGAATCAAGTTTTAGCCGACAATAAAGCTGCTGTGTGGGGACAGCAGGCTTGAAATGAGCCTGATGACTCCCATATGTTCACTTGACAAGATGCAAGTTTCACAGGACTCCAGAAAACCATATAGGTCTGTGCTCCTGAGCTCCTGAGCTCCTGAGCTCCTGAGCTCCTGAGCTCCTGAGCTCCTGAGCTCCTGAGCTCCTGAGCTCCTGAGCTCCTGAGCTCCTGAGGTCCTGAGCTCCTGAGCTCGTGAGCTCTGCAGAGCTGCAGAGCTGCAGAGCTGCAGAGCTGCAGAGCTGCAGAGCTGCAGAGCTGCAGAGCTGCAGAGCTGCAGAGCTGCAGAGCTGCAGAGCTGCAGAGCTGCAGAGCTGCAGAGCTGCAGAGCTGCAGAGCTGCAGAGCTGCAGAGCTGCAGAGCTGCAGAGCTGCTGTCTAAACAAAATTTTTTTAAGCTGACAATTTTTAAATTTCTTGTTTGACACCACGTGGTCATGAACATGAACTGAATGCATGATTGTTGCATTAATGCACTTTCTCTGAAATAATTATCTGTGAACCTAATAAATTAAATTATGTATCTATATTAACTTACCTACACCAAATACAAGTAAACTTACATATAGTAAAATACTACTATTCTATTTTTGTCTCCCACAAGCTATTTTTTTATTTTACTTTTATTTTACACAAGACAGTGATTCTGAGCTGATAAAACAGTTTAAAACTGCCAGCGGAAAAATGAGACATATGGTTCATTCACTATAACTCTGCACACAATCAGTCAACTGAGTATCTACTTAGGCGACTCCTACAACAGCCCTCACCTCTTTGGCTTAAACTCAATCCACACTGTGTCACTCACATTCAACATTCAACCGTGACATACAACCATGTCAAACGTGGCATGAGGACAGGACGTTGGCCCTTGAAGCCACGGGGCATAAATCTGACTCTCTGAACTGGTGCGCAGCCGGACCGTGTACCTCACCGCCATCCAATTTCCGTTTCGGGATGAAAAATCCAAAATCGGGAAACAAACCATTTCCTGATTACCGTTTAGAAACAGGAAACTAAAAATCTGATTACAATTTGTTTTTTATTCTCCATCTATGCAGTTTCAAACCAAAATGTAAAACAATCAATTGTCCTATTTTATTTGATTTTTATAAAAATAAAGATTGGAAATTGACATGTGAATTGGTTTCTCCATTTTGCATCAGATTTTTTTTTCTTTCCTCTGATGACCCAGAAAGCATAATATCTTATAACAGGATACATTGAAACATAACGGCAACGATGAAGGGCTCAAGTTTTGAGGAGATAAAAGAATTACATTGAAGGAGGAGGACCTGTCTGTGGACAAAATCTGTAGAAACGATTTTATTCAAGTAATAATTGATAGTTGTACACAACGTTATTCTTTTTGCGTTACCTTGCAGCTTTACAGAGGTGTCATGTTTCCATGCGATATTTTAACAAATTTGATGGGATATTGCTCAAAGTCCAAATGTAAGAAATTCTGCTTAAACTGCTTAAGTCATGTGGAACATTTATCATTGTTTCTATTTGCTTTTCTTGGGGTAAACATGTAGTGATAACTGAATGTGCAAGATATTAGCCCTTTTACTGTTTAATTATATATTTATCTAACTTATATGGGATTTCTTATGTTATCCAATCAAATCAGGTCAGTGGGCATAGTCTGTATATTACAGATGATGCAAACATAGCAACATTTTTGCACCCTCAGTCTTTTACACTGCAGTCATTATGAGATCCATGGAGATCCAGAACAAGGTCAGCTCCCTACAAATTCAGCCCAACCTCAACTTGCTGCCGGTGTTCCTTTTGCCTTCATGCGCACCCCCTCACCTTTGGCTTCTGCTGCCACTGCAACTCCTCAAGCCTCACCTGCAACTCTGCAAGCTCATGGCCTGTTCCCAACAAGATCATCCCAAAGGTTACTTATCAACATGCATTTTACCTCTGCAGCTAAAATCCAGCGCTGAATTCACTGCTAAAATTTGAGGCCTTTAACTGTGATTTGCAATTACTGATTTATCCGCAGGTCAATCCACATTGCAGAAACGGTAAACGACAAGCTAAGCAGTTCCAGCACCGTTTATATTTGGTTCTTGGAAGGTCAAGCCAACGTTGAATGAATAATAGCAAAGTTGAACTATGATGCACCTATGATGCACCTATTATCCAGACAGACAGCCAAGAAAATTAAACACTGGGCTCAGAAGCCACTAGAAGTGAGTTGTTAGATCAGAATACCATTTTTTTTCTTGATTTTCTGATTATAGAACATTTAGATTTTTATATTAAGATGTAAATATTTTTTGACGTCTCGGGTGCTTATTTAGTCAGTGAAGTCGCGGTGCACCAGTAAGACATGTATCAGATTTTTTTAAATATACAGGCTATAGTGCTTCATAGGTTGTCAGTTTCCACAGCTCGCACTTGTAGGAGGGAGCTGTCCTTTTATCAGACTACTGAATCTGTCCCCGTTTTATTATTTTCTTGGTTGTGAGCATTTTTTTTATTTGTTTACTAATAGAGAGAACAAAGAGTTAAACACACTGTTAAACATTTGTTAATTTACGCTATTTGAAAAGATATTCCTTGAATTCCTTGTCTTTTCTTTCATTGAGGTTGAAGACCTGAAGACAGTTTGAGTCTGCAAAGGGTCACTGGTAAACCAGAACAACTGAAGCAAGCTGCCGAGAGCCTCCAAGACATCACTTCAACAATAATAAACCAGATATGTGAGCCTACACAGAGCAAAAGCACGCAGTAATGCCAGATATGTGTGTGCACTATAAACAGGAAGCCTTCAGCTGTCTTGTTGGCAAAAGTATGTATAAGACATGTAAAAGTAATTACTTGTGCAGTATTAATATATGAAGATATTTGTTTTAGATTCCATCTCTCACAGGTAAAGAGCACCTATGATGAAAATGACAGCTTTCTACATGCTTTGCAACTGGGAAAAACTGCAAAATCGGCAGTGTGTCAAATACTTGTTCTCCCCACTGTATCTACCTCATGTTTGGACTCTTTTTGCACTATTATAGGTACGCTTATGTAATACTAACATAAGCTTGTTTACCTCATTTAAATATTAAAACTTCGTTTGATATATGTTCATTAATTTTACATTACAGGTGCCCCAAATCCACTAAACAAATATCAAAGGACATAATACTTGGGAAAAAAAAGAAAGCATTTTCACCACTGTTAACATAAGATATAGATTAATGAGAAGGCCAAACTGAGAAATGAATATGCAATGTATAATGCATTTGTAGATGCAAACCGCGGTGTATAATGATAATATGTCAATTGTGAGACAAACTCAAGTTCAGCCCTTTGTTGGGCTTCTTCTGAGAGGAAAAGATTGCATCCAAAAATAGATACTGGATTCAAGGCTGATCCCGACAGAGCACCGGCAGCTAGAAGGTCGTCAGCAAGTTTTACAGGACAGCCCTTTTTTGCCGTTTCGTTGGGTACCCCTCTTCCTTCAGTACAGGACAGTGGGTAGTGAGATTAAAGGTCTTGCAGTAAGGTTAGATGTCCACTTTCATCGACATTATCATTTCACTAATTTCTCACAGCGTATCAGAATTAATATTACTGCATTAAGATTTTAAAGTGAAGCTTTTAATTTGAGGCTGTGATATATCAGATTTACAGAGTCAATAAAAATAGTTTTTGATTGTTTAAAGACTGGACAGTTTAGTGCTCCTGGAACTGGGTGGCTGCACATTTAGATTGTAATTACAAAGGCAGACACTTGCTCTATATCAAAACACCTTCAAGTTCTGCATTTGAAGAAGACTACATTTACATTGTCTTGTAGTCGCTAAGATAAGAATATCTGTCAAATAAATAAAAAGACAATGATAGAAGTAATAGCAAAAAATTTACATATAAACATTTTCACAAAATCTAGATTTCTTTTTTGTTTTTGCTAAAATGAATCACTGTAAGATTGCAACTTTTTTCTAATCTAACACATAAAACACATCACTGATATCACCAGGACTTTCCATTTTGTTTGTTTTCTGCTATAAATTTTGTATACTCATGTTGTTTGTGCAATAGTGCTGCTGTCTGTTCTGTGTCCAAGCTTCATCCATCCACGGTCTACATGAATAGATAAATAGATAGATAGATAGATAGATAGATAGATAGATAGATAGATAGATAGATAGATAGATAGATAGATAGATAGATAGATAGATAGATAGATAGATAGATAGATAGATAGATAGATAGATAGATAGATAGATAGATAGATAGATAGATAGATAGATAGATAGATAGATAGATAGATAGATAGATAGATAGATAGATAGATAGATAGATAGATAGATAGATAGATAGATAGATAGATAGATAGATAGATAGATAGATAGATAGAAACTCTTCACCAAAGGAAGTGAAAGCTGGAGTGCAGAAAGACTTATAACCAGCGGTAACAACATACAGTATGTAGAAACACCCCGGCTCTCCAATTATGGCTAAGGCATCTGGCACCTGGTGCTCTGACAGTGTGACTAGGTCACATGAGCTAATTGGACACAGGGGATGTGGGGTTACAAAGGCACATGCATGGGGACAGACACACAGATGGACAGACCGATAAATAGATGTGGACAGATGTATCGAGACCTCTGTAAAGCCTCTGAGGAAAATCAGGAATACTTTGAGACTGCCCAGTCAGGTCCTTGGTTCCCAGGGTGAAAGATAGTTTGGCTCCCTACATGTCGTGTAAAATATTACAAACAAGTAACTCCTGAACATACAAACAAACAAAATATTTTTAGCTGTTTTCCTGAACCATCTAAAGTCAAAGAAATATTTAATACACTTACTGAATATGCTATCTATGGTCATATTCAGAAAAGGCAGTAATCAGCTTAAGCTATTGTTGATCATTTTATGGACACCTGTATACTTCTTGACATACTGCACATTTTCACACACCATTTGGAGTTGTCATGACCCACACTGTTGCTGCGTCAGTGCAGAATGAGATTGTTGCAGACAAAAGAAAACACCCAATTCAGGTCGGGAGCAAAGTGCCAAAAGTTCAAGCAAAAAAGAATGTAAACAGGATATAACATATCGTGAGGGATGTAACATAGGTGAGTCATTAATATGGCTACGATCTGTAACATGTAGATGGGAATATGGATGGATGGAACATCCCGTTTGAACAACCATGTTTTCTTGATTTTCTGCTTTCAATGCGTGTAAATGCGGAGACTCATCAAAAAGTCACAAAAGTCCCACTTGTAATGTTTTCAGACTAAAGCTTTGCATCGAAGGTCACTCAATCCCATCAGATTACACCTTTACTGAGACACTTGACGGGTCTGACAGCTGAATCCCTTGACCTGATCTTTATGCTCAGAGTGTACAGGTGGATGCTGGGGTGGTGTTGGGATTTCTGCAGCAAGGCAAAGTTAGGTACCACGTAGCAACTTTCATTTACTCAATAAACTCGAGAGTGCAACTGGAATGAACCATGACAAACCTCATTCATTTTAACTGCCTGAACTGGAAGTCTGCGTCACAATTTTTTTGGACACAAAGGCAAAAAAAAATCAAGGCGAAATAATAACTTCTTCCATTGGATTTTACATGATACATCCATATATTGTGAGTACAGTTTTTTGTCTTGACAGTTTTCATTCATCCTTTGGCAACATAAAGAGAGACGCACCATTCATAACTTTCTGAGAGCTCTTTGATGTCATGCCACCAAGATAAGCTACTGTTAAGCAATATAAAAAAAAAAACATGAATAATATTAAATTCACAAATGCCTGAGCTCCATTTTGGGTTCTAGGCCATTTAAAAGAATTATAGGAAAAAAAACCAAAACTGTTTAATGAACCAAACCAAACAGATGCTCATCCTATTGCAGGGAAACCATCCCTGTGCTCTGGCTTCAGTGGGAAAGATTACCAGCCATGCTTTCTGATGATGTGTGCTGTCCCTGTAAATTAATTTAGAGATCTCCCTAAATGCGAACAAAGACTCATTTCATTCATCCAAACCTGCACATGGTACCCAGCCTGAACTTCACACACATGCATCTATATTTCTTTCAGCCAAATTACTTGATCTGACTTAAAAATAGCAGCAATCATCCTTGGCAGTAATGTCCAGCACTGGCAGGAAGACTGTATATTTTTGTAACCCTTAATGGTCTCAACTTGCCTGTGAACAGAAAAAGAAGCATTTTCACTGCCAATTTCTGTGCATATATTAAAAATATCTGGCTTCTTTTATTATAGTTTATTTGAAGACAGTTGGGAACATATCAATAAGGACATGAGTGACTGTCCTGTTAACAATGTCAAAACTGTTGTTTTTTCCAGATGGCCTCCAGCTTTAGTTTTCAAGTTAGCCTCCTTATATAGCACCTACAGAGATTTTGCATTTGTTAACACATCCTTTTGGCAGACTATCAGACATCTCCTTCTGAGGTAGAATGTGGCAGGGTATGTATTAGTCTGCTAAAAGATTATACTGGAGGCCGTGCCATCTTCCATTTCTATATATATGCTTCATCACTGGACTCACTGAAACCACATTCAGCAGTGAATGAACATTCTGTTTATCTGGCTTGTCATACATTTGAATCAGCAGCTCTTTGTATCAGCTTACTGCAGACTCACATCTTTCCAGACTGTGACTTTAAAAAAAAATAATTAACGAGTTTGGGATTTTTTTTCCCAAGATGATGCAGGTTATATTTAAGAGTGAACAAAACCTGGACGTATGTCCAGTTATATAAACTTGTCCTCATCCTGTCTACATGCTGTACCTTGCTGACATGGCTTATGTGTCAAATTCCAGCATATTCATATCTGAGCTGTCAGCTCACAGATAAACCATTCAGCAGCTGGTCAGGCTGAGTACGGCGCTGATGTGCTCCTAAACTGAACAGCAGCAGCAAGTTTTATATGCTTTCTAATATTGTCCTGTTGTTTCCAATTGGTCAGCACTGTGGCTTATTGGTTAGCACTGTTGCCTCACTTCAAGAAAGGTTCCTGGTTCGATTCCCGGCCGGGTGGGCCCTGTGCTTCCGTGGGTTCCCTCCGGGTACTCCGGCTTCTTCCCACGGTCCAAAAACATGCATACTAGGTTGATTGATCATTCCAAATTGCCCGTAGGTGTGAATGTGAGCGTGATTGGTTGTCTGTCTTTCTATGTGGCCCTGTGATGGACTGGCGACCTGTCCAGGGTGGACCCCTGCCTTTCGCCTACTACACGTTGGGATAGGCTCCGACAGACCCCCGTGACCTCGAGACGGAGTAAGCGGGAATAGATAATGGATGGATGTTTCCAATTGGACTACTATGTGCCTTCCCCCTTAATAATGAAAATGATCTGATGCCCATCCCTAGGACTTTTTCTTCCTTTCTTAAAGAAAAATTGAATGAATGAATTTATCCTTGTAGTGAGAGTCTCTGGGCGGGCTTAACCCAATGACAACAGAGCAGCGCTGTAACCTGGACATAAACAGTAGGTGGCTGCAGCTGAGGATTAATGGCATCAACAGTTAAAGACGGACTTTTCCTTTGAAAACTGAACAGAAGACAGCACTCAAATCATTCCTTTGCAAGGTACATGTACTTGCTGTGTTGTGGACAGGCTACGGTATAAGTTCATTTACTCTTCTAAACAACGCACTCTCCCATTGACCTATTTCCATTGTTCCTTGTTCTTTGCTCTGACTGGTTGGAGCCCTAAACAAATGTATGCAAAGGCAGTTTAATAATCAACCGTTGGTGATTAGTAAATCAGTAGATCATTTTTTTAGACCCTTCATCCTCCTAGATGTGGATCTGATCTATCATGTTAGAAAAACAGAGCACGACAGGACGATAACATACTCACAGGGTCTGACGAGACACGTTTGAACAATCAGGTCAGAGAAGACCACAGGAGGTCAAAGCGAAACACAAACTAAACACATGTAACATCAGTCTATGTTCAAAATTGCATACTTCCACACTTATACTCACAATTTTGAGTGGATTATTGCATTTTCATTGACTATGTCACCAGTGTGGAAGGCTGTACAATGAGGGTAATCAGTCTTTGCTATATAGCTTCTACTGGAAATAGTAAGTCGCTTGTTTGCACATTTCTTTGTTAAAAAGAAGGTTTATCTTTAGTGCCAACAATGGCACACTTTAAACTGTCATACAGAGGGAACAAATACACATTTAATGCTGAAAATTGGGTTCAATTTCAGGAAATTACGATCAACAGAAATTCAGATCTTGGTTGTTTCATGGTGGTAACAATAAAAAAGGAGAATGTTTGCTATTCTCACTTTGGGAAGAACACAAGAGGACTTATAAAATTGTGGCATTGTCTGAAACCATCCCCGAGTCATTATCTTGTCCACAGTCACTATAAAGGGACGCGTATGTAGAGTACTATATACTACGTTTTTTTAGGTGAATTAACTTTCAGATACAACTGCTGTAATTTTAGCCCCTTTTTTCGACGAATACCCCGCCTTTGGCACCCAAATCTAGCGTGTCGCCTGTCTTTTTTACACTAACTGGTCTACTACTACTTCTGGTCTTTCTAGCTGGTCTACTACTGACAACTGTATAAAAAGGTGGAGGTAAACACTGGGATGGTCAGAGGGTGGGACTGCAGGGTGGGACTGCTCTGGAAGCTCTGGCCTGCAAACATGTACAGAAGAGAAGAAGAGGGGACAGACCAGCACAACAAACTACAAGAACAATGAAGCGCATTTATACTCATGAAATATTTCTTATTAAAAACTGTGGATTGGGGATACTAAGCAGAAACGTTTTAAGTTTGGTTTTAAAGGTGGAGGTGGTGTCAGCCTCCTTAACCCAAACTGAAGTTGGTTCCATAGTGATGGTTCCTGATAACAGAAAGCCGTCCTCCAAATCTACATTTGGATCTTCTTGGAACTACGAGTAAACCTGCTTGGTAAATCCAGCATGAATTCAGCATTCAGCTGCATTGATCCACCACCCCCTCCATGTTGTGCATAAGCCATAACGCCACCTGAGTCGTTTTCCCTCCCCTCAACTCAACTTCAGGCACCAGGGAGGCACTAACATGTTTAGCGTTTGCATTGCCCAGCATGCATTAAAGACATGTCTATCATCCAAGAATAATAAAGGGGTCTAATTTTAATCTTGTGTAACACTGGGAAACTCTTATGCAATATATACTAAAAGGTGAAAATAACTTATTTTCAAAATTTGGACCAAATCAGAAGAGGTAGGTGCACTCTGGGAGGATAGAGTTGAGTCGGACAAGGTTTTGAAAAGGGCAACTTCACAGAAAACAAAAAAGAGCTCTTGTCCATCGCTGGTGAGCGCTCATCTGCACGAGTGCATGGAAGAAGAAAAAAACAAGAAACTAGCAGTGATGTCTGTGTGTAAATGTGCACCCTGCTAGTGAAAATCTGAAATTACACCAAAAGTCATACCATGGCTGTATAGCCCTGAACACTTTTGAGCAGAAAAACAGAGAAAAACTACAGATTAAATAATTAGTGCAACTTATGGGCGTTACACTTATCTGTCGCACAGATAAAACATAACACATAACCACCATTAAATGTATCATTCCTGCATAGCCTATTTATAGCCTATAATATAATTAGTGAATACTCTATTTTTATATTTTCTCAAATACAATAAAAAGCTCACTGATATTAGTTGTACTATACATTGCTTTTTTTTGGTGCTGCATTTTCTTCCCACTATTAGAAGTAACAGAAAAAACTTTACTTATTTCCCTTTATTTGGACAGAATAATAAAAGTCTAGGTGTAGAACGGCTGTCAGCTCCATCCCAGCTGGAAGAAACGTTGTAATTCCTGGGCTTTCTAACACAAACGTAAGTATCATCATGTCAAATGACCGGTGAATATGTTTCATTCAGCAACACCAGCGTTATTAGTGAACATTAAGCATTTTAAGTGTAAAAAAAGGCAACATTTTATTCACTTTTTTATTTTTGTAAATGAAAACACATGTAAATAATACATAAAATATAAAAACTCATCAGCCAGACAGAGCTGAGATTACATGTCCAAATGTGAGCTGTAACGCTCATTGGCACCGGCTCTGGCTGTTTTTACGAGTTGTGTGAAGTTTGCTCTCTAGTTTGGTTTTGGTTGATGTTACTTTGTGGTCACTGACTGGGAAAGCGGTACATCCTTACCCTCTTGGGCTGGCATACATCTTTCTAACGACATGTCAGGTGTGTTTGCTTGTGCTTGCCTGCTGCAGGCCTTTGGTTTTTATGACAAGGTGCTGATGTCTCTGATAGGCAAATAGTGATGAATGGGAGAATAACTTATAAAACTGCTCCTGTCCCCCGTATTCTTCTGGAAATATTTCTTTAAATCAGTTAGGATTTCTTTTACCAGTTTGCACACATCGCTGTAGGAGCTGAACGATATCTCTGCGCTGGAGGATATTTGGCTCAGGACCCTGCTTCTGCTTTGTTGCTCTCATTAAATGAATGTGAATGAATTTGCGAGGTGTGCTGTTTTAATTGAAAAACCCATTCATCTGTTTGAACAATTGCAGAATGTGCTTTTTTGTAGGAATCCTTTCATTTTTCTTATAATTCTGTAAAATGCTTAAGTACTCATCTACACATCACCTAACACACTGCATGTCAGGACTCAATGTGCCTCATCTGCAAACTCTTGACAAACATTTAGGAACATTTGTAAAATTCAAATGACCTCAAAGGCAATCAAACACATGCAGTGTTTCTGTAATAATGTTCATGATATTAGGTGGAATGAGAGTGAAGTACTACAATGCTTTGATGCTTCTGTAACACTAACAAGCATAAAGTGAGATTGATGCGACGGGCTGGTTGCCCCTGGAACTACCTCTACGCAGAAATGCGCAGACTTACACACGAGGCCTCTGGAGTTTTCTCTTTGTAATATGTGTCTGCTCTGAGGACAAGCTGGGCTTTACCCTTTATTTATGGGTGAAATAAAGTGCTTTTCAAACCTTCTGTGTGAGCTTGTGTGCCGGGTGCAGTCTTTGTAAACTGCTAACATAGCATTCAGAGAGGAGGAAACGACCAACAATCAATTCAGTTCTCCTCTCTGCCACCTCACGGATTTTTTAGTCTTTTTCTTTTTGGTTTTAATTCTTTTTACTTATTACTTTTATCTCAAACCCCTGCTGCCATTTATTTTTTGTTTTCTATTGGTTGATTTTTATATGTCCATTAGTATTTTTTTTTGTCTGTCTCTTTGTAGGTTCATTCCTGGTGGCACCCTCGGGAGATATTTCCCTGTTGCTGATCTCCTTCCATCCTCTGTGATCGCCTTCAAACCAAAACAGCATATTGCTTTTTCTCGCTGTATTCTCCCAATACAGAGTGTGTACATAAAGATTTTTGTTGGTGAGGATCCTCCTGTAGGGCTCGGAGGACTTTTAGTCTTGATTATAGTTGGCTTTTGCTGATCTACCAGTGGTAGACCAGCCGAACCTTCCATACATATCAAAGCTGAGGGTGAAAATAGAGAAAGATAAAAAGTGGGGAGAATGAAAGGAAGCGCACTTCAGGACTTACCTGTACTCTCAACCCAATATGAAAACACAGCTTCAATAAGAATCTTATTGTAGATCCTGTAAATCCAACTTAATTGACGACAAATCTTGGCTTGGGCTTTTGTCAGCCTAGAAACTGTTTACCTGCCGTCCTCCTGCACTACATGATATCTTGATGCAAAAACTCTCAACTTGTTCTGACCATTGTTCTGTTTTTCTCTTTATTTCACATTCATATCTAAATATTTCAAATTTACTTGATCATTATAATTGTGTGAAATCCTTTTTTTTTCCTACTTTAGTAGATAAAAGAGTCAGTTAACACTTGGACACGAACGCACGTGTGTGTGTGTGTGTGTGTGTGTGTGTGTGTGTGTGTGTGTGTGTGTGTGTGTGTGTGTGTGTGTGTGTGTGTGTGTGTGTGTGGGAGAGAGAGAGAGAATGCTGGTCCATGTGTAAATGAGAACTGGGCGTGTTTTGATGGCGATAGCAGTTCATTAATATTCATGAATAGAGGAAAACATCAACTGAGCACTTGACTCTCCCCTCACATGGGAGACTGGCATCAGTGTGTGTTGGTGTGTGTGTCTGCACAGAGCTGTTACTAGTTCTCAATTTTTTTGCTAGACGTGGTACTGCTGGTAAGGGTCCAAATATTTGACACAATATGTGCTTGAAGTCTAAGCAAATTAAAAGATTTATGTTTTTATAGTTTTTATATGTGTCAGACGAGATTTTCTTAAAAAATAGAAAAGTGAAAACTACGTTATTCTGAACGTTTCGGACTGTTAAGCCTTCGTGTGTAGTAATTATAGTATGTCCCAACCACTGTAATGTTTTAAATACGCTGCATTTGGTTTCAGACAAACCCACCAAGTTAAAGGGCTTTTTGGAAAATGTACAGCATCTCCTGGCTCAGTTGTCATAATTCCTTTACTTCTGATGTCAGTTCATAACTCGCTCTGTCATAAGCTTTATCAGGAACGTAGATGCTGTCAGGTTTTGATAGTTTGATATTCACTGGCAGTCAGAGGTTGCTCAGCGATGGGTCAGAAGGTATCTTAGGCTTTATTCACACTGCAGGCAAACGTGATCTAAATCCGATTATTTTTGCCCATATCTGATTTTCTTTTGGCTATCTGAACAGTACAGATGATACAAAATCTGATTTTTTTCACCTCAGAGCTGGGTGAGTTTCATATGTGGTGGTGAACCGGATATGTATCTGGTGTTTTCCAATGTGACTTCAGTCTGAACTGTCGCGCCGCATCTCATCCGTCTTTTTTTTTTTTTTTTTTTTTTTTTTAACCCTTGTTTGCATATATATTTATGGTTGATACCATGTTGGTATAACCGGAGTTGTATATATGCATTTTAATCTGGTAACCAAGGGTGTTTTGTGTGTGTGGGTGAGTGTGTGCAAGTGTGCTACCTTCACCAGCCCTCATAACAGTCAAACTTATATTTTTATTGATCCCTGGAGAAATCAAACAAGATAAAAGTAAAGGGAGAGTCGGAGAGAGGGGTGTAAATGTTCTGCAGAGGAGGGCTATAGTCACCGGGTGTGGAAAGTGGAGAGAGAGAGAGCAGAAGAAAGAGAGACAAGACAGTGGTGGTGCAGTTTGGTGTCTGTGTTGTAATATTTGTCAAGAAGTTTATAATGTGTTGTTTAAGGGGTAAAAGGTGGACACAAGACAATCAGTCGTTATAAGCAAAAAAAGAGCAAAAAAAAAAAAAAAAAAAAAAAAAAAGAAAAAGAAAATAGAGGAAAATAGAGGAAAAAGGAGGAGGAGTCTCATATTTACAATCACATTTCTGATCGTTTGAGCGTTGGGGGGGTGCTGGAGGCAGTATTGAGTAGTCATATATAATACCTACATACATACATACACATACATATGTGGACATGTATGCTGTTATCTAGTACATATTCTTTATACATTGTAAACAGAGCAACTCAATTTGTACCTCAATGCACAATGCACACACACACACACACACACCCGTATACATACACCCAGCAATGATCCGTGTGTTGACCTCGAAGCATTATGTATGTAATATACATGTGCATCAGTAAGTAGTTATTCATACATATTAATATACTCTGATACAATCATGTGCACCTGTGCTTTTTAGTTTCATGTGCATATACATATATCCTGTATTTGTCCATATATATATATATATATATATATATATATATATATATATATACCTATACATTAATTAATACACATATAGAAATGCATCTACATATACACAGCAACATATAAACACCTAGTGCATACTTATATATATCTATATATATGCATACATACAAACACACATACATACCCACATATACACATCCGCACATGTACACACACACCCACACACGCACACACACACCTCCACATGTGTACTCCCATGCACACACACACACACACACACACACACACACACACACACACACCTCCACATGTGTTTGCACTCACCCACACCCACGTCCACATGTGTATGTACACACACATGCACACACACACACACGCACGTGCACAGACACATATACCCACACACACACACGTGTACTCTCACGCACACACACACACACACACACACGTGTACCTGCACACGCACACACACACACGTACATGCACATGCACACGCACACACACACACACGTACATGCACACGCACACCCACACATACATACACGTGTACGCACCCCCCCCCCCCCCCCCCCCCCACACACACACACACCCACATACCCACGTGTACGCACACCCTACCTCCCCCCACACACACACACCCACACACACACACCCACATACACCCGAGTACGCACACCCTACCCCCCCCCCCCCCACACACACACACACACATACACCCACATACACACGTGTACGCACACCCTACCCCCCCCCCCCCCCACACACACACACACACACACTCGTGTAAATGCGCACACACGTACACACACACACACACATGTACATGCACACCGACAACATGGAAACCCATATATATATATGGTAATACCTACATACTCATAATTCTTTGTGCACATAAATACATACATATACAAAAAATATGATAATAATCACAATAAAAAATGACAACAACAAATAATTTACATACCTCCTTCCTTTGAATAGTTATTTTTAACTTTACTAAAGTAATTATTCTTACAAAGCCCTTGTTGGTTCCCATCGTCACCGGTCATCGCCCCCCTGCCCCCCCGCCCCCAGGCCAACCCATGCCCCCCCCTCAAGAGGCGGCTGCAGCCAACCCACCCAGCAGAGCAGGACAGAGGAGAAGGCGGCCACCGGTCCCACCTCCCCTTCCATGTCAAATCACCTCCGCAAGGGGCCTGACAAGTCCAGGAAGACAAGGGCGCGGGGCGCCCCCGGATCCCCAGGCAACCCACCATGGCGCGTCCCCGCCAAGCAAGAACGGTGCCGTCATCGGCGCCGATTGTGTTTGTCCTATTGTATTTTATGGTATTATAGTTATATTTGTTCTTGCACTTTACGTTTGGGGTCCTTGGGGGCTAGAAAGGCGCCTGGAGTGCCTGTTAATATTAACTGGGAAACCAGGCTTGAAAACGTGTCATGTGAAAACGGCTCGATGGTCAACGTGGAGTGGTACTGCCAACATGACTGGGATGAGAGTGGTGCATTTTCTTCGTCATCGTCTGAATGTATGTTTTGTAACATTTTTAGCAGTGACAGTCTTGGGTAAAATTTTTTTTTTAAATGTAAAGTGATATATATTTATTCAGTGAAGAGTAGAAGCACTGCTCTGTTTAGAGGTTGGAAGACTGGACACCTTGTTAGTGAAGCAAAGTTACATAAGTGTAACTGGTCGGTGGATTGATTTTGTGTCGAGCCATGTTGATAGATTAGTTGAGAATCGCAGCCAACACCCACTTCATTTTTCGCCAGATTGTTTACAAACTTTCTGCAGAGATACCTGAGATTAGCAGATGCATCAATGCGACAGCTGATTATATCTGGGGTTGAAATTTTTTTCTTCTCGCCCCAAAATTGTGGTGGATCCTCAAGAACTAAAAACATCTTTACTACTGATGCCTGAACGTAAGAACAGCAAGTCAACTTTTCCATATGAGTAAATACATGTGTGTGTGTGTGTGTGTGTGTGTGTGTGTGTGTGTGTGTGTGTGTGTGTGTGTGTGTGTGTGTGTGTGTGTGTGTGTGTAGGGCATATAGAGGGGAGCTGGTCCACAACTGCCCAGCGTGAACTGTCCATAGGGACAGACAGAAAATCAGCAGTGCACAGCTGTCCACATGAAGAAACAAAAGCGTGATAGTATGATTACGGATGAAGAAGCGACAATGGCTAGTCATTGGCTAAGCATGCTGTCAATCAATCAATGACAGAAATAAATGTATTGCTTTATATAATTTCTCCTAGTATGGTGCAAAAAAAAAAAATCCACCCTCCTCAGAGTTGTTGTAATGTCTGTGTTCGTCTTACAGACATAAAATACTCGTCGGGACTCTCGGTGGGTTCACTCCTTTATTGTTCAGTATCGCCCGCTCACATACATACGTTTTTTCCCCCGTCCCTAACATCTTCTTCGTTCCATATATCTCCCGTCTGGGACCTCCTACTAGCGACCTCGCCTGGTCATCTCTATCATTACATGTCATTCATAACATTCCATCATTACATTTCCCCCCTCAAGTAATGATGTTTTGGGTACTCGGAACTCTTAGTGACCCAAATAACTTTTTTTGTGTGTACAGTCGTCCTCGTCATGACTCAACTGCCTTATATATCCTCTAGGCTTAATACTATTACCTAAAATAAACATTCTAAGCATTAAACATTCTTCCTTCTCTTCCCCTCATTTTCTTACAAAATGGTTCCAGCAAAATGACAACGAAAACAGCTGCTCGACCACATCAACAAAGAAAACATACATATTTTAGCTCTTGCTAATCCCCCCCCCCCCCCCAACGTCCAGAATCACCAATCTAGTCTGACTGGGGCTTTGTTCACTCGGCCTGAGCGAGTGACTGTACCCGTCTCTGGGGAAGGTGTGCAGGTTTGTTGCATCCTCACATCCCGCACATCTTCAGATGTGGGTTGGTCAGTGTTCTCACTAACAGGTTTGAGTGGTGATGGGATGGACTGCAGGTGTCGTCTGTTCCTCCTGTAGCACTCCCCTTGTTCTGTTTCCACGACATAGGACCTTGGAGTAGAGCTGGAACTGTGGACCACGGCAGACGTTGTCCATCCTTTCTGTCCATCCAGTTTAGTGAGCACCGGGTCCCCCGGCTTCAGTGGAGGTAAAGGTCTCACTCCATGTCTGCTGTTATAGTAGTGAGCTTGCTTCTGCTTAGCTGCTGCATCCGCCTGTCGGATCTCCTCCGCCTCGGGCCATCCCGGTTTCAGGTTGTCCTGTAGGGTTGGTAACGTCGTTCTCATTTTCCTGCCCATCAGCAGTTCCGCAGGACTGACTCCTGTAGAAGAGGAAGGTGTGGCTCTGTACGACATTAGGGCGAGAAGCGGATCCTCCTGTCTCAAAATGCCCTTTGCTGTCTGAACCGCCCTCTCAGCCTGACCATTACTCTGTGGGTAGTGGGGGCTTGACGTGACATGAACGAAATCATATTCGTGACTGAACTCCCTCATCTCTACAGAAACTAGCTGGGGTCCGTTATCACTCATCAGCACTTCCGGTACGCCGAAACGTGCAAACGTGGCTTTCAGCTTAGATACAACCTGACAGCTTGTAGTTGTGGGAAGATTCAATATTTCCAGGTATCTGGAGTAATAGTCTGATACCACTAAATAGTGTTGCTTCCTAAACTCCAACAAATCTATGGCAACCTTTTGCCACGGCCTTGACGGGAGCTCACTCGGCATTAATGGCTCCTTTCTCTGCGCACCTTTATTTTCTCTGCAGAATGCACACTGCTGCACTGTTGTCACAATCTCCTCAGACATCCTGGGCCACCACACTGACTGATTAGCTCTTTCTCTGCACTTAACCAGCCCTTGGTGTCCATCATGGATTCTCCTCAATATAATCTCCCTCATTTCTGTGGGAACTGCAATGCGTGTGCCTCTGATGACTAAGCCATCAACCTCTGATAGTTCTCCTCTAACGTGGTAGAAATCCCTGATTGACTCCGGTATCCTGTCTACATACTCAGGCAACCCGTTTCTGATGAAACCTAAGACTGTCTGTAGCTGCCTGTCATTTTCTGTGTGCTGTCTTAACTCTGTCATCCTGTGTGTTGTGGCTGGGACCTGACTCATGACCATCTCAATATGTGCTGCCACATCTTCATGACTGGCCTCATTGCCATAACGCTGTTCTGGGCTCCTAGAGAGCGCATCTGCTACTATTAAGGTTTTGCCTGGAGCATACTCTGCTATGGCATTAAAACGCATGAATCTCATCAGTAACCTCTGGCACCTGACTGGGACACAGTCCAGGTCTTTGCTGTTCATAAGAGGTACTAGTGGCTTATGATCTGTAACCATCCTAAAGTAGTCAAGTCCATACAAATACTTGTCAAAATGTTCACACGTCCACACACTGGCCAAACACTCTTTTTCGATCTGTGCATATCTTCTTTCTGCATCGCTGAGTCGTCTGGAACAGTAGGCTACAGGTTTCCATTGTTCTCCGTGTTGCTGAAGGAGAACGCCACCTAGCCCATAGCTACTAGCGTCTGCTGACACCATGGTGGGCTTGCTGGCATCATAGAAGGTGAGTATTGGGGATGTAGTCAGAGCAGTCTTTACCTTTCGGAACGCCTCACTTTGTGCAGGCCCCCATGTCCACTCCACCTGTCCTTTCAGTAGCTCATACAAGGGGTGAGCCATTGTTGACAGTTCTGGTACAAACTTGGCTAAGTAGTTATCCATCCCTAGGAACCTTTTGAGTTCCGTCACATTTTGTGGCTGTGGAAACTTCTCTATTCCAGCCACCTTCTGCGGGTCTGCTCTGACACCGGTCTCGTCGATTATGTGACCAAGGAAACAAACTTCTCGTTGTTTGAACTTGCATTTTGCTCTGTTCAGCTTGAGGCCTGCTGCCTCAATGACTTTCAGAACCTTTGCCAGGCGTTGGTCATGTTGCTCCTCCGTCTCTGCATGGATTAAGACATCATCCATGAATATCTCTACCCCTTCCAGGTTGGCTAGAGTCTCCGCCATTTTCCTCTGAAAAATTTCTGGAGCACTTGTTATGCCAAATGGTAGACGACGGAAAGCGTATCTCCCAAATGGAGTGATAAAAGTGGTAAGTATCTTGCTCTCCTCATGTAGGGGAATCTGATAGAATCCACTTGCTGCGTCCAGCGACGTGAACACTTTTGATCCGGTGAGTTTAGGTAGTATCTCGTCCACGGTGGGCATGATGTACTTCTCCCCCTTTACAGCCTTATTCAGTTTCCGGAGGTCTGCGCAAATCCGGACCTCTTGTTTGTTGGGTTTAAGGACCGGTACCATCGCAGCACACCATTCTGTTGGTTGTGTGACCTTTTCAATTATGCCCTCTACCTCCATGCGCTGAAGTTCCTTCTTCACCAATGGCACCAGCGGCAAGGGTATCCGCCTGGTTGTATGCACTGCATATGGTTGGGCGTCTTCACGCAGGGCTATTTTTACTGGCTCAGTTTTCAGTAGACCTCCAGATCCAAACACGTCGCTGACCTCCTCGATCCTCTTCACTAGGCCCATTTTTACAGCTTCTCTGCGACCCAGTAAGCAGCTTGTTCCTTCTATCACGTACACATTAAACGTATAGCCTTTTCCTTTGTAGCTTGTTTCACACAGAAACTGTCCCATGCATCTGAGGTCACCTCCTGGGCTTACAAAGTGTGTGTCAGGAGCCAGCAGTTTCCTTTTAGGACTCATCTTTCTGAATGTCTCTTGATCGATAACTGTAGCATCAGCTCCTGTGTCAATTTTAAAGTTTACACTCACTTTGTTTATGGGCAAAATTACATTCCATGTGTAATCCTTATCCTCCCTGTTTACAGCTCCTAGGAAGTATGTCTGCTCCGTCGGATGACTTGTGACCTCTCTCACTGCTTTAGAATGACATTTACGCTCCCAGTGTCCATGCTTTTGACACTTGTTGCACTTACTTTTCAATGCGGGGCAATGTCTTTGATCTGAGTGGCGTGGTTTGCCACACCTGTCACATTCCTCTTTTCCATGGGTATAGTGACTATTATGTACATGACGCTGCATTTTTCTTCTCTGCTGTCCCTCCATTTTGCTGACAGCGGAGACATTGGCCAGCTGAGATTCCGGTTGGCTGTTCTGGAGATTCACCTGACGAGTTATCTCCTCCGCCTGACGTACGCGCTCGATCACGTGTGCCAACGTCAGGTCTGCTTTGATCTGGAACTGGCGGGAAAGTTCTTTGTCTGCTATCCCAACGACTAGACGGTCTCGAATATGTTCGTCCCTTTTGTCACCGAACTCACAGTGCTCAGCCAGGTCATACAATGTCCTGATATACATTTCAGCCGTTTCTCCGGTTTTTTGGTTCCGTTGGTAGAAACACGCTCGCTCATGTATGATATTCCGTCTTGGAATAAAGTAGTCATCAAACCTTTGCATAACTACCTCAAAGTTCTTCTTATGAGCAACCTCAGCAAATTCAAATGAAGCGAATATCTTTTCTGCTTCACTGCCCATGGCATAGATCAGCGAACTCACTTGAATCTCGCCGTCGTCCTTATTCAGCTTGGTCGCCAGCCGGTAGCGGCAGAAACGCTGTCTCCACTCCGGCCATTTTGCTGGGTTCCCGAACTTAAACTCGCTTGGCGGGTTAAACTTCGCCATGTCTTTCGTCCCGACTCCCGAGCTCTTCTGACACCATGTAATGTCTGTGTTCGTCTTACAGACATAAAATACTCGTCGGGACTCTCGGTGGGTTCACTCCTTTATTGTTCAGTATCGCCCGCTCACATACATACGTTTTTTCCTCCGTCCCTAACATCTTCTTCGTTCCATATATCTCCCGTCCGGGACCTCCTACTAGCGACCTCGCCTGGTCATCTCTATCATTACATGTCATTCATAACATTCCATCATTACAGTTGTCATGGGTGTGAAATCAAATAACTGAGACCAAAATGGTTTATTGAACCAGACTGTAAATATGTTTATTTCTGCTCTAACGTTGGACATTTCAACATGGACGTCAACAGAGATTCACCCGCTTTTGGAAGCAGCCTCTATGGGTCAGTCGAGGAACTGTCACGAACCTTCCACATGAGCCTCAATCCAGAAATGAAACGGTTGGCGCTTGACCCATACATAGGTGGGGTCAGAGGTTTACATAACTTTCAATTCAATTCAATTCAATTCAATTCAATTCAATTCAATTCAATTCAATTCAATTCAATTCAATTCAATTCAATTCAATTCAATTCAATTCAATTCAGCTTTGTTCATATTGCACCAAATCATGACAAATATTATCTCAAGGTACTTCAACTCATTCCAAATTAGTCCAATTAATTGAAAGCACAAAAAAAAAAAAAAACAACAATAATTATTATTGCATTATGACATTTTGTTGAACTGATTATGTTTGCGACAGGTCTCTTGGAAATAAATGCAAGTCAGTGTAACGTCCTCTGAGGTGCTGGAAGCATGACCGCGTGCACTTCTGTGGGTGTGTCTGTACGTGCGTGCATGTATTAGTCATGCAGGCAGTATGGGGCAGCTGTCAGAGAATTCTGACACCCTGCTGTCAAAGACCAGTGATGGAGAAGCAAACGCACACATTACTGAGGGCTGCAAGACACAGCAGTTCATCGTGTTTCGAGATCAGGCAGCTGGTGTATTCTCTGTTTGAAGCAGAACGATATAGAAATTCACAGGGCAGAAAAAGACATTTCCCTGTAACATTTGTCACACTGTCTGTGTGCTTGTACATTATGGGATGCTGAGTGATCTACTCTGTTTGTTATGTTAACTGCAGAAGAACCTGATGTGTGTCACTAAAAAGTTCTTACTAAAAAACAGGCACTTTTCTATCCCAAAACAGACGGGCACTCAGGGATGCAACAAATCCTGGCCACTTCCTCTTTAGTGGCTTTCTGCTTAAAGTAGACAAAAACAAGGACAACAAGGACTGGGCAATTAAGTTCAGGTCATTCTTTTTGTTCAACAGAAATATGTGGATGAGACAAGGGAGGGATGGGAATGCTTTTTTTTTTTGTTAAAGAAATCTGCATAATTTCTTGTAGATGATTGGCAGCACAAGATGTGGAGGGAAAAGAGAACAGGGAGAAGGAATACGGCAAACATAAAGAAATAAGAGAGGCTGAGATTTTGTAAACACTTATTTCATTTACAGGAGTGTCTTTGTGGTACGTAAAAACAGGAAAACTCAAAATTTTCAATGAAAAACCTTTCAGAAATAGAACAATAATCACAATTTAAGGGTGTGTTGTCATTTATTTTTTAATATTTATGTACACTTTTGTAGAGACGAGATATGTAACATTAATGGCTTCCTCAATCTGTTAAAAAAGCAGCTTTCAGATATGGTGAAAATATTAAAAAGATTCATGTTGCTCATAAATTGTTTGCCATTCATGTGAAAGTAAATGGTAAATAAAGTGACCATATTTTTAAAAGAAGGTCTTATAGAAAAATGTATATTAAACAGAAAAAGGGGTAGATGCCAACATTTGAAAACACTGACCATCACCAATAACAAAAACTGCAGCTGCCACTCAAATGCTCCTTTTCTGAAAAACACTAAGAACAAAAAACTAGTCAGATACTAGTCAGACAAAATATTGGGAAAAAGCATCAGTACCAACACTTTTAGTTTCCAACTGGTGACAAGAAATCAATGCACGTTTATAAGTGGCTTTAGAAGTATTGAAATTTTTTTTATTTTTGCTGTTCCCTCTTTGTCCCCTTTTGTTTGCACATATATTATTGGTTAATACCAAGTTTAGTAGAACCCAGGAGCCATATACATGCATTTTAATTTTGCAACAGAAGTTTGTTTTTCTTTTCTTTTTTTAATGTGCGAATAGGTGTGTGTGAGTGTGTTCCCTTCACCAGCCCTCATGACAGTCTAACGATATTTTATTGATCTCTGGAGAAAGAAAATAAAGAAATAAAACGGGGGGTAAAAATTCTGCCAAAGAGGGCTTAGATCCCCATGTGTGGAACGTGAAAGATGAGGAAAAAGTGGTACATGAAAAGAGCAAAAAAGAAAGACAAGACAGGGATGGGTGCACTTTGGTGTGATGTGTTGTAGTGTGTGTGAATGAGTGTATAACGTGTTGTGTTAACATAAAGTCGTATACATGCAGTTAATTAGTACATAATTATATCAATTGTGGGAAGGCAAGAAAAGAGCAAATAAAAGATAAATAAATAAATAATGTACATACATACACAAATGTGGCCTGGATATGTATATGTATGTATATATGTTGCATTCATTTTCATATGGATGTCTTCTGCATAGATCCCAGATCAGCTGTTTGTAAAGAACAGGTCCAAACTTTTAAATATGAGCAAAAATTGCATGCCAGCTGTTTCGGACAATATTTTAATGTTTAATGCAAGCACCTGTACATACAGTGTGTGAGTTGTTTTATGATATTTCAGGGAGGAAATGTTCAGCGTCATCTGCAGCAAAATCAAATTTGTTGTAGATGCAATCTAAAGTTGCAGTTGGCTGATATAAACGAATATTAAAAAAAAAAAAATAAAGAATAGTCTGGCTGCAATGCACACCAAGTGATGAAGTGGTGAGGTAAAATGGGCTTTTGCGCTCCTCTCTCTCTTTGTGACCTCACGACCTTACCTTCCGGACAATTCTGAAAGGAAATGTGTCATCACTCTATTAACCTTCCTGCTCAGATCTCCTGTTCCCACAAGATCATTAGATGATTCCGCAGGGACGTTCACAAGCAGCAGATCTTTCAGGCTGACAAAAGATAAATCTATCATAAGCGCTATGTAACTTTAATGTGAGCGTTGTGGCCACCAATACAGGCACAAAATGAGGAGCAACAGCAGAAAGTAGGTCAGGAGCTGTGGATCTTTCCATACCTGCTAACTCTGATTCTTTGGGTCATTATTCAACCCAAAGTCTATTTACAAAGCAAAACTATTCTTAGAAGACTAATATCAGGACCTATTCTGGTACCACTTGAAAGTAGACTTAGTTCATGTATATATATATATATATATATATATATATATATATATATATATATATATATATATATATATAATGCTAAATTTGGTGTGTTTGTATACTCAGTGTATTTATAGTTTGTAAAGTCAGATTTAATAGATTTACTAGAACTAATAAAAACTTATCCTTGTTTTTCAAGTATATGGCTGAAGGTCTTGAGATCAAACAGAAGATGAATGGTTTTTCTGCCCGTTTTGACTCTGTGAAGGTTTGGTGATATAACACAATCTCAGTTGGTCAGCAGCTCGACATGTGTGCCCATCTATGCCTTTCCAACGATTACACGACTGTCAGGCTTGCTGCTGCACAGCAATCCCAACAGCATCCCAGCATCGACTCCGACTCTAAGAACCAGGACAGGGGGTTAAGGTGGTCATCACTCCCAGTATCTCAGTATAGGTTTTATCTGTATGGGGTGGTGAGGTTGGAGCCTCGACATCAAACTCAGGACACAATACATTTTACCAAAGTAGTTGTAATGGTGTACCTAGAAAAAAAAAAAGAAATATGAATGGAACTCATATAAATCTGCATCTCGAGGATAATCGCTGCATGAATAAGGCTATTGGTCATAATGCTGCTGCAAATGTAAACATGATCTCGTCAGCCCTCTATAATTGTAATTGCTTTGTTTCAATGCAGACTGAAGGTCAAACTGTTTTGGATTCTGTGTCCACTCTAAATCGCTTCAGGCAAGAACAAGAATGCGCCAATCAAATACTTAGAGGTGACAGCGCTCACACACAAACACTCATAAACAAAGATTCCTACTTGTTTTCGCTCACACATACTTCCTTCTTATCTATCTATCCGACCCGATCCCCTCCTGTGCTTTGAATGCAGCTTTGATAAGTAAGCACTGAGCGGGAGGCAAAGAGGAGATGGTGAGGGATTGATGGAAACAGAAAAGTGGAAAAGGGTAGAAATGAGGAGGGAAGAAGGAAGTGGTGAGAGAATGGGGGACTGAGGAGGTGTGTGTGTGTGTGTGTGTGTGTGTGTGTGTGTGTGTGTGTGTGTGTGTATGTGTGTGTGTGTGTGTGTGTGTGTGTGTGTATGTGTGTGTGTGTGTGTATGTGTGTGTGTGGCGTATCTGTGCTGTGTCCATGGTAGCGGTGGACACACACTGAGGGGGGAGATTGGAGGAGGACAGCAGAGAGCACACCAACTCAGAAGAGCGAGCCACTGAAGTGGAGACGAGGAGGGGGGTGATGAAGAAGAATGAAGATAACGCTGAAGATGAGACAAAAGTGAGACAGCTGTGTGTATCAAGCAGGATCAGTTAAACCATCACCCATGTTTCCCCCTCACACACATACACAAACTCACCCAGTGATCAACTGCCACTTAGTAGAACACAACCCTCTCGCTGTGTTTTTGAAGGCAGTTTACCAGCTGGGTGGAGATATAAAACTGCTCTATTTGTCCGTCTGTCCCTATTTAGCTTTCTCTTTCTATCATATGCACAAAAACAAGCCTCCTCACTCGCACACATTTTCTCTCGAACAAGAAAGCTGGCAATGGATTTTAAGAGGTTTTAAGAAAACAGCATGAGGTCTGTTGGAGATGAATGAATGAGCCACCGACTGAACTCTAGACAACAGTGGCAGCTTGGATTGCAGCTCCCAAAGTCTCGCTCCGTGTTAATTATCCAAGAACTATTCCTCCTTTGTCTAGCCTGGGTGTCAGCACTCCGACAAATAAATACCATTTCACCAGCATTGTCTTTTCTTTTAACCTTTTGTCAGGTAGACAGGCGGCTACAAAATGACATTTTATCTCTTAACTTGCTTAAATTGGGCAGACTTCAGTGATTTCTATTCTATAATGCAGAACGACAACTAGTGGCACCTTAACTCATACGAGACTATGTATTCATGATCACAGTGGACAGCTGTCACAGTGAACCCACCCTTCACGGTGTTTTAAAACAGAAAACATTAACACTACTGAGAAGCCGCTGGAGACTTATCCCTAACAACGTTACGTATTGATCTGGCCAGTCATACGCTGATGCTACACAACCTCTAGCTTCTTGCACCGTTAAGTTTGATTATGAAAGGATTTTAATAAATAAACATTGTGGGTTGTAAAAAAAAAACCCAGCAGCAACAAAAAAGGAACTGACGCATGTTTTCCGCGACGGGTTTACAAAGACATTACATAGGTGATGTGCAATCTGTTGGTTCCCTTAACTAGACAATCCTTTTGTTTATCGACTTTGTATTAATGTGACTAATTTGAAATGTGCCTTGAGAAGATGTTTGTCGAAGTTGGCTTTGGTAACTGAGCAGTCTGCTGTGCAAAGTGAGAAGGTGACTACTCGTTCAACCTCAAAGATCTAACGCAGCAACCCATTAAGTCAACTATTTCCCTGACTGGGGAGGCTGGCAAAGCTGTCTATTAACATGTCAAGAAGGGGGACTTGCATGCTTACACTAGATACCCAGTGGACCAGACACTCACTTGGCCAGATATTAGTTCGTTTAGGCCGACAGCAAGCGTGCTGAGTGAACTAAACTCTCCCTTCCCTTCTGTTTAGTGCTGCAGTTTGCTACCGCCACAAATTGCAAACTTGACTATTTGAAGTTTTATCTGTCACATTTTTCAGCTTTTATCCCCTAGCTTTTTTCATAGGAAAATGAAAAATAATATACTTTTTTTTTTAAAGGAGAGGAATTGTGATATTGGCTGTAAAAAGTGTATAAAATAGACTAACTCGCCAGTTAAAACTGTCCTTATTGCGTTTGCCGTCACTCAAAAGCAGAGATAAATTTTAAGATGATGTAAATCCAATGAAGACTCCTTTATTTCCCGAGTGCCACCATCCACACAGCCGCGTTGGTCACATTTAAGCTTAAACAAATACTAAATTTATTACTTTAAGTTTATTAAACCCAGATGCAACCACGGTAGAATAATTTCAGTTTCACTGATACGTACTAACTTTCACAGTAGTTGACAGAATGCAAACACAACACAAAGACACAAAAAGAAGTTGAATGTACAAGGCCTCCTCAGCTCCCGCAGAATAATGGCAGGATAGAAAAATGAGAAAAAAATAACAAACTGAGGACTAGAGATGAAGGGAGATGTGGAGAGGAGGCATAGGAAGATTTGCCTTTGTGTGTGAGTGTGTGTTTTCTATTGAGTCCTGCTGGCCTTGTGCTTCTCTTATGTTGGCTGGAGGTTGAGCCTTGGGATACAATGAAAAGACCCCATCAGCAAGCATGTGCACCATATTCCTCTATGTGCCTTTTCTGTGTGCAGAGTACACACACACACACACACACACACACACACACACACACACACACACACACACACACACACACACACACACACACACACTTCTGGCAGCCTTGTGCATCTGGACCCAAACACATTGAAGATTCACTCTCCCGTTGTCCCTTCTAAACAGCTCTACAGAAATTTAATAAAGATATCTGAGCTCTGACGACTAGTTCCACTATTCCTCTAGCATATTTGATTTCTTTTCATTTTCTTAATGACTCGTTTTCTGTTCACCCCTTCAGCTTGTCCCACCTGTTATTTCTCCCTGTCAATATTTTATTTTCACGCATCTCTGTCCTTTTTGTAATGTTGCACAAACCTTTACCATATATTGACTTCCATAGACATAGTTGTCACTTGTTTTGTGAATGTATATATTCTCAGTCTACAGTTTTACTTTTTTCAGTGTATTTTTCCTGAATAATGCCCCCACCCCCCTCCTTTTGATGATTGTTTCTTCTTTCCTGTTCATGCAGAGTTTGCCTTCAGCCCTTTTTGCTTCTTCTCCCTCTCATCCTGTTTTTTCCCCATCGTTCGATCTGTTTTTTGCACGCTTGTTTTTCTGACCTCCCCAGCTCAATTGTGACACCACCTCCTCATGTTTTACCCCTTTCACTTTCTTCTTTCCCTTCTCTCAGCTTTATTTCTTCTTCATCTCGATAAAACCCTCTTAACAGGCATTCTTTTTACACAAATATTTTTTTCCATCAATCCCAAAAAAATATCTGAAATTAATAACTGTGATAAGGTCACACTGACATGATGATTTCCTTAGCATTTGTTAATCTTTTAGAAATGTTTCTTTAAAAATTCACTAACAGTAATGTTCATAGGTTCTCTGTTAGACTAAAACATGTGAGCTGTCTACAAATAAATTAGGAGTTGTTTAATAATTTTAATACATTTCACAAAATATCAGTGTAACAAACTGTTCATACCCTAAGACCAAAAACTACCATTTACCTCAAGTATGCCTGGCTGCCTGCTGCCAACTTGTGTTTTTACTGAAAAATGTGACAAGCAACGGAAGAATTATCCTGGGAATGCAGAGACTTGTATTTGTGTGCGTATGAGGAGAACTGCAAAGTGTTTACACCTTGTTGTTCCCACGTGCCTCTGTGATACATCCAGAAGTCCATCCATTCCTCTGGGAACCCTTTTTTCTTTTTTGTTGTTTTTGTTTCGATTTTGTTTGTTTTTTTGTTTTTTTACCATTATTTGCTTTGTGTGTGTGTTGAGAAATTCAACTCATGCAGTAGATTTTGGGAGTAACGAAAAATGAATGAATGAATGAAGCCTTTAAAGCAAGGTTGAACAATAATAATAATAATAATAATCTATCCACCCATTAACTTCCGCTTATCGAAGGTCGGATCTGCGGGGCAGCAGCCTAAACAGAGAGTTCTGATCATCCCTCACCCACTTCCTCTAGCTCCTTGGTGGGAATACCGCAGTGTTCCCAGGCTAGCTGAGTAATATAATCTCTTCAGCGTGTCCTGGGTCTTCCACGGGGCTGCCTCCCAGCTGCATTTCACCCTACCACTTCTCCATTAAGTAATGCTCATGTTTAATCTATCTATCTATCTATCTATCTATCTATCTATCTATCTATCTATCTATCTATCTATCTATCTATCTATCTATCTATCTATCTATCTATCTATCTATCTATCTATCTATCTATCTATCTATCTATCTATCTATCTATCTATCTATCTATCTATCTATCTATCTATCTATCTATCTATCTATCTATCTATCTATCTATCTATCTATCTATCTATCTATCTGTACATTGTTGCTGTGGAAAATATATCTAAAATACTCTGTATATATATTTCAACCACCAGGTGACAATAATAATCTGAGTAAGACTAAAATAATAACACTTATTATCTTGACATCAGTGAATTTAAATCATAACTGAATGCAGCGGGTCAAACATACATCGATGGAAGTAGATGAAAGAGTGACACCGTCAATCAATACTACAGTAGTTTTAACAAAGCAGGGTCAAATACTTTAGACAAAATAACATTTTCTCATAATAAATTGCTGCAGCTGCGTAGCAGAGCTGAACCCAAAACGCTCAGACACAAACTTTGCCTGCTAACTAAAACTGAGTGTACTCACAATGAACCCGTAAATGAGAAAGAATAGCAGAGTAAAAAACAACAAATGTCCATCAGACCTATGAAAATCAGAAACAGGGAGTTATTTTTATTTATTCATTTTATTCAATAAACAGTTTAAACAGAGAATTGTGGAAGTAATGAAACAGGCCTATAATTGTGAAGTGGTGTTCATTACCAGTTTTATACAGTGGCACAGCTTCAGCTATTTTTATTTAATTTGGAAACGTACCAGTAATAAAAGATAAATTACAGATATAATTTACTTGTTCTGAGAGTCTTTTTTCTGCCAGGGTTGGTGTAACATTTACAAAATAATTGCTAAGATGAACAACCGCACACTCTCACTTCGAAGGGAGCCAGCCAGGAAGATGGAGTTCCCAGTGAAAGTCCACACATATACAGGGAGAACATGCAACATTCCCACAGAAAGGCAGGTAGCACATTTGAACGAGGAACCTTCTTACTGTAAAGCAACTAACCATCAAAGCACCCACAATATATTCTCAGAATAATTTGGTTCAGTTCAGTTTTGTCTGGTAAAATAATACATCTTATTTATTAGATGCCTTTCAAGTTACAAGCAAAAAAAAACACATAGTATAGTTCTTATAATGTTCATTTACCATTGCAAATTAGACAAAACAGTTGCAGAAAAGCTAGGTACACAAATGGGATTGTGTTTTGCTCAGGACCTCTCCACAGTTGCAAGAGGCTCTATCTGGCTGAAGCCTTTCCACCCTATCAGATATTAATGCTGTCAAAGTAGATTTCTGCTTGCTCAGATCTATCAGACATTCAAACATTTTAGGGTGGAGACAAATACAGCCGTTCCATTGGCCAATTTATGTGCAATCACACCCACACAAATGCCTACCTTTATTTTGATTGAAGGATGGTAGCAAATCATGAGGTCATCAAAGCACTCATTGGTCTCCAGTCCTAAATGTGTGGAGTGGAGTGGATGAACCCAAGAAGATGCAAAAAGATTCCAAAAACGGCGAGGCGAAGTCTCTTGTGCACGAACAAACCTCTTGCACAAATCTTGGGACATAACATGTTTCAGCCTGCATTGTCATCTACTCAGTGTAAACCAATGTTGGGACATACAATGCATCCAGTGCTGATGTAAGATGCAGGTGCAGCGCAATACGATCAAAGGACAGGTCTATCTTTGACACACACAATAAAAATTGAATGCACTGAGGACAGAAATGACAATGGTGTATTTGAAGGAACCCTTTGATTTAACTGAGATGGCTTGGCATTGTGATACTTTATACAGTATAGCCTCAAAGTCACCTTTGTATAAGGTAATTTCATTACCACCATAAACTCTTCTTTGAATATTATATATAACTACATGATCCACTGAGAAACAATTTATAAATATATTGATTTCTAGATAAAAAGAAGGTATAAGGTGATGCACATCTACAATCGTTGCTTGAGAGTTAAAAAAGTTTCAGAGACATGATGGCATCTTGAATTTTAGGGGTGGAAATAATCTACTCTGCGTCAATCAAAACGAACTGCGGATGTGACTATGCCTTTAATTACATTCAAAATATGCAGAAACCACAAACTAGACAGCAGTGTGGTCAATTTCCCTGATCAAAAAATGCCCCAATTTCAATTTCAGGTGTCGTTTATTAATTACCACAGAAAATCTAACACTTGCAGGTGACAGCTAGAGTTTGACCCTTTCATCTGGGAAACCTGAAGCATTACCAGCTCCAACAAACACATTCAGCCACTCTTTTTGTACAAACACACACTCTGCAGTTCTCCTCTGATTCCCCTCTCTGTCTTTGTCAGTGTTAAATGCCCCCTGTGACCTCAACAAACAGTGTTCTTGTACCACTGACTGGGTAAACACACATTAACAGCATCTATACATTTCTACGATGCTGTCAACCAGTACCAAAGC
This sequence comes from Xenentodon cancila, assembly GCA_014839995.1. NCBI lineage: Eukaryota > Metazoa > Chordata > Actinopteri > Beloniformes > Belonidae > Xenentodon > Xenentodon cancila. The sequence continues at coordinate 8,981,565 of CM026199.1, forward strand.
TGGGGGATACAATGATAAGTGTGTTTCATTTAAAGTTTTATTGATCAGTACAGATAATTATGCCCATTAGTAAACCTGATTCTGTCTGTTTGTGATGTTGGAGGTGAAGAAGAATGTCAGCGGTTCGATGTCAAAGAGTATTTGTGAGTTAATTGCATAGTAACGCTTGAAAAAGTACTTTAGTTGTTCCCTGCTTATTGTGGAACTTTGTACAGAATCATTAAATGCAAAAAGTAGCTGATAACATTGAACGCATTTGACTGTATAAGGCTATTTTCACACCTTTGTACGTTTCCTGTTGTCCAAATGACTTGATGAGTTTGTAAAACTTGCTGAAATTTTCGTTTGGTTTGGTTTCTTTTCATGTTAATAAAAAGAACAACTAAATGTGTTACTTCAAACCACGTGAAAATGTCTTCAGTGCTGTAGTCTCAGTTGATTGTGGGAACAAATAAATGCAAAGGTAAAAAACAAGCTTGCTGTAGACTATACTGGTGAACTGTGGTTTCGTCCCGTTGATGGAAGTGCAGCAACCCATTTTCAAACAAGGACCAAAAACACCTCATAGTGGTAGGAAAAGGGGGAAGGTCTGTTTTACTGCTCTCTTGACACCAGGTGTCATTTAGCTTGGATTATCTAAAGACATTATGGGTTGTTGCCAGGATACGACCCATCACCCAGCAATACCTTAGAAATATTTCCAAAGCAGCATCCCCAACCGGGAGTGGAGTAAAAGGCACTGCCATTTGACATAGACAGATCTGTTGAGGTGCTGGACAAAGTATTGTCATATGTCCAATGCACATGCCTTTCACTCAGGGTTAAGGTGTTGGAAGTGGACATTACATCTGCCCCTGCCTCTGCCCAGGCCCCTGCTGCAGGTTCTGACCCTGGTCCAGCCATCCCTTCTGCAGGTTCTACCCCTGGTCCAGCCATCCCTGCTGCAGGTTCTGCCCCTGGTCCATCCATCCCTTCTGCAGGTTCTGCCCCTGGTCCAGCCATCCCTTCTGCAAGTTCTACCCCTGGTCCAGCCATCTCTGCTGCAGGTTCTGACCCTGGTCCAGCCATCCCTTCTGCAGGTTCTGCCCCTGGTCCAGCCATCCCTGCTGCAGGTTCTGCCCCAGGTCCAGCCATCCCTTCTGCAGGTTCTACCCCTGGTCCAGCCATCCCTGCTGCAGGTTCTGCCCCTGGTCCAGCCATCCCTTCTGCAGGTTCTACCCCTGGTCCAGCCATCCCTGCTGCAGGTTCTACCCCTAGTCCAGCATCTTTGCTTGTCCATGTCGGTCCTGTTGATTGTCACTCTTTTCCCTGTGTTTTTTCTTTCTTTCTTTCTTCTTTCTTTCTTTCTTTCTTTCTTTCTTTCTTTCTTTCTTTCTTTCTTTCTTTCTTTCTTTCTTTCTTTCTTCTTTCTTTTTTCTTTCTTTCTTTCTTTCTTTCTTTTTTCTTTCTTTCTTTCTTTCTTTCTTTCTTTTTCTTTTTGTTAATATTTTAATTTTAGTTTTGCCTCCTGGTTGTATTTCGTGTTTCTGGATTGTCTTCATTGCAGCACTTTTTGTCAGATATTAAAATACTTTAGTTTGAGCACTACTGCTGCCGTCATCTCCTGAATCCAGGTCCACTCTACCTTCACCGTGGCGGTAGCTTTAACTTTTACCCTGTACTTCATTTTCCTGACTTTTTTTGTGGTTGTGTTCTTGGAATGATGAGTTCTTCTAAAAAGCACTGACAATGTGTCCATTTCGAAGGGAAAAAGCACAGAATGTTTATTGTCTGTTTATTTTACTTCATTTTTTTATATACAATGCAGACGTACCATCTGGCAGTTACATGGGACCAAAGTGTGGTGACCTTTAAGGTACCACAATTCACAGCATAGTTAGTTTAACTAGTTTGGAGCACATTTTCAGCATGAACTCCAACTCCTCACCTCTCATTAGATTACCTCTGTGGACTTTGTATTAGCCTTAAAAGATCCACACACCTTGGACCTGGCATAGAGATCTGCACATTTTTTTAAAAGTCATAGCTAACTTTCTTAGTTACTTTCTTAGTATCTGACATGTAATTGGTGTCCATTGATGACTTGTATTTATTTCTTCTTCAGGCTTTATTGGTCTGAGAGCCATGCCTGTTAACAGAAAGAAGAAGACAGTAATTGATTTGTTCTATCTGGTAGATAAACACACCAAGGAACCAGAGTACAGGAGACAGCTTTGATTGTATTGTGGCTTTGTGGTGAAGAAATGTCACTTTTCTGAGTAAGCTGACCTTCTAAAAGATGTACACTTACATTTAAAATACTGTATTAATATGTTGATGTTCTCCAGTCTACTGTTAATGTGAGTTTTTGTAGCTCTTGCTTGACTGTGTTGCCACTGATGTCAGCAGAAGGCATTTTAACATTTCAACCCTGCTTGAGTTGGACGTAGAGGTTAGGTCAACATGACTCTATCAACCCTCTGCAGCTCACTGATGTTCAGTTATTCTTAAGGTCCACCCTAACTTAACCAGTCTCATATCTGTTTTGCTTTAGGGTTATGTCTTATAATGTTCAATTAAAATTTCACAAAACCTCTATAATTCATAGAAAATGCAATTTGCTGCTCATACATTACATCTGGTTGTCTGCAGAAAAAATGAGCATTTTGAAATGAACTGAAAAATACTTTATTCATCATATTTTTAGGGCAGCAATACTTTTCAGGATAATGGTGAGATGTGTATGATGAGGAAATGACATCAGATGCAGGACAGAAACTTGCAGCCAACATTTTAAAATCTGGGGTGCAGTGATGCTCCTTTACAGTAGCACTCAGGATCACACCTCCTGTTTCTGAGTCAGAGAGTCAGAGTCAAGTTTATTGTCAATTCTACCACATGTGAGATACATACAGAGAATCGAAATTGCGTTACCCTCAAACCCTCGGTGCTACACAATAAATACATTTTAAACACAAAGTGCAGGTTAAAAAGAGACAAGAAACAAGTTGTGACATGACAACAACAGTTTTTCGGTTTGTTTAAAGTGCCATTCCTCCTCCGTTACCACTCTGTCTACAGTGTTTGTATGCTCTTAAATCCATTTGGAGGGGTGTTTAGATTATGATCCTGCAGCTATGTCTCAGTGAAACACATTATAATGACACTGCATAATACTGAATTTCCAATATTCTGACTGTGCCCTTGTCAGCACTCAATATTTTTTTCCATTTTATTTCCCAGTAATGTCATATTACTCATAATGTTTGAAGGAAATATTTTAATATTTTAAACTTCTTCCTTCTCCATTTCCATTTGGCTGTGGTGTCGTTTCTTTAACTTGGCTGAATTCATTTCTCATTCCAGACATTATATGGTCCAAAAAACTTCAGTCAACTACTCCACCAAGTAAATACTTTATTGACCCCTTCGTTAAAGTAATTGTCCTTTTTCAAATAATTTTGATTAAACTTATATTGCCTTTGTTTTACTTTATAATAATTCCTATTTATGCCATGCAGTATTTGAGTACTTTTATTGTTACCCCATAAATTTATGTCCCTTATGGATATTTTTTATGTTCATTACAACATTTATGCCATGTAGTGGAAGTGGTAACACAACAGCTGGGACAAAGCACATAATTATGCATGAGGTGCATCATTCTTGCTTGATGCTTCCCAAAATACTTCAATTAAATGTTAAAAAAAAAAAAAAGTTCAACCTTGTAGATGTGTCCACAATTCTTTCAGTCAGCACCCACAGAGCACCTGCCAGACAGAACAACAGAGACGTTCCAGTTTGGACATTACAGCTGGTTCTAGAGTAGAACTGTAGACACAGCTTTTTTAGGATGACACCGTAACCACAGAGACTGCGCACAACAAAAAGACTGACAACAGCTTGAAAATGTACCCCCAAAAATAAAAAATAAAAAACTACACAAATGACAAAATCTGAATTTGGTTAGGTTTGCTGATACTTACAATAACAAAAGTAAGCAGAAAATGGTATGCTGAAAAACACTTTCATGTTTTAATGTGCTGGTAAACATCTGCATGATGTACAAATCTGATGAGACAGACTTGTGATACTAATAAACAGTAAAGCTTTTCTAAATAATGTAAAACGGCACCACCAGTCTGCTTATTGTATTATAACACATGGTGGGCCTAGCAGGCAGCCTCCCCCTGTGAAAACAGGACCGTTTATTATCATAAAATGATATATTCAAAAGCATATGGAGCATATGAAAACTGCTTACCAGCGTTCCCGTCATGACATGCCAACACAGCTTCCTGTATTCTCCTTTTCTGCGCCTTTGTGTTCTGTCAGATTTCTCCCAGCTCTTTCTGCCTAAAGGTCAAGCTTTATGAAGGGTGGGACAACTCTCGTCTCCTCAAAACGGCATTCTATCCAGGCAGCTGAATGTTTCGCTCCTGTTCCTTGCCTGCCTGTCTCATTTTCTTGACATTTTTAAACAGAAGCAGTTTTTTCTGAATAAGGTAACCTTCCTGACAAAACCGTGACCTTGAGCATAAACACTGCTGACTCCCTTTGAGCAGAGAAAACTCATTTCACTTCAATTTAGCTACAGTGGAATTTTATGTTATTTTCGAATGCAGATAATACACACTGTCAAAGCAAGGGAATTAAAAAAACAAAAAACTCACAAACAGAATACATTTATATAATTATTTTATTTATAGATGTTCTTCATTATATACTAGACAGGTGTAACCGCTTTATTGTTACAGGTGATATGAAAAGCTTTTAATAGTCTTCACACCTACTTCCACACAACTTCTTAGATTACAGCTAAAATGTCCCCATACAGCAAAAACAAAAAAACAGTTGGGAAATGAGTCTTTGTAACGCATCCCTCTCCTCGCAATAAAAACATTCTTCTTGGGTAAAATAAAATACTGTAAAACTACTGGCTACAAGTTGGAAAAGTGAGTGATGTCACGCTTAAAGGTTGCTGCATCATGTTTTTCTCATCAAATAATAATAAATTCTAATTTGCATGTTTGTTTACGTCCTTGAGGAGAGAAAGACAGTAAACAGAAAAAAATATATAGTGGCATCAGGCAGCCCGCAGAGGGGATGGAAATGGGAAACTGTGGGACCCAGACAGTCTTTATACACTTGTAGCACTTCATCGTGGTTAAGTGTAAAATGCCATCGGTTCTGAGGTTGAAGTAGTAGTCTAATGTGCTGTTTCCCTGAAAGGACAATGTCAGGAGTACATTACCTGGGAATTATTTATTATAAAGTATAGATGTCAGGATATGACACCTCTAGGCTCTAGGTGGAATAGTTTATCCACTTCAGCCACACCTGCTCTAATCGTTTCTCACCTCGTGTTTATTTCAGTTTAAACGACTTATCACACCCTGGCCATAAACTGTATGCAGATCCACTAAAGCAAGCACCAAATAACTAATGGATTTTATTCTTTTCTAAGACATTACTACACTCTACTAAAGTGACTAAAGATGAAATTAACTGAACTGAATTGAATTCAAAATAAGCTGTGAAAATTGTGCCTCCTAATGAGAATCAATAGCGTAAGTCTTTATGTCTATTTCACATTTTGGGAAGCTGACAGGACATGGAGATACAATTGTTTTTCTCGGTAAAGAAAGGAGAGCTATAGGAGGAAATACTGCTAATCAGGTCTATGTTCCTTTTCTACTTGTTCTTTCGCCTTTGTCTTACTGCTTTCAACCTCTCCTCCACATCTCAGTCTCTCTTCTTCCCGCTCTCTCCCTCTCTGGCCTTTCCATTGTATTGATCAGTGACACCAACAGCAAAACAGAGACAAGAAAACACTTCGTGATATTTTGGCAGCCGAGAACGAGAAAGACAGACTGATAAGAGAAAGAAGACAGGGTGGGAAATAAGGTGAGATAAAGGTGGAAAGAAGGGGTGGCCTGTATGAGTTTTCCATTAAAAGAATCAGCTGCAGCCACCCAGAAGAATAGGGATGGATGAAAGGACAGAGAAACACGGAAAGAGGGAGATGATGACTTAACGTCTCTCTTTCAAACGGTTACACCCATCCATAGCCGTAATTCAGAATCAATAAATGCTCCTGGAATTGCTAAAATAATTCCGTCAAACTCTTAACACCTGGGGTAGCAGAGGTAGTGTGTCTGTGTTTGCTTAAATAAAAAATGTCCTGGATGACAATGTTTATTCTTTTTCTCTAGAGCACGGTATGGCAGGATGCGTAGAAAGAGACGATTCTAAATATTAATTATGTAGAGGAACTTAGATAAATTAACGTGATTCACAGAGGAAATACAAGCAAAGGAACTTACTGATGCTATTATGCTGACCTTAATTATTTATTTAGGATTATTAAAACTTACTGAATTTTAACAACACAGTTGATGACTAATAAAATCTAATCAGATTTTCTTGTGCCAGTTACTTTTTAAAGCAGCTAAAGCCTGCTATAAACCTAAATACTGCACGTTTCCAGATTACGTAACACTCAACATGCATGTACGACTACCAGAAACTTGTGGTTATACACAACAGTGTAACGTGTAGACATGTGATGACACAAGAAATGATTTCTTAAAAAAAAAAGAAGAAGAAAACAGATCAAACCAAAGCTAGAATTTGTAAACTTTTGTTTAGAAGACTTGGCATAAGACGATTAAACATAAATATTTTCAGTTTGATTGGCTTTTCAACCACTGATATTGGGCACTTTTGATGAATGTCTTTCAATTTAAACACACCTCTAAGATATCTATTTAAGGCCTTTTGAGCAAAAAGTTTCCTAAAAATAATTTCATGCAGACTAGAAAGTAAAAAAATAATCTCCCTCAGTCTCATGTCCCACTAGTAGTGTGTGGTGGTGCTTTTCTTTATACAGTATTTCTTTATTGTATTCATTTTGACTTGAACTAACTAATGCTGTATTCGCTTTCAAAGGGAAATTGTGTCGTTACACTTTAAACTACTTGTGAATATACATACGACAAAAACCGAGTTTAAGATGCGGGATGTTTTCCACAGACAGGGCGAAGTGAAGACGTCTTCCAGACCAAGGTGTGTATTGGATTTTGAACCCTGCAGGACCTTCTTTCCTACTGCAGAGCGGTTTGTCTTTCTATGTCAGGATTTGCATGGCTCAAAATGTTTTCTACAGAGAAACAGTAGAGAAATAGTGAAAGGAAACCGGCAAGCGGCAGCAGCGCGAGCTGAATTTCGGATGGAAATTCTTAGAAAGAACAGTCTATGTTTCCTTCTCGTCCAAAGATTAAATTTTGACCATCTGCAACCTAGTAATCTCAAACTGTGGCCACCACCTTCTCTTTTTCTCCACTCATGTGCGGTGGACTGTTTTCCTCCAGCTCAACTGAAAAGCAGTTCATTTGTGGTTTAGTATTATTATATTACTTTCTGTACACCAGTCAGTCTGTGTCAGCACCTTTAAGAGCACCTGCACAAAATTTAGGAGCGCCATTAAATTGACTTTAAAATAACATCCATCCTAACTACAACAGAAAGTGAACACTTGGTAAGTCAGTGAATGACAGATCTTGTGATTATGGTGGAATTTATTGAATTATATTGTCATTGTCATTTGCCTTCTACAAATACATTTGTAGACTGCTAAAACTACAGGCAGAATGGGACTAGATCTGTCCAGCTGTTTTTTGGTCAAGAAGTTATTTTAATGTTTATCTCTAAAGGAAAATCAAGCTTTATTGTTAATGGTAAGTTCATGCGCATACTTTTGGTTGTGTTGTGTTTTAAATGTATTTGTTGTTGGTCCAGATGAAAAGCGCTGCATTAAGGACATATATAACCGGTCTGAGCTAGTCTTTGTTAAAAGTAAGCTCAGGCCGACCAGCAACATTCAACATTTATTCTGTGAACAGAACTGCAATTTTTTATTTTTGGAAAACATCCTCCTGGATCCTGCCACACTAATAAACAAAATAATATATGAAAAATTAACAACTGGTGGCAAACAAGATATACATTAAAATAAACAGTTGTAGAAATCCTCACCCCTCCCAGTGTCAGAGAGAAATGAAAAGGGACGAGGCCAGCAAGTCTAAATGGATTTATAGAGCGGAACCATGAAGAAGGAACAAAAAAACCCTAAAAACAGGTAAAACAAAACCTTGTATAAATATTACAGTCAGCTAATATAATCTGTTACACATGACATCACAATCTCTGTAATATCTTTTGTAAGTTGCTTGAGCGTTTCATGTCTGAAGAGTGAAGAGTGAGTGTGAGTGTTGTGTTGTGATCCAGCCAACAGTGGTTGTTCACTCCAGGAATGTTAATGCCAAGTTTAAGCGATCACTAATCTAATGGGAAACTGTGGTCTCCACCGTTTCTTCCTGAAGACCCCATGTCTACACACAAAATAAGCTTAGCCCTTTAATGCCTGGCATATAAATTCAAACACAGAAAATCCTCATTTTTAGTTTTATATTGCAACTAAAAACACTCCCAATTTTGAGGATAACAGTTTCTAAATAAAACAAAAGTCTGTTTCATTATGAATACACTGGGATTTATGTACTTTTTTAGTTATTGGTATTATTTAATAATTTCTTTTGAATTTTTTTTTGACATGGTAGAGAAGTATACTCAGAAATGTATAAGTATGATACATTCAGCATTATCGGGTTTAAACCTGGTATATGCATGTTTGAATATGAGTCCAGTTCATTTTCTTAAACACGAAGGGGCATGCATTTCACCCTAAGCACTACTTTTCTTAATATCCACCCTTGTTTAGGCCCATGCAATACAAATACAAATAAAAATAACACTTCATGTAAACTGTACTGAATCCAAAGGCTAAGACGCAGTTCTTTTTTTTTTATGTTGAAGAATACTAATATGTTTACTTATGTTTTTTTTAAAGAATTTGAATTGTAGAATTAATAAATGTTGCATTGAAAACACACAGAATTTCTGAATTTGGGGTTTGTAAGTGTAATTCTGACAACTAATGTTGTGAGCCCAGCAGTCACGGATGCATGGATGCATTGATAGATAAAAACGTCCAGTGAGTCGTGCCAGTTAGTTCATGTTGCCTGGTGGGTTTTTTTTTCCAGCAAACATCAAAATGAACCTGACTGACATATCAGTTTACTGACATTAACGCCACGATGAACTTGTCTTCTATGAGGCTACACCAGCAGCACTGCAGAAGGATGGGAACGTTTGCTTATGCAAAACACATGCGTGCAAGAGTGTGAGTTTACACTAACGGATGTGTACTAATCGGTGGCCTCTTAAACTTATGGTTTATAAACAAGGTGTCCTGCTTTGACCCCTGAGCACATGATCGACTGCATCGTCTCCTCATCATCCAGGATTCCTTTAACATAAATATCTGTTACAGTCCCATAAAATCTAATAAAATTAATATCTAAAGTAACAGGTGATAAAAATACTTTTTTTTATATTAATAATGCATTATTTGTTAACATAGTAACAACACTGCAAGTGTACAACGCGTGGATAAGGTTAACAGTGCATTGACTTCTAACACAAGATATGGACTTTTTGGACTCTTTTTAACACAATTACTGTTTATTTTGCAGCATGAATTGTGGATTTTGGTCATGTATGTGGTAATGATATGTACTGAAAGCTGACCAAGGTTTTTGAATTTGGCCAGCATCATAAAAAAAAAATGAAATAATTCTTTACATATTATGCAGGTGGTGTTTTACTTTTTCTGAGCAAATGTCTCCATATAAATTTAAAATAAGTCACACAAAGAAATGCTCGCCTTTTTATCAAAATGCACACAAAATGATGCTAAGAATAAAAAGGATATGTTTTGTCTGTCAGTTTAAGTGCATTGTCATTGGAAGCAATTTAAATTGAGAGGACATTTTGAATGAAGCCATCATTTTACCTTTTTTATTTAAAAACAACATTCATAAAACAAGGAAAATTCCCTTGAGATAAAAAAATAAATAAATCTCCTTTGTACTGAGGTCCTGCCGAAGACAGCAGCAGTACAGTCAGCATACTACAACCAAACACAGTAGCAAAGACTTAGTTTTACACAAAATGAACAAATGAACATTTTCAGATCAAAGCAGGAAATGATCCATTTGGTGTGGGTCAATAATAGAAAGAACCACTTAATTTGGGGTTTACATTGGCCTTTCAGTATCGGTTGGGCCAAAAGACACAAGAGAAGAAATGTGGACGCGGTAACAACCTGACCGGACAAACCATTTCTATCTGCATTTCCCGTGTGGTCCATTTTCAAACAGACTTTCTAAGTATTCTAGGTCCACTTATAAGCAAGGTTCAGGTAGCAGCATTCACACATGTTCAATCAACTGACGCAGACTTCTTCTTTTATCAAAAAATGCATGTCAAATGTTAGTGCAGCCTTATATAATCTGCATTTAACTACCACGGTGAGTACCATGTAGCTCACCTAGTTGAGCAAGCACCCATCTGCTTAGGCCACAGCCCTCGTGCCGCCAGCCCAGGTTTCATTTTCATATTTGTCTTCATCTTATATCTATTTAAATGTGTCAATGACACTGTCTGTTTTGCCTGAGAAAATATTTCTTCAAAGTTCAGTTTTGTACACACTAAACCAACAAGAGGGCAGTGAGATTTCACACTCCAGACGAGGGTGTTGGCAAACCACAGAGTCCAAAATGGGAAAAAAAATCACTGAAGTAAATTCATGAGAATGAGACTCAACAATGCTTTTCAGAATTTAATGATAATAATATGAGTGATAAATAAAGAATAAGCATGTGTTAAAAATATATCAGCAATAATAATTGTTGAGGTGATCTGAGGTTAGGTATAATGTCATGCAGTGTGATGTTGCAATGCAACCCTTCGAACTGCTGTGCCTGACTGTGGTGTAAATCTGTCCTTAATTACCTCTTTTTTTGACTAAAAGAACTTCTTTTAAATCCTTCTACTATCATTAATGGTGGGCAAATATGAATTTGATCAAACGAGGAATTAAAGATTCTGTCATCACCTCCTCCTCGTCCCCTGCCATCGCCTGACTGGAACTGTCCTGAAATGTCATGTCCTGCTGCTACTAATGAGTGGGAGTGTGTGGGTGTGTGTGTCTGGAGGGGTAAGAAGAGTTTAGGGCTTGCATGTCCTACAGGAGGAGAAATGAACCCCCGCCACACACACACACACACGCGCGCACACACACATACTGACATTTAACAGAGCCATAGACTCTAATTTTGTTTCGGTGTCTGGCCTTCAGACTGCCCTGTCCTCAACTCTTTTATGCAGAAACACACACTCTTTTTTACCTCTATACCTTTGATTGCATAATGTACAGTCTCTTGGTTGAGACTGGCAGAATTTCGACGGATTTGAATGTGAAAGTAAGTGCATGACCTTTTCCATGTGGTCTCTGAGGAGGTCTTCTCAAATGGTAACATTTACGAACCATACTCTTCTGCAAGTTTGAGTATCAAAACAGGCCAGTCACATTTCTGAAGACATACAGGTGACATATATTTAGAAAGCTGGGCCCATGATGAGTTAACCTAGTTCATGCCTTTACCACGACTAAAGTTTAACAAGCAAATCCCCAGGGAGTTTTATACATCGTGAATATTCCACTGACGCTATTGAGCAAAGCATTTAACCCTCACATGCTCCAGCGGAGATGCTGAGCAGCTCACATGTTAAGAAGCTCCATTAAAACATTTTCTCTGTTCAACTGTGTGAATGTCATTGAATGTGCGCGTGCATAACTTTCCACACCTTGATGACTGCTGCTCTCCTGCACTGTTACTGTAGATAATAATGTGATCTCAGCCAGGAGGCCTGGTTGAATGAGATTGAAGCAGAAGTTTGCATTTTGCAGCTATGAAATGCTTGACATTACCCATCTGTCTTCTTGACTCAGTGTGTTCACTTTGCAGATCTCCTTCTGGTACACACACACACACTGTCACATACACATGCTCCCTATCTTCATTGCTACTGTTTCAGTTTTACAGACACTTGCGCACACTTGCACTCAAAGGGAAAATGGAAAAAAGGTGCAGGGGAATGTCTGGCTTCTCTGCCTCTCTCCATATGCTTTACACATCCTCATTAAAAGTGATCTGTGCACATCACACATCCACGCACATATCAAATCACATCATAACCAGGTGTCAAATCAGTGAAATAATGATAGAGAGGACATCTGCTTAACAACTTCTCACTGTGTGTGTCTCTGTGTGGGTCACTGGAAGTCACTGGAAGAATTTACGTCTGCATGTGTGCACACTTAAAACAGAGTCCCACCATGAATCCCCCTGACCACGCTTCCTTCTTAAAGGGGACCTAAGTTCACATTTGAACTTGTAAAAAAACATCATAACTCATCTATTGGATCCTCAGAAATGTGTTGCTTGGACAAATGCATGGGCATTTTAAAATACAAAATAAATACATACAACTGCACAAACACCTGACTGATGTGTTTTAAAAATGTTATATCTCTACAATGACTCACTATGTGGATGCAGGGTTTTGCTGTAAATGTGCAAACTGGTATATAGAGTTTGCAAAATGTCAAACAGGGAACTGAAGCATTTTCCCACTGCAGATAAAAAAACAATGCAGTGGTACTGTTCGTCTGCTTTCACGCACCTGCTCTGCACCCTTTTGAACACCAATTTTCAGTGTATGCATGTGCTTTGAGAGCATATTGAATCTTGTTTTATTGATGTTCATGTGTACTCATTGAATGAATCCTGAGTGTGGAGCCTCGAGGACATGGAATATATCGTCTGTGATGACAAGCTCGCTCACCTTGAAGCTGACTTGGGGTCACAGATTTATTCCCATGAAAATGCACTCAAAACATCCTGAATTTTCAAGGAACTGTATGTCGTGCAACACTGTTTGTTTATTTTTAGTTTTGTTAGTCGCTCATTAAGCTCTTTAAACCTGCGAGAGACTTCAGGACTTTGTCATAATTAAAACAACAGCTGGAAACAGCTCCAAAAAACATCCCACGTGATATCTCATTCCTCATTAGAGCTTATTATTATCAAACACCAAATACATTAAACAGGAAGACAAAGAGAAATGTTAAAGTCCAAAAAACGTATGAGAGTCAAGGCTGTTTGGGGTAGTGGTAGAAGGCAAGGTACAACTAGAAAAAGGGAAGCGAAACATGCTATTAAAGGTGTCATAATCTGCAACAGCAGGGAAGTGTGTCAACAATTTCAATGTTCTCTACTTTCAGAATGTCATTATTTTGGAGTGTTGTCAAGAACAGCTAATGGATCAACCGTTTAAAATGTCTGCAGTTACGTTTGCAACATGGAGGGGAGGACTAACCTAGCTTTGCAGCAGCAGTTTATGTGTAGAAGTGCAATTCTTCTTTCTGCTCACTGAGGGGAACCTTTATAAACATATTTTTATGGCTAAATGCTGTTCTTTGTTACCCCGTAGACTTGTACTTCTGGAACTCGGACCTCGGCAACAATAACAAGCGTTTAAAAATAAAAGCAGCTTCATCAACTTCTCACAAACTGATGCTCAGCCAGACGTCTCTTGATGTTACATTTCAGTCTCTAGCATAATCCTTTATTTTCGTTTTGCCAGGTGTAGACTGTGGTTTTCAACAAAAACAGTGTGTCAAAAACGAGGAAGGAAGAAGAAAAAAACTGAGCCAAAACATTGTAATTTTTCTATCAACTATTTCTGAGCTGAGTTGAGGAGGATGGTGTTGAGGGTGAAGGGCAGAGTAGAAGACCGTGATTGAACCCTTTTCTTGCCTTGATCATCATGGAAAGTGAAAATCATATATAAATCAAAATCAAAGAAGATATGAAAAGGCACAGTACTATGCGGTTTTCCCAAGATATGGTTGGCAGGCACATATTCCAGACTTCATATTCCAGACCCTCAGTTTCCGACTATCGTAGGTGACAGAGACTGCGGAGACAGTAGGAAGAGGTAAAGGACGACAGATTGCAGTCCTGTTAACAATACACAACATTATTTTGAAGCATTTCTCTTGCCTGTACTTGTGCTATTGTGGACTTGTGGAAATGTCACAAGTGGCAGCCAAAGTTCTATCACAAATCAGTCTTCATATAGCCAAGTACAGACACAACTCCAATGATACGGCCATTTAATCAAGGATTCATCCAGAGGAGATTGTAGAGTAAAGTGCGAAGTAATGGTGCAGGACAAAGCTCTCACAATTGTACAGTACCATCCTCTTTTTTTTTTTTTATACCCATTTCTAATCCTTTTGCCAGAGTCACAGGGGTCTGGCAGAGCCTATACCTGCTCATTACTAGGCGAGGTGCGGGAGGTGGGGGTCCACCCTGGACAGGTCGCAGTCTATCACAGGACCACACTACAGATTACAGACAACCATGCACACTCACACTTACGGGCAACCATCTGTTTTTGGACTGTGGGAGGAAGCCGTGAGTACCTGAGAGAACCCACGTAAGCTTGTGTCACTGTAAGCAACAGTGCTAACCACTAAGCCATGCTTGCCAACTTTGACCTGAGTACTGTGTGTGACAGCAGTGACATCACTTAAATACACTACCGTTCACACAGCAGAAAGACTAAATTTTCATTCTCCCATTACATCGCATATCCTTCAATGTGATGAAAAGTATGCATTGATAGAGTGACAGAAAAGTATGCAAATAATAATAATAATAATATAATAATAATAATAATAATAATAATAAATAATAATAATAATAATAATAATAATAATAATAATAATAATAATAATAATAATAGGCAGCACTGTGGCTTAGTGGTTAGCACTGTTGCTTCACAGCAAGAAGGTTCCTGGCCCGGACGGTTTTTTCTGTGTGGAGTTTTGCATGTTCTCCCTGTGCTTGCGTGGGTTCCCTCCGGGTACTCAGGCTTCCTCCCACAGTCCATAAACATGCAGGGTAGGTTAATTGAACATACTAAAAGTGCCCCGTAAGTGTGTGAATGTGAATGTGAGTGTGATTGGTTGTTCATCTTTGTATGTGGCCTGCGATAGACTGGCGACCTGTCCAGGCTGGACCCCTGCCTTTCGCCTGCTATGCTATTATATACTATACTATATTATATACTATATATTATTATCCATACTGCAATCCAGGTCCTCAAAGGCCACAGCCCTGCACGTTTGAAACATACCTGATTCAATCGAATGGGTGATTAACAGATTTGTGCAGAACTTGATAACAAGCTGATGCTGATCCTGGGAAAAATAAGAGCTACTGACATTATGCTAAAATGTTTCACATTCAAAGTTTCACCTCTTCAGGGAAGTCGTTGTGGTGGATGATGTGTGAAACGCAGGGAAGGTGACACCAGAGTCAGAAGTTTTATCCAGACTCCTGTTTTGATGATGAGGTTATGCTTGTTCGTCTTTTTGGTTATATGTCAGTCAACGTGACGAGAGTCCTTCACTGTCTTTGGCATAGTTTTGGGTTTATGTTCCTGTTTTATTTTGAAAGTCTGTGTCCTTGTGTTTTTTTCTGTCTTGACTTTCTTTGTTCCCATCTGCCCTGATTGTTTGCACCTGTGTCTCCTCAAGTCCTGTGTGTATATCTTGTATTGTCTTTCCTTTACTCCCTGCTGGTCCGGACTCTTTTCTTCATTCCGTTTATCTGACTGCTTTCTTTCAACTAGTTTTTGGCCAACTAGTTTTCACTTTGTCATTTTCCTGATTATAGTTATTTCTGGTTTTGTGTTGCTTCCCGCTTTGCAGCACAATAAGCTTTGACAGAATGGACCGGCCATCATGGACCCAGAAGGAGAGTACATTACTGTTTTTGAGTATTTCCGTCAGGAGGCGGCCAAAAACTAGGAGGCGTGGGCATCAGGAGGTGTCTCGCTTCGGGGAAACTCACTTGGCTTTTGGTGAACCCAAAAGCCTCCAGGCAGAGCAAAAACAACGTCCCCTCGCCACCATTTCCGTTTTCCCAAGGTGGTCCAGGATGCATCCCACCAGTTCCCTGTTCCCAGGGTGGTCCTAGACGCACCCCACCACGTCTCTTTTACCTTGCCCATGCCACTCTCCCCACGCCAGAGCCACTGGCCATGCCCCTGCCGCAGCTAAGGACTCTGCCCGCGCTACGGCACAGAAGCCAGCCACCTGAACTGTCTCGCCGGTTCCCTAAACTCTGTGTGTGTTGGCCTGTTGCTTCCTGCTTTGCAGCGCTTTAGTTTAAATAAATCACGTGTTTTGGAACTTCTGCCGCTTCTGTCTCCTGCATCTGGGCCCTACACTCTACAAGCCTTGACAGTCTTGAACCTGATCAGCATCTTGTGTTGCGAACCACAAAATATCCCTCTGCCTCTTGCTTTAACAATAATTTGATCTATTTAAATACTTAAACGGATTTCCTTTATGTGTGTGTGTGTGTGTGTGTGTGTGTGTGTGTGTGTGTGTGTGTGTGTGTGTGTGTGTGTGTGTATGTGTAAGCAGATGTATAAGAAGGAAATGCCCATTCTCATGTTGGTATTTCAGAATAAAAAAGAATATAAAAATACATGACACCACCAAACCCTCTTTGACAAGTGATCTCTGGGACATAACATTGCATCGATGGTTGCCCAGCAACAAAGATGGTACCACAAGTAATAACAAGCAACCTTTCAACAAACCAGCCCAAAGGGAAGCACTGACCCTAAGGGCTGCTGAGCACAACTTGCTGCAGGTAAATATGGTGACAAACTTTTCTAAGGCGTAATAAAGTAACGGGAATAAGGCAGGTCATGCAAGGTAAAAAAGACTGTTAGGAACAGTGGAGGGCAGAAAAAGAGTTAGATAAGATGGTAGGAGAGGGATGAGGAATACCTTGAAGGAGCAGCACGGTTAAAGAAGACAAAGCATTATTGCTGCTTGGTTACACAGCGACGAGCAGAGGGCTTCTGTCTTCTTCCTCCCTCTTACACACACAAATACACACCGGGGGCTGAGGGGACGCCTCTGTGGGCACCAAGGTCTTTCCTCTCCGTAAATTAAAACCATTAATAACCAACTGGGAGAAGAGGGAGAAGGGGAGCGGGAAGGGGAAAGAAACAAGGCAGAGAAAGTGAGAGAAAAGATTAAAGAGAGATAGTCAGATTAGTGCATGGTGATATCCAAAGACTCGCGGATGAGAGTCAAACTGATGAGATGCTGGAACAGAGTGTGGCATATGTGTGTGTGCGCAAAGACAGGGTAGTTTAAGTTTCAGGGACAGTCACATGTCCAGTGCTGACAGTGTGAGCAAAGATAGTGTCTACAAAGCATTGTCCCTGGTGTGTGTGTGTGTGTGTGTGTGTGTGTGTGTGTGTGTGTGTGTGTGTGTGTGTGTGTGTGCATGTGTTTCTTGCTGACCACTGTAACATTTGTCTTCTGGAGAACAACAGTTTGTAGCAGCAGTGCTGATTAAAAAGGCGAGAACACAAGTGGGCAAACATATGGAAAAACAGCTTGAAAGTAATTTAAATTAAAAAAAGTGATGATTAAAGGATCATTTTTATTAGAGCAGAGAACTTCCTTTAGTCACCTTCACCCATTTGTATAAATGAGGTGAAAGCTACCGAGCACAAGCAAACCACTGACCAGTGGATGATATAGATAACCAATTGCTCTTTAAGTGTTGTGCAACAAAAACAACACAAAATAAATAAACTGAAACAACAAACAACGTAAAAAATACATGACTACCGCTTTATTCTCACACACTCACGTCCGTTGTCCATCAGTTACTATACAGTACTAAATCATCTTTCATGTGTAAAACTGGCCCGATTGTTAAAACGCTGCATCACAAATAGGAAGCAATGTGGGATATCAATGGTTAAAAAGCACTTTGAATGTTATAATTAGGATTTTAACATTGTTTAAGTATTAGTACTACACTGTTTTATGAATAGTTATTTTGCCAAAATGTTGTATGCAGAAGGTGTGAGCGATTGAACAATCTGCAGTATAATATAAACTACCAGAATGGTGTATTACTTCTGGGCAAATTTCCACAGTTTAGTTATGCATTTTACCTCGCATTTGTATTTTATGACACGATGGACCATTACATTGGAAGCTGGTCACAGTTGGTCACCCATATCATCTTCTTGGCATATATCAGTGTTTGAGGTCTTTGAGGTTGCTGTCACCCTGACAACATGCATGTTTGTAAAGCAGCACAGACAATTAAGGGAAATATACTTAGTGGGTTTTTTTTTTTACTGTTGTAAATGCATTACATTAATGTTCAGCTTCGAAAAAATTACTAAGTAATATCTGGTACATTTTTGATGTGACAACTTTATTTATGATCTTTCACTACATAGTTCTGTACATATAATTTCTATCTAGTGACAGAGAATTACTAGAACTAGAACTAGAATACACATTAAAGTGGTTTTCAGACCACAGCCATGGTTGAGGCAAGTAAAGCTAAATGTCAGGGACAAACGACCATCAGCTGCAATTGCTCTTCATTTACAAATTAGTTGTTGGAATAAACTGTATAGTTTGTAAATTATGTTTGACTTCTGAGTTTAGTTTGTCTAGAGTAGTACAAACCAAACGTTACAGAAAAAATGCTCCAAGTCTGAGTCAAATCGCGTACTTGTCCTCTTGTACTTGTCTCTTGTATATGTCTCTTGTACTTGTCTCTTGTACTTGTCTGGTTGTCTCTGTACTTGTCTGTTTGTTTCTTGTACTTTGTCTCTTGTAGTATCTCTCTGTACTTGTCTCTTGTACTTGTCTCTTGTACTTGTCTCTTGTACTTTTCTCTTGTACTGTCTCTTGTACTTGTCTCGTGTACTTGTCTCTTGTACTTTTTCTCTTGTACTTGTCTATTGTAGTTATCTCTTGTACTTGTCTCTTGTACTTGTCTCTTGTACTTGTCATGGAAAAAACAACACTCAGTATTCACTGACGTTGAACAATGACACAGGGCCTCATGGGGCTTTCTGGTGCGTCATTTGGACCAGAATGAGAACAAAAATATGTAAACACCAACTGAAAGATTATTAAATGAAATGAAAAAAAATATACAATGTAATCATGAACGCACTGAGGCTAACCCACATTGTGGTTCCAACATATGTGAAAACAGCCCTGAAAACACATCAGTTTGATTTTGCCTATTCACACCCTTCCCCAAACTAACTAAACTCCAGCAAAATATTCAGGGCAAACAAACTCTGGTTTATTTCAAGTGAAGGTGCATCCTAACGGACCGTGATAACTTGATACATCTGACCCATTCAATGAAAATGAGGAAAGAGACACAACTAAAACCAAACACATAACACTAAAACTAAAGCTTAGTGAGCATACAGTAAGTCCAATCAAATTGACTGTAATGTATTTTGTGGTGATCGTGGTTGCAGTGTATATACAGCATGGGGGTAGAGGGCAGTGCTCTTATTCATAAACTGTGTCTGTGTGGTTCTTTCATGGTTACTTGTAAGTTACATAGACAAATGCTTCATCCAGCAGTTTCTATCTAGGACTCTTCAGATGGTTTATTAAAAACAAAACATCCAAGCAGATCAGATAAGGCCCATCTTTATACTATATATAAGCAAATAGTTCTGTTGAACTGTGATTCAGTGATGGGTTAGAAAAACATTTCCCTCCAACTGTGCTGTCAGACCCTCAGGCACTGACCTGTAAGACTTTAACAAGATATTCTTAATCTCTTCCAGGAAAATCATGTGTCTTGTACTTTAGAAAGATGACAAAGAGCCATATGGAAACACATATAAAGTATGTGTATTTACTAATTAATAAAGCAGATATGAAAAGCCTCTGTAGGGAGGGAAAACAGCTTTGGATTTTTGAAGTAAAAGCTAGATCCTCAGATCAAGGGTTACTGATATTTGCCTAGCAACTGTTATCCCACCACATCACTTCTCCCCCCTCTCTGTTGTTCCACGTTCATTTATGTTCATTGAAATCTGCCAGATAGTTCACCGGTTTGTAAGCAGCTGCAGCCTTGAGTCAGCTCACTGGGTTTTTCATCAACACACACACACCACACACACACACACCACACACACACAACACACACACACACACACACACACCACACACACACACACACACGTACACGTACTAATACAGATACATCCCTTTCACACAGACACCTCTGAATGTGCTTGTGTGCTCATAAAAAGATGTTACAGAGTGTCAAACTAATGTCTTTCTCTTCAATGCTGCCTACCTCTCCATTTTCACCTCAAGGACAGAGAAAGGGAGGCAGAGAGAGGAAATAAAGAGTAGGAATGATGAAGAGGGCAACTGACAGGAAGAAATATATGAAGTGATTAGGTGTTAATATGAAAACATGACAGAGTACCGCGTCTAAAGATAAATTAAATAAACATTCAATGATAAGGTTTAAAAAGAACCTGAAAATCCTAGTAAACAAACAGAAGTTGTTGTTTCTTCTAGAGATACAAATGAAAGATGCGAAGCGCCATCAGGAGAAAAAACATTGTGAGTGGTAACTAGTCTGGCACCCTGTGGCTGTGTCACTGTAGAGTCATGCCCACACGAATGAAAGCGTTCAGGTGTTTTTCACTTGACTGAAAACAGATGCAGACGACTTTCTCCAAAAAGAGAAAACCTGTTTGAAAGGCTAAAAAGAAGAGAAACTATACATCTATACGTCTAATGTATTCCTGCCATTTTATTGAATCACAGTGAACTATTACCGCGGCATTCCTGATTGTTCATAAGTTGCTTACGCTGATCCACGAAGGTTGGCGTGTTTTGTGAACACATTCCAATTTAATTCAAAAATACTTTATTAATCACCGAAGGGAAATAAATTGCTGCAGAGAGTTTTTATGATATAAGATAATAATAAAAATAAAACCACAAGTATAAAAATTTAGAACAAAAAGTAAGGAAATGTGTAAAAGGTAGATTACTTCTTTGTTGTAACAATCCTTATTGGCAAAAAAAAATCTAACACTGTTAGGAAGTCTGTTTATTCCTGTTTTAAATAGTTCCACATTTGTAAGGAAAATGCATTTATGGGATGAGCAGCAGTATGTGGGCTGCACGTATCAAAACTTTGTCAAATCTTGTCTGCCAATGCCAAACAGGTTATTTGCTGTTGCTGTTGAATCTTGTTTTACACTTCTGGTACTCCGACTTGCTGCCAGTCAGATGCCAATCAGGCACCTGAACATGTGGAGGAAAATCATGTTCAACTATAACTCTGCCGTCGGCTGTTGGATCATAGGATCAAAGTGTGGAGAAGATGCAGAGACTGCTATGCTGATTGCTGCACTAATAGAGTAACAGCTTTTGGTGGAGGTAGTGTGATGGTGTGGGACAGCATCTCCCTCACACGAAAGACAAGGCTCGTCATCAGTGGAGTCTATCTTAATGCAGAGAGATATGGAGATGAGATTCTGCAACCCATATCTCTATAGTCTGGGACCAAACTCTACTCCTCCAAGATGACAACACTCGTGGGTTTATCAGAGACCACATCCAGAATTTGGGAGTGGAGAAGATGGAATGGCCTGCCAGGAGTCCTGACCTCAACCCCATTGAACACTTACAAACATGACACCATTGAAAAGGGACATAAACAGGCTTTCCAATGGTATCAGATGTATTGCCACAAAGCTTTGTTACAACAAAGAAATAATCTACCAAACACAAATTTCTTAATTTTTGTTTATATAATCAAGGTACAACCCATTGCCAATCTGGCTTTAAACAACATGAATAGTTTGATACATCCCATGTTTTTTTTAAATGAGTTTTTCAAAATAAAGTTTTTTGAAATTACGACAGAATAAAGATTAATCTGGTCTCTACCAACTTAAGGAGTTGGAATCTAAATAAAACATCCGATAAACAAATACAAGACATAATCCACTCTGTCATTATTTATTATAGCATGTTACACCAGAAAAGTTCATGAGACTCTCCTCCATGAGTACATGGGTTGTGTTCATTTCAAATATTCCATTCAGACCATCATAATTGGTTACCAGGGAAACAGTCCCCACCCCTCTACCTCCAAGGGCCATTTCAATAAAAGAGTAAGTAAGTAAATAATGAAGCTGTAATCATGTTTTACTGTTGTCGTGTTTTTTATTGTTTTTTTTTTTTTTTGTGGTGTCTAAACATTTTTCCAAACTAAATCTAATCAAACACGGAGCATTTGTATAAAAGTCCTTACTTTTATCAATGCTCCACGATCCCCTTCTTTATCTGAAACTTAATATTTCTATGGTTCTCAACACGATATAGACTGAAATATAAAATAAAGGTTTAGGAGATGCAGAAAGATGGTGATGTTCTGAGCAAAGCAGCTTAATAATAAGCCAAGTGAGGACACAAATAAGAAGAAGTTTTGATGCTAACTTTAACCCTATTGCGATAAATTGGACAGAGCCATAGGAAGCCTGAAAAAGACTGGAGAAAAGACAACAATTTAAAAAAAATTAACAAAGCAAAACAAGAAAGCCAGGCCACCTCATGAGGCAGAGCAGAGGATGTGTGAGTATGAGGCTTGAACAAGAAAGGAAAGATCAGTTAAGCCATTACTCAGCTGAAAGCCTTGGAAATTGCCAGAACGCTGTCACTGACTTTAAAGTCAGTCCCAGCTGGTACAGATGAATGTTGGGGTGTCATGGACTGCGTTAGTGGTGCGGGACATTTCTCACCATTGGTGGATCTAGGATTTGTCTAGGTAAGGGGCCATTAAGGGCCTGTGTTTCTCACTGAGGGACCAAGTAGGAGCTTTATCCAAAAGCAACCCTGTTTTTGAGAAGACAAATTATATCAGTCACACTTTCTTCAAATACTCTATATGATAAAAAAAAAGCATAGTGTTTACCCAGTGAAACACCTTATTGTGCATAGACAAAATACTTTTTTAATACACAGACTGTTTCTCCCAATGCTTGCCCTCAGACCTTAAGAGAAAAACCTTGGGTGTTAGGATAACCACTGGAGAACTGAACTGGTGTTCTGCCGAGGAACAAATGCTGAATAAAGACGTCTAACATCGTACTAACTGTCATTTTCCAAGAGCCATTATGAGAGGGTGTCGGAAAAGGTGGCTAAGGAGGTGGAGATCTGGGTCTCTCTGTTCAGACCGCTGCTCCAATGACCTGATCTCATCATCAAAAGTTGATGGATAAATAAACGTTAACTTTGTGCTACAGCAAAACAAATTTTGACATCAAACTAACATCAAACTCAGTATGATGTCTCTTTGATGTCTTTTTCAGGCATATTGGTGTTCTTGCAGCTTGATGTCAAAATGTTATATTTGTCTCACTTCATTTGTTTGGATAATAATTAATTAGAAAGAAAAAAACAGATGAGCCTTTAAGTGCGGTTTATGTGATGATGTAACTGAAACAAAGTCTCACGAGTCTCATCCTGCAGAGTAAGTGAATTCTGTTTCTTTCATCTATTCATCATTGTCAGCCTTTTAACAGAACACAGAAAGGTTGTGAAATTAAGAAAAAGAAGGCGATAAAGTGATGGAACAAGAACAAAATATGCCAAATAGACGAGAAGAGAAAGACAACTAAAGCTGCATGGGACAGCCATTAGCATTCTGCCGGCATTGTTTAGCAGTGACAAGAGGAGCTGTTGTATGTGTAATTATGTTATTAGCGTTTTTAATACACATCCACACTCAGGCATTTAATTCTGGTCGTGTTTCCCGTCCCAGTGATGGGTCGCTGATTGCTGCACTCAGCCGTTTTATTAGGCCTAATTAAATTAACGTTATTTTGGTCCCGCCGCCAGCCACGCGCTCGGGGTGGAGGCAGTGACATGAGGAGGAATGCTTCGCTCTGAAAGGAGAGTCTGTTGCATTCATAAGCAAATATCTTTTTTTTCTCTTTTCTTTTCTTTTATTTGAATTATGTATTACTAGTGAGAGTATATTTAAAATGTGTACTCAATAAAAATGATGGGAGAGATTTCCTGATATAAGAAAATTTCCTGTTAGATTTATTAGATTAAAAAAAAAAAACAACTCAACATAATTAGGCACATGCACAGATGCACAAATTTTATCTTCCTCATGCCATCCATCCTGATGACTTTATCCATCATCAGTACATCGTATCGATGAAATGCAGATCCAGACATCCACAATTGTGTGTTTGTTTTATTAGTGTTCAGCCACAGTTGTTTCTCTGTGTGTGAGCACTGCAGGGAAGCCTCATCATTACTCACCATCTCCCTCTTCCTCCCTCATTCTTGTCTCCTTTCTGGAATCTTTCCATCTCTAAGCTGCACCCACGTCTGCTTCTCAAACTCAGCTTCTACATATTTTTCTCGTCCTTGTTTCCCACCTGCTGTCCGGCTTTCTCTGCATGCTTCGGCTTCTTTCTTTCACTCTTTGTACTTTTGCTTCTCTGCCTGCACACCACAGGAGGAAGGCATGCCGAGGCGTGCATCTGAAATAAATTAACGGGGCCAAAATATAGAAAAAGGTCCCCAAAAGGGTTCAAATTAATGACAAGTGTTAGTGTAAAGCGAGGTCTTTTAGCTTAATGAATGAGTTGGAAAAAAATAGCGGTTATTTCTAAAACACAACACACCACTCAAGAAGGAGCTAAACTGTTAAAGAGCTGACTATTTAGCATTCACCATCTGAGTGTAGAGTTTGACATTAATAGCTCGATTGCAAGGGGGCAACTAAACATGTTTGGGTAACTGGAAAGTCTTGTGCAAGTGAAAACTAATGTGACGCCTTGGGAGCTTTAACAAACTGTGTTAAAATGATAACTTAGAGTCGCAGATGGGACAGAAAGAGGTTCCAGTTTCAAATCCGGGGTTTAGAGTTGGTATAGTCAACTCTGCTCATGCTGACTCAGCATTGATCGCATGCACCATGACAATAAAAGCCATCATCAGTGGAGATACAGTTATTCTCTGTAGCAACGAGAGCTAAACAGACGAGATCCTCCTTAACAGGGAAGTAAAGAGCGTCGAAGCAAATTCATACATGATTTAAATATTTACTGGTTGTTATTGTATGAGTGACAGGTGGTGTAACGTAGACATGTTTTTCTCAGAGTCTGCACAAAATATGCCATTTTTTTATTTTGCTGAAATCTTTGTTGTTGCTGTAAGCAGTCCACACTTGTCTATCAGTGACAGATCACTCCAGGTGTATGGAGTGATCAGTGACTGATAGGCATGCGTCTCATCATCTCAAATACATAGCACACTGACCAACAGGCTGAATCCAGCTTTAACTGTTTTTCTAACCACAAAAGCTTAAGTACGCTCAACCAGAATAAAGAAACAAAAAAAACAACACAAAGCAAAAAACAAAAAAAAAAAATTTACAAAAGCAGACATGCAAGTTTAAATGACAACATGATAGTGGACATGAGAAAAGAGAGGAGGCCTCATCAGCCACTGCTCATCCAGAGACAGGAGGTGGACAGGATGAGCAGCTTTAGGTATCTGGGGAAGATCTACTTTGACACTGAACACCACGCAGCTAGTGAAGAAAGCTCAGCAGTGCCTGTACTCCCTGAGGAGGCTGAAGAAGTTTGGTATGTCACCAAAGATCCTCCGCAGCTTCTACAGCAGCATTTTTGAGTCCATCCTGACCAGCTGCATCACCATGTGGTACGGCAGCACTACCATCATGGGCCGCAAAAACCTGCAGAGTTGTGAAGTCTGTCTAAGATCACCAGGACTCCCCCGCTCTCTCTGCAGAGCATCCACAGGAGAGCTGCCTTCATCATCAAGGACCCCACCAACCCCGACATGGACGGTTCACTCTCCTCTCCTCAGGCCAGAGGTACAGGAGTCTGAACTGCAGAACCACCAGACTCAGGAACTCCTCCTGTTCCTCTAACATCAGACTCCTCAACAGCTGACAGGACTCCAACAATAGACTGCACTACTGCACCACTATACCATCTGTTTACATGTTGTTTTGTTGCTTGTTTTTCCCAATGGCACACTGACATTGTTTACTGTTTACTGTGCACTTCAACATTCTATAATGGTACATGCATGATACTGTTTACCCCCCTGACAGCGCAGGTTCAAGTCCCAACCTGTCAAGTCTTTCCCCCTTTTCCCTACCTGTTACCTGTCCACCTACTGTCCCAATAAAAAACAACTCTTATATTGCATAGCAACAAGACAAAACATGCAATATCATGGCGTTAAACCTTTTCTTTTTAAAGCACATGGTTTGAATAATTTGACTACCAATGACTGGCATAAATGCTAAATTTAATCTGCAAGTACTGCAAGTTTAAGATTTTTGTGGCACCAGCAGCCTTTATTGAGGAAGTACAAAACAGTCCTATTAACTTAAACATATACTTAAAACATATGTGCATGTGTCCAGATATAACCTTGTAATCTTATCCAGCATAGTGCAGGATGTAAAATCTGCAGTATCTTAACAAATACCTGGACGCTGTGCTACTTCTATAAACATTTCCAGCAGTAAGTGACATTGACCAGTCTACATTGTGCACTGTATCGTTCAATATAATGCAGTATAATGCAAAAAAACTCGACACATGACCACCATGATCAGCTCTGTAGTTGTGCCATTGCATAAACTCACTTTTACAGTGAAATACTGTGTTTTTATCAATGATGGACCAGTGTGCAGTACATACTGTAGACTGC
Source organism: Xenentodon cancila (assembly GCA_014839995.1). Lineage (NCBI taxonomy): Eukaryota > Metazoa > Chordata > Actinopteri > Beloniformes > Belonidae > Xenentodon > Xenentodon cancila. The sequence continues at coordinate 9,008,197 of CM026199.1, forward strand.
ACTGACTTCAAAAATAGTTATTATCTCCTCATCTCATTACCAGTCCATGTGTTATGCTTCTTGTCATACTTCCCCAGTTGTGCTCTCCTGTTTTGTGTCGGGTTGTCATTGGATTCTGTGTTTGGGTCTTTTGGAATGAATTCAAATTAATTTCAAAAGACCCAGCCCCAAGGACTGAGGCAACGCTTCGGGTTCTTTCATAATACAGAAAGCGGTCTTAAATAAAATACTCACATAGTCCTACTTCACTGGTTTTTTTGGCAAACAAACACATAGTATTTTTTAATAGCCGCAATTACCAACGTCCATACATCAAAGTAGTTTTACAGACTACGAAATAAATATACATGGATAAATGTCATGCATCCTGAGCACCGTGTGTGCGACAGTCCTGCCTTGGAGAATAAATCCTAGATTCATCACACGCACACAGACACACACTTATGGCCCAGGGTCTGCCAATGAAATGTAGACAGGAAGGTAATTAAACAGGGATCAGGCTGCTCTTTATCAAGGGCTCTTCAATGCTGGGCTAAATTAACCTCTGCCCACACACACCCACACACACACACACACACACACACACACACACACACACACACACACACAAACACGCACACACGCGTGGTTATTAGAAATGTTGAGAGACAGCCGTTCACACGGATGCACCATCCACAAAGCTTTCTGTTGAGAAAGATTCATGAAACCACAATAATGAATAAATTAACAGTTGAACGAGAACTGATTAGGAAACATTAAAGCACTTTATGCAGGAGCATCATCAAACTAGCTGCTGACTTTATGAAATTTCCTTTTATCAAAATTGTGGGTTCCCTGCAGCACTATTAAAAATAAATAAATAAAAACTAAAAAAAAAAATCCTAACTAAATGACTTATAATTTATTTTCACCTCCTTAACAGTAGCCTGTATACATTTTGTGAAACAAAATATCTGTTTATGCCATTAACTTTTTAAAATTATATTTCAGTAAGTATTTGTCCATTTGATTGAAGACTTTAAAACATTACTATAATTAAATCATATCAACAAAAAGTTTGAATAATGAAAAAAAGAAAGAAAAAAATGTATATTAAATTATTCAGAACATGTTGTAAAACCGCTTTAGTCCTTTTCAGGGTTGAGCTGAAGCCAAAAGGTGAAGAAGTAGAGTAGACCTTGGACAGAAGCACAGATAGACTCCATTTGTTTTTGTTTTTCATGTTATCTGTTTTTTATCTGAAATGTTTTAGCTTTGATGAAAAGAAAAGGCCTTTATATGAAGTAGCCCTTCTTTAAACCAGCCATTTGGAGTAAGTGTTGTACCGGTTCTGATTCCATCTGCTCATAGAAACGTTGATCTGTGATAAAGTCCATACACAACACCAGTCTCTGAGCTCTGGAGCGAAAAGGACAAGGTGCGTTGCATTTATTTAGTTCTGTAAATCTTAAATACAGACTTTAAGTTAGGGGAAAAGTATATTGATAATGTTGCCACAGAACACGGGATATCAAGGGATATCGGTAAGAAAATTATGCATAATTAAATATAAACATAACTGAATCAGCAGCAAAATGATTAAATTCCCAAAATACATGCAAGCTGTGTTAGAAATGACATACTCAATCCTCTTCCAATCTCACTTTACTGCATGAGTGTGTGTGTGTGTGTGTGTGTGTGTGTGTGTGTGTGTGTGTGTGTGTGTGTGTGTGTGTGTGTGTGTTCTTATATAGATTGTATTTGTATAATAACAACTTTGGTTTCATATGCTGTACTGAAACAACAAAATGAAACAATAATTAATTAATATAATTAATAATAATAATGCATAGTTCAATACATGATTGTGGATACTTTTCTACCAACAAACGTTTTCTGAAAAAAATCATTTTCCTTGCACAGCTATACGCTGATGCCCCTTTGTATCTCCTTTGTTCTTGCTGTTGCCATGGTTTGCGTTACCTTGCCCAGGTGCACGTTCAGATCAGAGCACTTTATTTCTTTGTGCAGCTGTTTGGCCACCTGTGGGGGTGAGACATAAGTGAATACAAAGGTGAAGCACAAGCACAGAGGGATGTAAAAAATAATAATAATAAAAAAAAAGGAACACAAGGATCACAGAGAAAAATGAAAAGAAAAGTTTTTTTGTTTTATTTGTAATTCCTTAACTGACCACTAGGAACTGGCTCCCAAAGAGAATAAATCTCCACTGACTTCCCCATCAAAATGTCCAACTAAAGGGACAAAGCTTAGCTATGCAGCAGGCAGTGTGGGATAAACGATCACAGCCTTATAGGCCCAGTGTCTTCACACAATGGGGATTGCAAGCTTGGGTCATTTCTGATGGAATGAGAGGTCCACAGCAGGACCTCCCCCAGCAATGAGAGGTCCACAGCAGGACCTCCCCCTCCAGGTCTACTATGGGACCTGGAGGGGGAGCGGTCATTTCTGACATTACCAAAACAACATTTGAAATGGGAGGGAGCTACAAGGAGAGTTAGCTGGAGGAGCCAGGATTGTGTTGTGACAAGGATTGCAAGTTATTGGACTTGCACATTCCTCATTTCAACTCCAAAAGTACTTGTTTCAAATAATGTTTCAGGGGTAACATCAAAATTAGGTTTGATTGACCACGCAAAATGTTTCTATCAAAGCCCTGGGACGAACCAGGTTCTGGTGGACCAGAGACTGCATACAGCCTAATTCCACCATTGCCTGGTGTGTACCTCATTAGGGTCGGACCACAGAAAGTGGAAGTAACAGCTAGTCCACAGATCTGTGGGACATAAGGAGAAACTTATTTTTGAGGGCAGGCCAGGAGATAGTGGTCTTCAGGTTGCTATGGGCGAAGGATGTCTCCATGGTGCCAGGACCAGGGGTGCAGTGGTACTCAATGTTCTAGGGTTGATACGTACTCCCAGGTGGATCTTCACGACATCTTCTGTCAGGATGATGGCTGTATTAAGGATCCTGGCTGGTAACATTGGACCCACTAGGATCTATGCAGGACAGGTGAGGGGTGCAGTCTGGGTGTCACCAGCAGCAGCCACTGCACCACCCACTCCTCCACTGGCTACTGGCAGCCCGTCACTGTCATCTCAAATATATCTAGGAAGCTTGGTGGGTCATCTTTCAGGACAAGGCGTTTGAGGATGATCTTTAGGGGAGCAGGAGATGGGAGATGGGTGATGGTTAAAGTCCTGACTGGAACAGCTCTTGAAGCTACTGTGTCTACTGCTCTGCCAGCAGCTCCCTTTGGTGGAGACCATGTCGGACTGTACATTGCCACTCTCCCACAAATCTCTGCCTTCAGTTGTCCCAGGGCTGCCAGTGACTGGCTGTTATTGCTGGTTGCAACATTCCAAAATATGGCATATTTCAGCAACTAAGGTTTCCTCTCCAGCAGCACACTACTGACAGCGTTACCTTCAAGAATTTGAATCCTTAGGAAATAGAAAATTTGTGACACCCTAGACGGCACTGGAATTGCAGTTCCCAGAGTCCCGTCATCTCCGGGGCCAATAGCACCAAAAACACGATGGAGGAAGATAGGCTAGACACAGTCTGGTTCAGAGAAGAACAAAGCTTGATCATTTTTCATAGCAGAAATCCCTGCAGTGGAGGCAGTTATTAAAGGTCTGATTTCCAGAAGGAGAGGTGAGAAGACAAAGACTGGCCAATTTGTCACAAAGCAAAAGCCTCTTATTCCTTCAATAGACCAAAAATGAGATAGAGTAAATAATAGCAAATGCTCCTGGAAGTCATCTGACTTTTTTAAGTCAGAGTTTAGACAACACCAACACAAAACAGACAAATATGTACAAGAAAGAGATGCATTTTGCCAAAAGAGCATAGGATCTATGTTCAGACATAACAAGGCCTGTCTCCTAATCAATGTTATTTTAAATAATATGATCATGTCACTATAGTAACCTTATTTGTCTTTAAACAGTTTAAAACAAATATACCATATTATCTCCTCCATCAGGTGATAACGTTGACTGCCATGGGAAATGTTAGTCTTAAAACTGGCTCCATGCTTCAAGCTAATCAGCTGATTTCAGTTTCAATTCTCCTCATCTGACCACCGTAAGCAAAGTCCAGATTGTCTTGATAATTTTACAGATTAATTTATCAGTTTGTCCTGTGCTGTTTGAAAGGTGTTTTCGTAGTGATATATACTTAGGAAAGGGTTTGGCAACTGATCCTCAAATCATAAATATACCATTATTTAAAATTGTGTGAACCATTACTTTATTGGCTTAGGAAGTGATTACCTATTTTAAAGTTTACTTTATAAATATGAACTTATGATAAGACCCTTGTACAAAGAGACACAAAATCTGAAGTGAAAATTAAAAAAGAAAAAAGGATATATTTACAAAAGTGGGTGTTGGCTGCAAAAACACTGAAACGACTGCTCAGCTGTTGAATGGCACAGGGAGGGCTGTAGATGAGCAGGGCTGAGAGGTGAGTTTCCAGATCCGACTATTCCAGTCAAAAACAGATGCAGATGGTAATCCTAATGACCGGAAGGGCCTTTCTTGTTGAACCTCTGGAATCCTCTGGAGTGGCATATGCACCATTGAAATCTTCACACAGACTGCGGACTAGAAGACACAAGCAATACCACCTCCTCTTGAGAATTACACGAAATAATGATAATAATAATAATAATAATAATAATAATAATAATAATAATAATAATAATAATAATAATAATAATAATAATAATAATAGTAATAATAATAATAATAATAATAATAATAATAATAATAATAATAATAATAATAATAATAATACACGGCACCAGGCACCAGAATACTCTCGTCACAACAGCAGGTAAGCAGATGGGTTAGCACTGACTGGAGAAAAGAGTCAGCCTTACAAGCATGCTTGTTGTCTACGCACAAAAAGGTGCATAAATATGAGCTTTTGTAGAGCTGACTTACTGCAAGTAAATCAACTATTATGCCCAAAAGGGACATTACTATCAGTTAAAAAGGTCTAATTACAAATAACCACAAGAGGTTGTTATTTATAATGCTTTAAAAACATTAAGGTAATTGCTACTTTCAGTGTGCTAAAATCAGAAGACATAATAGACAATTAATTTCTAACTCAGGTAATTGTGTCAAAAGGATATTTTACCTTTAAAGCTGACTATGTGCAAAAAACCTCTAAAAAACAGAACACACTTCGAAAACATGGCAGGGAAATAAAACTGCTGTGCTTTATGTATGTATTTGAATTCACAGTCTAACTGTTTCAATATATATATATATATATATAATATATATATATATATATATATATATATATATATATATATATACATACATACATATACACATGCACACACATATATACATACACCCACATACATAAATACACATCCAGTCCAGTCCCACATGCAGATGACCAAAATATCTCCTGACCCGCCCTGCTAACCCTCCCCCCATCCCAGTTAACCATTTTTTTTATGTCTTTATGTCCCCTCATGTTAAGTTTTATGTAAATTTATGTGTGGACATTTCCCACATGTCCCAGTCTTCCATATAACTGATATGTGTATTTATATTTTTTTTATCTTTTTCCTTCAATTTAAATTTTTATGTATGTATGTTTGTGTTTTAGGTGCATTAAAAAGAAAGTGGATAAACCCCGCATGCCACCAGCACACATCCCCACCACCATGAACACCCACACAAGGGCGCAAGGCCCCATGCGGGCTGAAACACACCTTCAACTGTGGACCAGGTACCCGGGCTGGTCCCAGGGAAGGCCACCGAGCAGGACCGTACAGGAGAGAGCCCCCTGCCCCACACCACTGCTGCCGCCCCACGTAAAACGACAGACGAGGACAAAAACCACCCCAGCGCAGGCCGCACCGGCCCCATCCCACCAATCTATCCCCAACCAACCTACCCTCGCTCCTGTAGTCAAGTACAACAGGAGTAGAGATGAAAGTTTGTACAGATTTATTATTATTGACTTTTTTTTTAAGTGAAAATGACAAAAGACAATTTTTATTATTAAGGATCATTTGAGGGGAGATTTATGTATCATAAATTCAAGGATTAAATGATTTATTCCACATTCACTAGAAGTTTGGTTTTTAATTGAGGCAGTTAGTTTTTCCATTGATATGAAATCAATTAATACGTTTTTTCAGAGGATGATATTGATAAAGTTTTTGGTTTTCCAGTTCATGAGGATTGTTTTCTTGGCGATGATTAGTGCAATAGACAGGATTCTGTTGGAGCTGTTATCCAGTGTTATTGTAGAGAAATCTTCCAGAAGGCAGACTGAGGGTGACAGTGGGATTCGACAATCCAGAATTTGGGAGAGAGTCAGTGATGCTGTGCCAGAAGGTTCTGACTGGTTCACAGTCCCAGATAGCAGCAAGTAGGTGTTCATTTATGTGTACACTGTGTGCAATTTTTTGTGTCTTTAAATCCCATTTTAAAAATTGTTTTCACCAGTAAAGGGAACTCTGTGAATTACTTGGTATTATATAAGTTGTAAATTTGCATTAGAGAATTTGGGGCCAGAAGTCAGCATTGGAGGTAATCTCTATACTTGTGGGTTATTCATAGCAATTAACTTATAAATTTTGGATAAAATTTTACGATGACGATGATGATGTTAATTCTGAATTCAGTGGTGGAAGGTTAAGGTTGGGTGTTTTACTATTTATGTTTGCCCGAACAGAAGATTTGATCTGAAGATATTCTAGAAATTGATTTCGTCCATTATGATACTTCTGTACAAGGTGAGAGAATATTGTTGTTTTCATAAATATCTTTAAGGTGTGTGATGCCCTTAGTGATCTGTTGGAAGTCCAGATTATTCCAAATGGGAGTGTATTTACTTGGTGATACTGTGGCGTTGGCCATTTGGTAAAAGTCCCACCAGGCTGTCAGAGTTGAGGCTGTAATTTGGTTTTTGAAGCAGGGGTGCCGAGTAATCGAATGGCTTATAAATGGCAAATCAGAGATACTGATTTCTTATATAATAATTGCTCTATCCAAGAAAGATCACATTGATTTGGTTTTATCCATTTATAAATATATTGGAGTTTATTTGAAAGAAAGTAATGAAGGAAGTTTGGAGCCTCCAGACTACCATTTAATTCAATTTTCTGTACCATGGGTAGTTAAAGTAGTCAAAATATATTTTTAACGTATATGTTATTTTTTTCCACTTTGGCCATATGTGAATGAATAGATGGACATGCTCTTATTAAGTGTGAGGATATAGTTCTGTTTTGGCTAAGATTTCCAACAAATTCAAAGGAATGTGCATGAGGTGAACAGGAAAACAAATGCTCATAGTCTATAAGGGAAGCTGTGCAGTAACCTTTCTTTAAACCTTTAAAAATGTGTATGGTCATTGATTTCCTGATGTGGTCATTGAAGTGCACCACTGAATTGGATTACCTTGAATAAAAAATCCTCCTTGCACTAATGGAAATTGTCACAAAGCCAAATGTTTATTACCTGAAGTACAACTCTGTAATTGAGAGCACATATGTTCAAACAGAGTTGTGGATTTTGGAAACTGTGCAGATTATCGTGTACAACTCTTTGATGAGCATAACTGATCTGTTGCAGCATTTCTTGTTGTTCCCGTTATGGGAATCTAAACTAGGACAAACTGATTATTTAAAGAGGAAGACATTCTGGAGCTTGGCTTTCTCTCCAGGAAATGTGCACATGTGCAATCTTTGATGTTAAACCTCTATATTGAGCCTAAGTTTTTTTTTTCTTTTTTTCCACCTGACACATATTAAAGACTACCAGGATGCTTACAACTGCAATACAAATACAACAATAATAATAGCTCAGAACAAATTCTAGTAGACAAAAGTTAATGTAGTAATTTTCTGTACAAGAGTTCATACTGCCTCATTAAACCTTAATTCTGGTTTATTACAACTTTGAACTCATTTTCAGTGTCTCGATTTTCAGTTCTGTGTTGAACCTCCATCCCTTAAACTTTTTTTAACATTTATTTGTACCGATGTGGTGCCATTGCACTAATTCACTTACATACAGCCGACCTTTTTTCACATATTACACAACTTAGCCTTTTTTTTTTTTTGCCTCTATAAACATAATTGGAAGAGTGTCTGCATTGAACTCATTACCAGGATGTGCAAAAAAATAATTAAATAAATAAAAAACACTTTTTCCATAAAGTTGGAATGTACCATTTCTGACATCTTCTTATGAAATGATTATGACTACAATGGGGAATAAAACAGAAAACAAAATTAATCAACCTTTTAGGGCAAAAGTGTATTTTTGAAGAGCAAGCCAACACACACATAGGTTTCACATAGGCTTTGTATTATTTTTGGTTAAATATATGCTTGGGTTTGATTCATTTGTTTTTATTTGTATCTAACACTTTTTGTTAAGCTAAGGAAAAAAGCGTTGTTTTCATAAACCATATTTCATTTCAACTCATTCAGCCACTACAATTAATTTCCCTTCAAAGATCCTTTTGAGTTTTGAATTGAACTAAATTAAATCACATCTTCCTGGAGGCTAGACATGGCTCTGACATCAGTGTTGGAGCTCTCAGCTTGATTCATTGAACTGCACTGAAGAGGCGACTGAACAGTAGTGGACCAAGTACCAGGAGCTGGTGGGGCAGTGAAGCGCATCAAGCTGGAAGATGCGCTGCAAGCTTGTTAAAGTGGGTTGTAATGCTACTTGGGATCTCTGGGACAACCAAGAGGAAAGCTATGAAGTCCACCATGGAAGCAGCACAACGGGCCTCCAGTCAGGGTCTGATCAACCCTGGCTGGGTCACCTGAGTGAGGGTGTATGACGCTGAAATGCCCAAAACACCCGATCATCTGGGAACATCAGTGAAGATGTTTCCACTCACATCTGAGGACGTATCTTTGCCTCATTCAGACACCTCAAAACTCTACTGGAGCAGTGCACAAACACCCCACCCACGTTCACGTTTGTGAGACAACCCACTCTTTATGTGTAGCGATCCTAATCAATTTATCAAACTCGAGGGGGAACCCCCTTTATCACAAAGGAAAATAGATTGGAATTTATCAATCTCTCACCTGAGCATTGTTCTAACTTGATTGGTTTGAGAGCGTCAAAAGAAACGTCCGGTCATTTAAGGAACGTACTTAAACTTAATAATGTGGTAACTTGTAAAATAATCTAAACTGAGCTGCTTAAGCTCAGAGGATGACAAAGAGGAGACAGGAGGAGGAAAAAGAAAGAGAAAAGAAAAGAATTTTGATAAGTCGGTTCTTCTAGGAGACAAAACTAATGCAACTAACTAAAAATTAATGGTTTATTTAAAGGGAAAAAAAGATGTGGCTGTCGGCCATGATGACGTCACTTCCAATCCTGTCTGAGTGGATGCCTACAGGACTGACTGGGGGAGGTGGGATTTTTCCGAGGACCTCAGGGTGTTGAGGACAAGGGCTGATCGGGCGTGCTCGTCCACCGAGCCCACGCCCTGCCAGCTTTAGGGTCCCATAGGAAATAACATCCTCCTCTGCTCTTTCCTGTCATCTTTGCTTCACCTGTAGAGGTTTTAATTTTTATCATCTGACTGATACATCGGCCTCTGACGACCATGGTTCGGAGGAGGTGTAGGCGTATTATGGATCATGGGATATTTTTTTCTCTTTTCGACCCATTTGGAAAACTTTTGGGATCTTTTTATTTGAGCTCTATTGATCTGAACCAGGATGAACGACTGTCTTTTAATATTCATATTATGGCTTAGAGACACATTGCTTTGTTTATCAGAATTAAACGCGTATATTAATTCCATGATTAATAGCTTAGTTCTCATGATTTTTCTTTTTATGGTTGCTGTGTAAAAACTATTTTTTATTGTTATGCATGTAGGCTTTATCTGTTTTTATGTCACTTTGTAGTTTATGTACACATGTAGTTTTCTTTTGTTTATTTGTATTTACCCATTGTGCTTATTTGTTTTTTGTAGGATTGGGTTTTGGGTTTTGGAATTTATATATTTACGATATTTTGTGTATGGGTCAATTAGCTGTTTTTCTTTTTACAGGCGGTTTGCTTCCATACGTCACTGATAGTTTGGTTTGATTTTTCTTATATAAAAAGGGGGATACAGAAAATCTTTTACTTATATACATCTCTGGATACATTTACACTGCTTATTTGAAAACATAAATTAATCATGTTTTGAGTGAAAATTGTTAACATTTCAACCAAAAGGCTTAAATATTTTGTGAGGAATATGCCTATATGACGACATAAAATCCTTGCTTTTCAAAGATGTAACCTCCTCTTTGGGATTATAAAAGCACAGGGACCCCTCTGTCCTGCGCTCATTTCTTGATCTGTGCTTTCATGAATGAGTCTCAGCTGAATAAATATTTTGCATGACATGAAATAAAATAGTGTTGATCCTTAATCCTGTTGTCTGTTGTTCTATGGTGCAGAGGGCATTAGGAACACGGCAAAATGAACATAGTGTTTATGTGACTTACTAAATTTAACACAAAATAGACAAATGGGCTTAGAAAACCATTAGAGGTAATACATTAGAGTGACTAAAAAGCAGAATTGGAAACAGCATTAACTGATGCTGGCAGGTTGGTCATCACTAGTGGATGGTCACAGTGATTTTAGGTTTAATAATAAAGACAGAGGTGTTTGCTCTGTAGTTTTATCAAGTGACACTAGTTTAGCTCTGGTTCTCAAAACCCATGCCTCAGTCATACAACCTGTAGTGGACAACCTAATGTTTGAGTTCTGTCCTTAGCTGTTTCAAAGGGTATAAAACTGTAGCATTAAAAAAAACACCAATGCTGTTAATAGCAGAAGAGTCATTGCAGTCTCAGGTCAGCCTGATGTTCTGGTTTAAAATGATGAGAGTTGATGGAGTAGGGATGAAAGCGGAGGAGAAACATTGGTGGGTGAAAAAAACAGCAAAGTATAAAAATGCCAAAACTAGGAAGGAAAAGATAGATTGGTGAGAGAAATAAAGACAAAGGTTATGTTTGGAAAATGGGCGTCTGTGTTTCTGTATGACCACTGTGAGAGTTCATCCCACGCTGAATATTTTAGCTGAATCAGTGACTAGTCATCCCTCTTAGGAAGGTGAACAACAAACTCACACATATATATATTCACACACACATACACAACCCGTAGCGCACAGACACTCCTATAGAGATCTACAAATGTGTTGTACACACATCCAATCTACAAAGACCCATACCCAAGCTGCTAGATCCTGGACGGTAGATATTTACTGACACACATGACATTTATAGTATCTGCTCTTTGTTTTGAATCCATTTTGTCAATGCTTAACAGTAGATGATCAGAGGCTGCTATCTAATGAGCTTTTTATTTTTATTTGAGAAGAAATAAGTGCATTATCTGACCAAGAAAGAGACAATTTAGATCATGCTGAATTTTCTCTCCATTTTGTACCACGGTATTGCACAGAGAACCCAAGTAATTTTCAATCGTTTGAAGGATTTGGGTTAACTTAAAGCATTTTAATGAGCACAAATATTGCAGTAGCATAAGGGGACATTATGTTGACTTGAATTGTTTTATTCAAAGTGAGGTCAATTGTCAGAAAATTGCAGAGCATGCTGACATAGTCATTGACTCTCCAGAAGGATGCAGGAAGAAATAATAAATCATTAAGTTTGACTCTGCATAAGTAATATATTGCAAATGAAGCCACTTCAGCCACTGTTTGACTGAAAAGCACTCTCTTACTTCAACAAGACAGTTGGTAGAGGTATTCTAGGGTGCTCAATATGCATACATCCACAAAGTAACCGTTCCATATCCATTCAGCCTTTTCCCACTCTGTCTTTGTCCTCTTCATCCCTGCTGTCTTTGTTTACTGAAGAATATGGAAGGTAAATGTCAAGTATGTCATTTTTCTCTGTCTCCTATCATCTCTCTATCTCTTCCCTTGCCCCAGGGTTTCTGGAAGAGCTGAGAGAAGCTCAGTTTACACAATAACACAGTGCTAAATGCTGCAGAAAATCTTCGGCATTAATATCTAACTGTTATTGAGTACAATTTACAGATTTAGGATGTTTTATTTTAAACTGTTACATTGTTTTTCATCAGCAGCAACTATGCAGGTTTAACAGAAGTTCGCAGGAAATCTGCGAGCAGATAAACATGAACCTTTGGATTTAACCCATGTTGGCTCTCGTCTCACGCTGCCAACATGAATCTGTTCTGCGCTGTTTAATACTGTAACATAGTTCTACAAGCCCCTTACCAATTCACTCATCACCCAAGTTAAAGGGGAGTGCAGCACAGTACCCAATCCATCACATCAACAAACTAACTAAATGCGTTGCTAATTGATGTTACTCGGCGTGGGTAAATATCAGGAGAACCCTGGCAAAGCCTCCCCTTTCAGTATTTCATAAAAATCCAGGCCTTCAATAGTGAGTGCCTCTTTTTTTAATTAGATTTTCTTTGCATTTTATTTGGCACAATTCCTTCTTTTTTAAACATATTAAGAGTTTGGTGAGGTCGTGTGAGCTGCATGAAGAACAGCAGCATTATGTTGTGTCGAGGCCTCTCCATGGGAAGACTACCTGATAATCAGCTGAAACCTGTGTTTTAGTATATCATAAAGTTACAATGTAAAATATTATTATTATCATTCTAACAGTATATGCCGTTGTAACAGTATATTGCATTATATTCAATTCAATTTTATCTATATAGTGTCTATTACAACATAAGTTGTCTCTAGGATCTTTCCAGGGACCCAGAACATGAACCCTGAGAAAGTATTACATAAATAACAGCAGGTAAAAACTCCCCTAGAGGGAGAAAAACCTTAAGCCAAACAGTGCTATAGAAAAAAACTCCCCTTTAAGAGTGAATAAACCTTGAGCAGGACCTTGTTCATAAAGGGGGACCCTCCTGCTGAAGACCAGCTGGGTAGAGAAGGAAAAAGGGAGATCAGAAAGAAAGAATGAAGAACAGAGAGAGGAGAGACGCAGATATATTGGCAAAGGTACAAAATACAAGATCAGTATAACTATCTGTCAGCAACAGAAATAAGACTTCCATGTATATATGACTGATTCATGGTTAGTTGGTGATCTACAGAGACGACTATATAAACAGGTGTAGACAGCAGACACTGAGGTGGTCAGAGGGTGGGACTGCAGGTCAGGATGTCAGCAGGTATCCAACAGAGACGTCTATACAGACAGGTGGAGGTAAACACTGGGATAGTCAGAGGGTGGGACTGCAGGTCAGCATGCAGCTCCTGAAGCTCTGGTCTGCAAACATGTACAGAAGAGAAAAAGAGGGGACAGACCAGCACAACAAACTACAAGAACAATGGACAACAATTATACTTTATTATTCTTATGAGATACTTCTAATTAATAACTGAGGATTGAGCTGAAGAAGGGAAAGAGAAACAGAGGAGGTGAGGGGCACCAGTCAGTGGATCCTGCTGGTGTCCTCCTGCAGCAGGTCTACAGCAGCATATCTGGGATGAAGCTGTTGAAGACCAGCTGCTCCAGTCTGGTCCTGCAGCTGCAGCTGTGACTACTGGTCCTAACACACTAAAGTACTAACTATATGTTTTAATAAACAGAGACATTTTAAGTTTGGTTTTTAAGGTGAAGGTGGTGTCAGCCTCCTTAACCCAAACTGGAAGTTGGTTCCATAGTGATGGTTCCTGATAACAGAATTCCCGTCCTCCAAATCTACATTTGGATCTTCTAGGAACTTCAAGTAAACCTGCACTCTGACAACGTAGAGCTCTATTAGGAACGTACAGTACTATCAGGTCTTGCAAATATTGCAGCACTAGGCCGTTTTGGACTTTATATGCAAGTAATAAAATTTTGAATTGGACTGAGTTTTACGGGAAGCTAACACAGGAGACGTGCTCTCTCTTGTTGATTCTTTTTGAATGCAGCATTCACATGGCTGCATTTTGGATCAGCTGGAGGTTATTCAGAGAATTACTTGGACATCCATCCAATAACACATTATAGTAATCTAGTCTAGAAGATACAAACGCGTGAATTAGTTTTTCAGCATCACTCTGGGAGAGGATGCTCCTAATCTTTGTGGAAAAACACAGTCTTACAAACCTGATTAATATTATGTTTAAGTGAAAAAAGTCTGATCAAAAATAACGCCAAGGTTTCACATAGTTTTACTGGAGGCCATCACAACACCATCTAATCCCTTCCTAAGAAGTTTGGGACCACAAACAAAAACCTTGATTTTATCGGAATTTAGGAGCAAAAAAGTAGTGGACATCCAATCCTTGAGGTCCTTAAGGCATGCCTGAAGTTTGGCTGATGGTTCTTTTTCATCTGGCTTTATAGACAAATACAGCTGCGTATCATCAGTATAACAATAAAAATTAATTAACCCTAAGCCAAACAGTGGCAAGGAAAAATGTTGAGCAGGACCTAGCTCATAAGGGGCAACCCCTGGTTTTGGATATTACTTCCCAAAGGCTGCATGTATAAACTGAACAGGATTGGCCCTAGCACTGAACCCTGCGGGACACCATAGCAGACTCATCTGTACTGAAGAAACCTCATGAACATACTGTAATCTATCAGACAGATATGATTTACACCAACCTAGAGCTGTCCCTTTAATCCCAACAACATACTCTAGTCTCTGCAGTAAAATGCTGGGATCTATAGTGTCAAAAGCAGCACTGAGGTCCAGTAGAACCAGTATGGACCCTAACCCATTATCTGAGGTCCAGTAGAACCAGTATGGACACTAACCCATTATCTGAGGCCATAAGAAGGTCATTCGAGACTCGAACCAGTGCTGTTTCTGTGCTATGATGCATTCTGAACCCTGACTGAAAAACTTTGAATAGATCATTTCTATACAAATGGTCACACAGCTGGCTTGGAACTACCTTTTCGGGAATTTTAGATATTAATGGAAGGCTAGTAATTGCTCTATAATTAGCTAAAACTTCTGGGTCAAGAGAGATTTTTTTGTTTTAAAGTAAAGGTTTAATTACTGCAACTTTTAAAATCTGTGGCACGTATCCTACGTTAAGGGGTATGTTTATATGAGCTTTATATGAATATTCTATAATGCAAATTATTAGGATTCAATCAATAATTTGAGAGAAATTCATTAGTTTAATTGCTGGGGCTATTTATCTTTCACTTCAGCAATGTTATCTCTAATAATAATAATAATTAGGGTTGTCAGCCTAATACATTTTTAAATGTGAAGATTTTCAGAGTTGGTGTGCGATTAATCGCACAAATCATTTTTTTTTAGAGAGTGCGCACTTATATCCAAAAAAGAAACAACTGATGTTGTTTGCAGTAATTCTAACACATAAAAATCTATTTCAGCATAACACTGTATATAAAATCCATCCATCCATTTCCGCTAAGTCCTTTGCAGAGTCACGGGGGTCTGTCAGAGCCTATGCCGACTCATTACAGGCGAGACGCTATATAAAATGTAAATTTATAAAAACAAATTGTCAATGATTCCATCAAATCTTGACTGTGATTCAGTTCTATTATTAGTATTTTTATATAAAAAAAACAGGTTGCATCATCCTCATTACTTTTACTTGCAGCATCTTACTTTGTTTTGTTTTGTTTTGTTTTGTTTTTTTGCCTCCAACTGTCCATTTTTCTTCCCATGGCATGTCTTTCCTGCATATTCATGTAATTACTTTTCTTTTACTATTACTTTCTGTTTTTGTTCTTCTTTAAGTAATCACCTATCTTTTTTTTCTCTCCCCATTTATCTGTCATTTTCACTTTGTCTCCCTTTCCCACTCTCCTTCTCTTCCAGTTTTAATGAATCTGTTTTTTAAATCTTGGCAACTCTTATACTCTTCATTATTATATCTCTTGCAACCACTGTTTCTCCCTGTCTAAAAAAATTTTTTTTTTGCTCGCAACACTGTTGGCAAACCGTATATTTTGAGCCTCAGAGAACTATTTTGTAAGTCTTTTTTTAATCAAATGAATTAGCAGAAATTTAGACAGACTCCTTGCTTGTATAACATTTGATTAGTGCAACTTGCTACTGACAGAGTATTTTGGGAAGGAATCCCTGTGGATGAGCATTCATCAAAATAATAATGTCTATTTTACAGTTGTTAAACATGCAGTATTTGTGCTTAAATATATAGGAAATCCTACAACCATGTGCTAAAATCATGACCCCTGAAGACGAACCTTATTATTTTATTAGACTTAGCAACTTCAGATATATACACTTAGGGATACACTTTAGAAATTTTTTCCAGATTAAAATGCATCAAAAACTGCTTCTTTAAGACTATTTTTCCCACGTGCCTAATGAATGCTCTAGAGCACTGGACTTCTGACATGCCTGATTTTATAGAAGTTGAACGACACCCGTGTATAATCCAGGCTCATGCCCAGCTTGACACAGACTGCTCTGTTTAATAGAGTATTCTAGAGGCCAAAGTTAGGCCATCTGCCTAAAAGCAACGGCTGAGCTGAAACTGAGAAACGCAATAAAAGGAGAACGCTCAAAGCACATCAGTAACTCTACATGAGAACTGAACACCTTGATGAACTGAAGCTCTACAGTAAAGAGGAATGGACCGAAGTTCATCTACAGTGATATGAGATACAAATACAGTCAGAAACCACCTCTAGTTATTGTTTATAATTGTAGAAGCTACTGAATCATGTGAGTACTTAGTATTTTCCATATATTTCCTTTTTAACATACAATTTTGCTAAATAAATATGATTCTGTAGCAATTTTTTTGATCGTATTTTATCTTGTTTTCACACAAAACAGTTATAAATCAAAGAGGGGGTGTTAGCTCTGCACATGGTTGCTTAACCGAAAGATCGACAAAGCTCTTTAAAGTGACACTAGGTTAGTAAACCGCTGGTTAGTGACTGCTGGTTAGTAAACTGCTGGTTAGTTACCTCTGGTTAGTTACAGCTGGTTAGTTACAGCTGGTTAGTTACTGCTGGTTAGTAAACCGCTGGTTAGTTACCTCTGGTTAGTAACTGATGGTTAGTAAACAGCTGGTTAGTAAACCGCTGGTTAGTTACCGCTGGTTAGTTACCGCTGGTTCCAAAGTGATGGTGGCTATGTGGTTGAAAAAAAATGAAACCCCCTCAGAGCTGTAATGGATGTAGAATTAAACAGTGCAAACCAAACGGGGTTTTTGAGCAGGTTGTAAATATGTTTACTAAAAAAAAACAGGTGATGTTTAATTGCACAGTATTCTATGATAGAATTACTCAGGTCAACATCAGTTTGCTCTTTCTTTTTTTTTTTTTTTTTTTTTTTTTGCCCTTGTTTGCACATATATTTATGATTGATACCATGTTGGTATAACCGGAGTTGTATATATGCATTTTAATCTAGTAACCAAGGGTGTTTTGTGTGTGTGGGTGTGTGCAAGTGTGCTACCTTCACCAGCCCTCATAACAGTCAAACTATATTTTTATTGATCCCTGGAGAAATCAAACAAGATAAAAGTAAAGGGAGAGTCAGAAAGAGGGATATAAATATTCTGCAGAGGAGGGCTAGAGTCACCGGGTGTGGAGGGTGAGGAGAGAGAGAGCAGGAGAGAGAGACGAGACAGTGGTGGTGCAGTCTGGTGTCTGTGTTGTAATATGCATCAAGAAGAGTTTATAATGTGTTGTTTAAAGAGTAAAAAGTGGACACAAGACAATCAAGTGTTATAAGCAAAAAAGAAAACAGAGAAAAGGGGGGAGGAGCTTTCTATTTACAATCACATCATTTGAGCGTTTGGGGGGGGTTGGAGGCAGTATTGAAAAGTCATATATATAATAGGCATAGAAGTATTTAAATACTCATACATGTCCACATATATCAAAATAAAGTTATAAACAGAGAAGATAGATAAATAATCCATACACACACACACACACACACACACACACACACACACACATATTCATACAATCAATGAAAATAAACCGTGGATTAATGTGTGGACATCTAAGAGTTTTGCTATGCATAGGTGTAAAATACATATGCACATGTACATGATTATACATACATACAAATATACATTGATACATGCTGTACAGGTGTGCCTAATTGAAGTACACACATATATATATATATATACATACATACACACATATATACATATATATATATATATATATACATATACATATATATATACATATACACACATAAGTAGCTATTCATATGATATACATACACATACCTTTAAATCATTGCATATAGTATATCAGTATATGCATACACTTTGCATGTTCATGTCACAATACATTTCCCCGTAATCATTTACTTACACTCATGCAACTCATATTCATACATACATACATACATACATACATACATACATACACACACCCATGCATATCATCCATATAAGTATATACATCCACTTGCATGTATCCACATACACCTAAATAGATACATGCACATAGGGATACACACACACAAATACATAAACATGTACACACACGCACACACACACACACACACACACACATATACACACACACACACACACGTGCGTGCGTGCATGCATGCACACATGCACACACACACACACACACACACACACACACAGCTATTCATACATACATACATACCACATACATTCACGCATATACACAACCACACTCACGTATATAACTACACACACACACGCACACATACACACACACAGCTATTCATACGTACATACATACATACATATCACATACGTTCGCACACATATATGCACAAACATACTCACGTATATAACTACACACACATATATACACACCAATACATACACATACACACACGCACACACATACACACACACACCCATACACATACACATATAAAACATGCATCTATGTATATAAACTCACTTATTTGCACATAAATACATACAAGAATATAATAATAATAATAATACATTTATTAATTACAAAACTAATAATATTAAGTCATTTAAACACTTCCTCCTTTAACTAGTTATTCTTACCATTCCGTTGTTGGTTCCTATCGTCATCGGTCAGCGCCCCAACCCTCCCCCCAGCCCTGGGCCACCCCAGCCCCCCACGGCAGCGGCCGCAGCCAGCAGGAGGGGAGGGAGGAATCCGAGGCCGCCGATCCCACACCCTCCCTTAGTACAGACCATTACCAGCTGGAGACCCAGCAGGCTCAAGGAAATAAGGCCGCGATATGCCCCCAGATCCCCCGACCCCCTAACATATCGAACCCCGCACGGGCAAGAAACAGTGTCGCCGGTGGCCCGCCAATGCATCGGCCCCCGCCACGCGCCCCGGCGACGCGACAGCGACACCGAACTCCAGTAGCCACGGTGCCGGACAGGCAAAGAGGGTGGGGCAGGCGGAAGGCGGGAGGGAAGAGGGACAGAGGAGCCAGAGCAGCGCGACCAGCCCAGGGGGGGCCGGGACCGCCACCACCCACCGGCCGCAGATACACATGGCCGGGAGCGGAGGCAGCAGGGCGGGGATACAGCCGACACCCGGAGGCGGCGCAGGAACCAGGAGAAGGAGCCCGCCGACACACCGCAACACACCCAGACAGTAACCGGCGCCTCACCTTCCCCGCCAGAGGTCCCCCCCCAGAGGCCGGCCCCGGCACCAGACCCACCAACCAAGGCGCAACCCAGACCCGCCGGGGCCCCAGAAATCCCAATCGCAGGACCAGATCCGGAAGGCAAGAGCGCGGACCAGGCAGCCAGGCACCCAGAGACCCACCGGGACCGCCCGGCACGTGACCCCCGAAAAGCCCCGCACGACCCCCCCAACCCCACCCCACCTGGACTTCTCCCCTCCCATTTTTTTTTATTTTTTTTTTTTTTTTTTTTTTTCCCCTCCCCTATTTTTAATTTATTTATTTATTTATTTATTTTTTTTTTATTTTTTTTTTTTCCAAATACAATAGTATATTTTCTAATATGATTGTGTTCGGGTGCATTAAAAACAGAAACTGGCATCTGCAGGGTGGGCACCCCCCACACATCTCAGTTCTTATGGTTAAGTTTGTGTGGTTTTTTTTTTTGTTTTTTTTTCCCCCTATTTTTAATTAATTTATTTATTTATTTATTTATTTTATTTATTTATTTTTTTCCAATTAAAATAGTATATTTTCTAATATGATTGTGTTCGGGTGCATTAAAAACAGAAACTGGTATCTGCAGGGTGGGCACCCCCCACACATCTCAGTTCTTATGGTTAAGTTTGTGTGTGTTTTTTTTTTTTTTTTTTTTTTTTTTTTTTTTTTTTATTAAATTCACCTCTTAGGTAGGTATGTTTAGATGCATTAAAAACGTGAGCTGGCATCTACGGGGTGGGCACCCCCCACACATCTCAGCTCTCTCCGTTATATTTGTGTTTTTTTTTTTTTTTTTTTTTTTTTTTTTTTTTTTTTTTTTTTTGGGCATATATGAGAGGGGAGGGGGGGGGGGGGGGGGGTAACAGGGAGGGGAGGCCCGGCGGGGCCCAGGGGCCACCACCAAGCAAGCCCCGGGCAGCCACAGGGGACCGGGCCAACAGCCACGCCCGAACCATCAGGACCCCCCACAAAAGGGCACCAGAGCCCCCGAAGAGGCTGAGCCACCCCTCCAGCCGCAGGCCAGAGACCGGTGCCGGCCCCAGCGAAGGCCACCAGGCAGGGCCGTACGGGGCCGCCACTGACGCGGAAGTTGGATGGCGGCGGAGCCCAGTCCGTGCCCCAGCGCCACCCCCGGGTGCCGACCGCCCCCCCGCCCCACACCACCGCCAACACCCAGTGCACCGCAACCAATAGGGATGGCAACACCCAGCCCCCCAACGCGCGCCGCACCGCCCCCGCCCCCCCAACCCCTCAACCCACCCAAACCCCCCACCCACCAACCGACCCCCCCCCCCGGCCCGGCCGCGGCCACCGGGCGGCAAGTCACCATCGCCACCGGGACCGCAGAGCGACAACCGACACCTCAGCAGCACCCAGCAACACCGCCATCAAGCACAGGGGGACAACAGTCAGAGCGCCGGGGGGGCGGTGACGTACGAAGTTTGCTCTTTCTAGACTTTCAGTACATGCTTTTTACATATAATAACACATTAACAACCATTTGTTTAAAGAGATGTTAATTGTATTATTGTAATTAGAAAAATACATTTTTAAGGTACATAACATTTTTTTAAAAATCACAATAATTGGCACCATTGTTTCTAGTTGATTTTCTTTCTCAGGTCTGACTTTATCCCTCTTCATC
Source organism: Xenentodon cancila (assembly GCA_014839995.1). NCBI lineage: Eukaryota > Metazoa > Chordata > Actinopteri > Beloniformes > Belonidae > Xenentodon > Xenentodon cancila. Next base: position 9,029,470 of record CM026199.1, read on the forward strand.
GGTTGAAATAGAGTTTGACAAATAAGTCAAATCTGCTGTGCAGTTTCCAACTAATTGGAAAGCAGTGACCTGGTGTTGGGGAGCTGATAAAGGCCATATTTAGGAAGATAATGTGAACTGACAGAAACCAGCATTAATCATTTAGGCTGTGATCACTGTCACTGAGCTGCAGGCATAGAGCCTCAGCAACAGCACACATCTACACCATAATGCCTAGACATCACTGATGGATGCATGATTGATATTATCTTTGTGCTGTAATGATGCGGGCATTAAGAGGCAGTTGATGATGCGTATCCACCACGAAGTCCCTGTTTGGTGAACTGCTATAGTTGGATAGTTAAAATCTATGACTAAAGCTTGCTAGTGACATTAGGTTGAGGTTGATTGTTGTTTTTAGTCATGACATGCTGAACCTTGTGTATAACCCTAACCCTGATTTACCTGTTACACAGACAGGGAAACAGAAATCTATGTAGCCCATGTAGATCGAAAGAAGCATGTTATTATAATGGCATACAAACTGCAGATCCATCTTAAACACTGTTTTGATTTTTTCAAATTCATACTCTGACTAAGATTTGAGGATTTGTGGCAGTTTTTTTTTATTTAGTTCTTAAGTTAGGAAAAGCTCAATGTAAACTGTGAAACAAGCTTGAAATGTTTAAGCATTGTCAGGACATTGTTGGTTTGAGGAAAATTTACGAGTAAATGACATTATGGTCAGCTGATACATGCCAGTCTGAGCAGTTTCACACTATGACCTGCTAACAAAGCTGTGGTAGGCTGCGGCATTGCCTTGCTTTCCTCATGGAAGTAAAAGGGAGTGGTGGCCTAGTGGTTACAGTGGTGGGCTTGGGCGTGGAGGACCCAGGTTCAAGACCCAGGGCTGCCCACAATGGTAAATCACTGGGGGCGCCTGAGCAAGGACCTTAACTCCCAATTGCTCCCCGGGGCGCTGCCCTGCTAGCAGCCCCACTGCTCACTAGTGAAACTAGTTGATGGGTTAAAAGCAGAGACTAATTTCGGTGTGCATTGTACATACAGCGTGTGCACGATGTCCACACTGACAAGAAAGGGAAGAAAAAAAAAAAAAAAGTTATTCATATTTTTGATGCACTCATTTGGTTAAACCAGGAAGTGCACTTTGGTGGTATTAAAGTTTTTAAATGGAACATATATCTCTGGGTTTTATTTGTGCCTTTCAATGTAAATGCTGTGAAACACCACAACAGGATCTGTGATTCTCTGCATGCCTTCGTGCACAGGTATGGTCTGCTCATCCACCCACACGCTCTCACACAAAGACAAGGACACCTCATGAAGTGTGATGCATTTTCAGTGATCTTGAACTAAAATATTAAGAGTAGAACACTTAACGAAATAGAGAACTCACTGAATATAATTTTTATTTGCTGATTGTTTTTTTCGTTGAATTTCTAGTCCAGTATTGACAGGACTATGCCGTCATTACATTCAATTCATTCACTGGGCATTCAATATTCACACACAAACATTAGTCAGTTTATTGTGGGATTTTTATTTTGTTATTTTTGTTTGGCTTCTTTATCATTTTTGGTCAGATCAATTCAAAAAGATCACATCTAAATGGACCTGGATCCTAACACTGTAAATAGTTAACTATTTATATATATATATATATATATATATATATATATATATATATATATATATATATATATATATATATATATATATATATATATATATATATATATATATATATATATATAGAGAGAGAGAGAGAGAGAGAGAGAGAGAGAGAGAGACTCATATAAAATATTTTTCTTCTTATATCTTAACTTCCCTATTTTTTAATAAATAATTTTAGTATGTTTGCTGGTAACAGAATATTTGTGGCTGTTGGTTTATAAATCTCTGAAAGGTTTCAGGCCAAAATACATCTCTGAAATTCTGGTCCATTATGAACCAACCAGAACAAACTGAAACTCTTTGTCAATTCTGCATCGAAATGCCTGATGTACGTTTGACCTACTTCCTCTTTTTTTTCATGATAATCTAATGAACTCAGTTTCAGTCCAGATAGTCACCTAGTGGTTAAAACACTGTATACGAAAGTGTTAATACGTTTTTCCACATACAAATAAACTGGCCTTACTATACCTTTAAACATCTTGTACCTTTGATGGAGTGTCTGTGTCTCTCTTCTCTCTCTTCTTCCTGTTCTACCCAGCTGGCCTTCAGCCGGAAGGTCCCCCCTGATGATCCAGGTCCTGATCCGGGTTTCTTCCCTCTTAAAGGGGAGTTTTTCTTGCCACTGTTTGGCTTAAGGTTTTTCTCCCACTAAGGGAGTTTTTACCTGCCGCTGTTTATGTAATAATTGCTCGAGGGTCATGTTCTGGGTGTCTGGAAAGCGCCTGGAGACAACTTGTGTTGTAATAGACGCTATATAAATAAAATAAAAGTGAATTGAATTGAACTTGCACTGTGAAAAGCCACCAGGTCTGTAAATCAGTTGACTGTAGGAATAATGCATGTGTATGATCAAGGTAACCCTCTTTATGTATGATTCGTATGCCTCTCTTTTGGAGTACTGACAGTGAATGTAAATTCAAGTTTTATAATTATTTTCCCAAACCTACACACAATAATTTAAATATGGTAAAACCGGAGAACAGTATGGAAGGTGTCAAATCAATGGTGTCAAAACTGTTTTAGATCAATAAAGATTCCAACTATATATTTTTATGATTGATTGCATTTGTGATTTGCTCCAGGAAATCTTTCAGTGCCAGAGATCTTAATCTGTTTTAATCTGAATCCATATTGGTTGTCACTGAAAAGTAAACACATCTAATCTGATTTCAAAAAGTTTTTCTAATATTTTTGAGAACTGAGTTTGTAAAGAGAGTGGTCTGTAATTTGAGAAGTGGTGCTAGTTCCCAGTTTTATACAGTGTTATGCCTATTAACATATTGTTTGAAAATTAACCTGACTGAAATGATAAATTAGTGATGTACACAAGTGGTTTTAACATCCTATGAACTACTTTTTTCACTAATGCCATGTCATTAACATCTGTTGAATATTTGTTTTTGTTTGTTTTCTTTTAACAATCTCTAATATTTAACTCTCTGTGACACAAGTGAGAAACATTGTGATTTCTGTCAATAAATGGTTCACAGATGATCCTGAAACAAACAACGGATTAAAGCCACATCCTTAATCTTTTACTTTTCTCTTTCATTTTTTTTCCCTTTCATTATCAATAAAGTACTTAGGATAACTAGTTAACTATTGAAGTTAACGTTAATGACGACTGTTTGTAAAATAGTTGATGTTTTCTCTACAGACTCTAGAACTACATCACATTCTCCTTTCTTGAAAACCCACAGAAATAAATGAAAAAAAAGGATATAACAGTTTGCTTTTGATATAAATGCCACTTGATTCTGTTATAATTATTAGTTCATTAATCCCCTTGGGGACTCTGCTTTTAACCCATCACTAGTTACACTAGGACCAGCGGGCTGCCAACCCGGGGAACTGACACTGGGCTCTCCAGGCCCAAGCCCACCTCTTTATTTGTATGCATCTTGCCTGGTCACAAAGTCTGCCGCTCTGGTTTTGTCAAAAATGTTAATCCTTGTCATTTGATTTGAGTGATAAAACTGCTATTAAACTTCAATTTTTTTTAAATACTGATAAACAGATTGTACACACTAGGTTTTCTTTATTTGTGTAGAGCAGACACTTGCCTTAATCATTTTCTAGCCCCTAAACCCAACCGTAAAAACCTAAAGTTGGTCTGTACTCAAGAGATTGATGTTGAATTTTGTAAAAAGGAAGATTTGATGATGTTTGAGATCAACCTTGATCATGATGACAACTACACAGGTCACCTTCTGTGAAGGAAGGGGCACAAAAGCTCAGGAAGGAAAGAGCAAATATTTTCAACAGACTTTATACAAATGGCAGTGAAGTAAAAAGAAAAATAAGGAACAGAAAAAGAAAGAATCTCAAAATCAAGTTGAATGTGATCAAAGTTTGCCTGGAAAACAGTACAAATTATGATAAAGTTTTATGAATAATGCAATTGTTCCAGGTGACTGCTCCTGTGTTTCTTGATGCAGGTCTTTGTTTGGGTGCTGAAATCAGGGATACTGAATATAACCTCTGTTATTGGGATCTATACAAGTCCACAACTGAACAGCATCAAAACTTTTAATCTAAATTGTGTAACGATGAGAGTGGATATGCAGTATTCTACATAACATGTAAGTGTGTTGGTCTAGCACGCTCCTTGCTCCAACTGACTGATACACTCTTTTTACTCTGTATAGTTTGACTTCCCACACCATGAAAACATGAATACTTTATAAGTTCTTGTTAGAGTAAGCCTTGACAATGACGCACTATGTGCAAATCCATGTGGATCTGGGTAATAAATTCATTACATAGGTTACTGATGTATTCACAGCTTTACACCTATCCTGCACATTACAACATAAAAGAAGCTGACTGTTGGCTTTCAGCTTTTTGTTAAAGTTGTAAGCAATGTTTGCTGCACTGTTGGAGTGAAGATGGTCATCCCGCTAATCCAGAAGTAGGCGAACTCACCCGTATACGTGGCACTGAACCTCCCTGAATACACAGACTCACTATAGACACAACAAGTGATTGAAAAAGTGCAGCATGTACCTTCAACAGGTTTGTCATTTCTCATATCTGTGATTTTGTCATATCTGTTGTTCTATTGATGCTGCACTGATTAGAACAGAGTTCCATCAGTAATTATGATAACGCTCTAACTAGACCATTTTGCATAAGCTGATGGTTTTTGTTAGAGCTTTACAATTTTGCTGCATAATTAGTTACATTCATACATTATATTATCCATCTGTACACCACAAACATCATTTATCATAGGTCCAGTTCACACTAAATACTTTGTGTTGCCAGATGCCTAATATGCCCGGTCACTAGGACAACAGAATGCAGTTGTGAGAAAAGTGTTGATGAATCTCAAGCAGTTGCTGATTTAATCAAGCTTCCATCATCTATCTTTGAATTCAGTGCCACACGGGTCTGCTAATATGACCCTGCAATGGGGTGGCAAACTGCCCCAGGGGTCCATCCAATCCCCGTGACCCTGATTAGGAATAACCATCAGCTTCTCAAATACTATAACAAGTATTTGTATTTAAATAACCAAACAACCAACCAGTTATACGATACTACTGTTATACGATATTAGGCTTCACCAACTTGCAGGGCAATCCATGTAACATAATATACAAGCCTAAATAGTATACAGGAGGTGTCCCAGCCAGCTTCTCAACAGGCTGGTGTTCCACAATCCCCCTTCCCTCTAAATTGACCCGGGACCTCACTAGTCCTTACAGGGGCAAACTACTACAAGGGACATTTGGCATTACTTTTATCCCAATAACATGTCAAGTGTCAGCAATAAAATACTGTGATCAGTTGTATCAAATGCATCCCTAACATAAAATAGGAGACATTTACACACAAGTCCACAAGCTGAAGCCAAGAGAAGATTGTTGGTAGCATTCACTTGCGCTGTTACAATACTACAATGTGATGTAAGATTTAGTTAGTGAGACATTCTGATTGTGATGAAGCTACTGGTGCTGCCAGTTCAGCGCTCAACAGGACAGAAAGAGTCTAGATTAAAATCTGCTCAAATCTGTTTCCAAAATTGCTCCATTCAATGATGCATCAGAAACAACAGTTTACTACCATGAACCAGCATGCACGACAACAAAATGTTCGCCTGTATTTACTGGTGAAGCGTAATCTGAAATACACCGGCGTGTTTCAAGCTTTGATGTGAAAATGTCTGCTGTGAAAAAAAAAAGGTCTACTAGGTCAGTAAGTAACAGTGATGACGAATCCCTCACTTCCCCACCATGTAATTCTTCTCCAGAGCGACTTTTTTTTAATCTCTCATATTGAAACCTAAGACTGGTTGCTTGTGCCATGGATTTTGTTTCAGTTTCAACACTGTTGCAACCCTGTTAAGTAACCTACAGTTTGATCATTCTTCTGGAATAGTCCTTTGATGCTTTTCTAACAGAAAAGCAAAAAACTTGGCATGGACATTACATTTTATTGTTGTCCAGATTTTGCGTTAGTGTGTCTTCATCTTTTCCAGCACAGGTATCCTTGTCTTTTTTTGTTTGTTGTTTTCATTCATCTCTCTTTTTTTAATATCCAGCCTTTGACAACCTCCACTACCTTTCTTTGCCTCTGTCCTATCTTTCTTTACCTCATATCTCTTTTTATCTGGTCCTTCTCTCTCTCTCTCTCTTTCTCTCTCTCTCTCTCTCTCTCTCTCTCTCTCTCCACTCTGTTTTCCAGCTGTTCACCGAGCTATGTGTTAATGTGACATATCGAACTGGTTTGAAGCCAATAGCCTTTCAGCATTTCATACTGCTCAAGCTTTCAGAGCCACAGACTGTCACATGGCAAATGACATGTGAAATATTAAAATATGTGCATGCACACACACACAAGTATAAATGCCTATGTAAACATTTTTGTTCGAGGAGGCTTTAAATTTGACAAGTAAAGTGGACTGTAACGTTGGACTATATCTTATATGTATGGTACCTTTGTGTGTGGTGGGAGTGTTAAGTCAGGAAGTTAATGTCGGAGCCATTGTTTTTCTTACCCTAATCACTCTGGAAAACAGTAGGCCTGGATTTATCGCAACAATTTACTTTTTCTATTGTTCAATTGCATGCTTAAGCCCCTTATTAAAAGCACAGGCCTGTTCTTTCCTTTTCTTGTTTAGCCTCATTAATAAGTGTGTTTTTTAATTTTAATCATACATAGCTCTTCTGGTACCTTGAGTTTTCTTTACATTTTGTGAGTTAAGATTTTCTTACTTTCACAGTTATACATGATGCCACTTCTGCTGTTGTTTTTTTTTTTTTTTTTTAAATGGGAAATCATCAGATGTAAATGTGATCTCCAATCGTGGTCACTTTATCCCAACCTGGAAGCTGTTAGTTCACCATTGTACTTCCAGGTTTAGATATTGGAAAAGTCTTAAGTCAGCTTTGGCAATTTCTTCTACATCTTTAGTTGTTTAGTATAGTTTATGCAGGCCATTAATTTGGCATTCAAAGAAGCATGTTTTCCACAACCACATGACCTTTTTTATTTAAAAAAAAAACAACTTCTGATATAGATTTTTAAGTAATAAGAAGCAACTCACATACTATCATACCAATTACTTCAGTACTTTTCCAATAGGAGGCTCATCTATAGATGATTAGAATCCCAAGGAACTAGTGAACATTTTCCCTAAATACTTGTCAATGACTGCATCATTTATAAATTCTTAGTTCGTATTTCGTAATTAATCACTGATGGTCACAGACTACAGGATCTAACAGTGACTTTGTGCCTAACTTGCCTCCAAAAACACAACAAGACACAGAAGGTTTCCTTGATGGCTCCTGATATTTAGCTGATTTAATGTCCATCATCCATTGGCAAGTGTCTGAGTGGTTCAACATGAAGGTCATAGACTCTACAAAAACAATGTACAAAGTATTAGGTCATGTGACCCATTTGCTTCTGAAAAGAGATTTTGAAGCCCATTTTTCTTTGTGCAGAGCACAGCCATGTTGAAGTCGATGAGATCACGTCCATTGTATGTCAATCAAAGTTAGCCTCAGCTACCAGCTCCTTCAGCGGATCCCCACTGAAAAATCTCCAGATGTGGCTGGCAGATGTTTACAGCAGAACATACCATTTACCATGTTCTCAGTCGTGAAATTAATAATTACTGTCACATTTATCTGATGTTGGGTTAATGCAAACAACTGGTTGCTTCGCTAAGCGTGGTAGCACAACAATTGTGGATGAGGAAGTAATAATGGCCAGCCAATGGCTGAGCCGACTGTCAAGTAATCATATAGAAAAATAAATGCAATTCCAGGCAAAAAAACAAGAAGTATCAATGAACCTAGAATGCATGTTTTTGGACTGTGAGAGGAAGCCAGAGTGCGTGGAGGGAGCCCACGCAAGCACAGGGAGAACATGCAAACTCCACACAGAAAAACCCACCAGGCCGGGAATCGAACGAGGAACCTTCTAGCCGCGAAGTAACAGTGCTAACCACTGAGCCACCATGCTCCCTATACATGGCATGTTTTATATAAGTTCTTCTGACATGGCACAAAAAATTGTACCCCCCCCAGATTTGTCATGGATGTGAAATTAAACAATTGAGACCAAAATGATTTTTTGAACCAGGCTGTACATTTGTTAAATTTTGCTCTGATGTTGGACATTTCAACAGGGGAGTTAATAGAGCATAACACGTTTTTACAGCCAGCCTCTATCGGCCAGTGGAGGACCTGCAACAGATCTGAGTCCTGCATATGCCTCAACCTGGAAGTTGGCAGCTGGTGCTGGCTCCCGACCATCTGTCAATGTCCCACCAATACATCAAGGAACTCTGTGACTTGCAAATCAAGTTTAAAATGCTTTGGTCTAAAGAAACCTTAATGATCAGTTGGATTTATGTGGCTGAGTCAACTCTTGGTATAAAACAAAGACTTTGGATGCATCATCACTTACTATTTGGTAAATGTCAAAGGTTAAGATTTAAGTAAAATCCAGCAAAGCTGATCTTGATGGAAAATCTAATAAAAATAACCTCTGTGAGCAAATTCTCCAAAGCAATCTCTTCAGCAGTCCCAATAAATAAATTACACCCCAAGTTCACACTCTGGTGGACCTATACAGGATGAATCCTTTCAGAGCAGCTATAGATTTCAGCGCAAAACTAGAATATTTAACATAAATGTATGAATTTTGCTGTACAAATAAGGACCCCATGGTTAGTTTTATGTATGAAACATACAGTATTTAAAAAGTAAAATAGTGAGTCTCAGTGATCTGGCATCACATGCATTAATGTCCTCATTTACACACAAGGGAGCGGTGTCTGCTGTATTTCATTAATGTTAACATCTGCATAAATCTAAATAACACTCTAATTTGATCTCAGCAACCAACAGGTACAGATTCAGCCTTGACCTCTCTCTCTCCCTGGAGCCCATATACCACTGCAGATTTGCATAAATGAAAGATGATTGTGAATATGTGAAAAATATGTAAATTAGCCAATTTATGATTGATCAGCTGATTGATTGGTGTTGCCTCTGCCAGCACCACCTGTCTGCATGTGCTGCTATATTTCAAGGAGACCTTGAATTGGTGCAGGACTGGCTTGACATAGCAGATGCTGCGGATCGACAGGTGTGCACATAGGGCCAGAGGTTAGTGGTGCTCAAAGGTGTTTGCATGTGTCCGTACCGTGGCAAAACGAATCCATGTGATCTACAGAGCATATGGGAGGCAAAAAAAAAAAAAAAAAAAAAACAGACCAAGAAAGTGCACTTTGTCGATGTGTTTTATTCTTAAACTACCTTAGTTGAAGAACAACAAAAAGCTTTTTTTCACTGAAAGCTTTACATGTATATCTAAGCAGAATTCTTAAGCTCCTTTGTCTTTTTTATTATTTCCGCAATTTACACAGTCATCCATTGCATTTCTTAATTCTAAATTTCACAACCATGCCACCTACTGATGTGAATGAATACCTCTATTGTCATTTTCAGGGGTTAAATTGGGATTGGTTTTGTAAGGGAGCTCAGATCTGGGCCGGGGGATGGAAGGGCAGGGGTGGGACTGTAAGGGGACAAGTACTAGGGTGGTCTAACTGTCAGAAATGCAGGGAAATAGTCATATTTTACATTTTCACAAATAAAATAAAGATTTCACAAATCACAAGTTCTTTATCATCTAATCCATGTTTTAAGTCTTGTGTATTGTGTTTTTTGAACTGGACCTGGTCTAAGGCGTTGTTGCTCGATGATTCAGACACTGACTTCACTATCGTGTTAACCTGCTTGTTGAGATCTCTGCCGCTCCGTTTCAAAGTGGGGCAACTCACCAACCGGCTCAAAGAAATTCAATAGAGATCCAATGTTGTTACTTGTTTTAGCACCCTCTCTCAGCATCACATAAAGACATCTTCCGCTGATTCGTAAACTGACTGAAGCCCACGAGCGACGACTTCTCTGACTCGCTACGAGAACCGTTTTATTGACCAGAGTTCTAACCAGAGCTCTGATTGGCTGATGGTTCTTTGTATCCAATATGAAGAACTATAAAGCAGCTTCATTGTCTTAATTGTTGTATATATTTTCTCTTTTAATTATTCAGAACTGAAAAGCATGAAAAAGGTTTAGTGTTTAAGATGTGTTTGATGATGAAGCACCAACATATATTTAATCTTTACTGTAAAAGTATAAAATGTAGTATTGTTACCTAACTGTTAAGCTCTATATAGAGAAAAAAGAAATGTTACAACATAAACTAACAACTGTGCAGGCTGCTTTGCTGCTTTCAAAACACAATATTACTGAATAGAATATACATTTCCTTTCAAATCAGTTTTCAAAAATACACAGCTACAATAGAAAAGTGATGTTTAAAGACAGCACAGCCTTCAGTTTGTGTTGTCAGGTGCTCTGTCACAGATGTGTTTTCAGCAGCTGGCATAAAAATGTAGATCATCAGAATAACTAAACTAGAATGAGAAAATATCTGGGTATAGTTTTAATCTTGGGAGGAGGAATATAATAAAACAATTTCCTGCATGGAAAGCACAGACAAGTATCCCTCACATACATGTGAAGCCAAAGTTTCAGTCTCTCTTTCTGATGGATTAAATCTGCAGAAATCCGATTTGTTCAAGGGCAGACCTAAACACGTGCTCATACACAAGCCCGAACACACAGGTGCATATGCTCAACATAACTGCTCTCTCTCTCTTTCTTTCTTACAAGCCACACACAGCAAATTCCTCTCTATCTTTCTCCCTGTGTGTCTCAGGCCAGAGGAGAAGCCGGGTCAGAGTCTAGCTCTGGCCTGACAGTGTAGGGAGGGCCTCAGAGGTGAGTGGGAGTTGATTGAGTTTGCTCAGCTACAGCCCATGGGACTACAGACAATATTACAGGACTCACACTCTCGCCCTCGCACACACTCAGACACACCTGAGGAGCAGCCGGCTACTACACACTCAATTTAATCAGGGCTTATGTCTATGGAAGTAAGCATATGTGACCTCCTCTGTTTCTGTGCCTTCCTCTCCACCTGCCTTTCTGCCTTTCTATCTGTCTATCATTGTATCACTCTGTCTGTCTTCTGGCTTCCTGCTCTCCTTTCTGTCTGACTGCTTGTCTTCTTTGATAGCTTTCTCACAGTTTCTATCACCATATGTTCATGTTAAAGAAGCAGATACAAAGTATGTGCATGGTTGTGTGAAGGCTGCAATATGTGAAGATTCTGTGATCTAAAAAAACCTTGCAAAGGAAATTATGGACGTTTTTTTTTTTTTAACTAATGGCTGATGATAAGTGGCAGGTTTTCTTCCATTTTCTTGCACAAATACTGTTTTTGTGCATTAAGTCTTTTTGGCTTTTTGAGGTGTGTATATCTTTCTGCTGCTAATTACCCAGACTTAAAACTAGAAACAAAAAATAAAACAGCAATGTATGAAAGGCCAAAAATAATCCATCACATTTACCACAAAGTCAAACTGTTTAATGCTCAGAAAAAATGCAAAAAGCCAAAGAGCTGCATCTAAGTCTTCACTGAGCATGTTGAATGTTAAGGTTCATGACAGCACCGTTAGAAAGCGACTGATCAATTATGGCTTGTATCGTTTTGGATTAACTCTCTAAAAAGATCATGGCTGCATCTGCATCTAAACAAACCACATAGCTTCTGGAACAATGTTCTAAGGGCTGATGAGGCCAAAGTGGAGATGTTTGGCCATAGTGCAAAGCCCTGCACATAGGCACAATGCCCTCGAGGCAGTTGAGGTGGGGGTCTGGGGGCGTGGGGTGATTTTGGTGGTTTTGTGCCCTTTACGACTGGGTACCTTGCAGTCATTGAGTTAACAACAACCTCCTTAGTACACCAGAGTTTTCTAGATGCAAATTCATGACCATCTAGCAGATAAGGTCTGGCTTAAATGCAACAGGACAATGATGTTCCCAAGAACACAGGTAACAGAAAAGTATGACTGAGAAAGAAAGGAATCAAAAAGTTGATATAGCCTAGTCAAGGTCCAGACCTTGTTGTAATTAAAATACAATAATGTGCATAAATGAAAATCAACAGACTTCAGTTAACTGAAGCAAACTGTTTCCACGTAGATGTGAGACTAAAAACATTGTACAAACAATGACTAATTCAAGTAATGTTAAGGTAGTTCTGCAAGCTGCTGTGGTACAGGACATCAAGGATTGGATGTCCACTAATCTTTTGCTCCTAAATTCAGATAAAACAGAGGTTGTTGTTTGCGGTCCCAAACTCCTTAGAAAGGGATTAGACGATGTTGCGATGGCCTCCAGTACAACTGTGAGAAACCTTGGTGTTATTTTTGATCAGGATTTGTCATTGACAGTGTGTTTGTCTCTCATCTCTTTGTTCTTCATTCTCTCTTCCCGTTCTACCCACCTACTTCAGCAGGAGGGCCCCCCCTGATGATCCAGGTCCTGATCCAGGTTTGTTCCCTCTTAAAGGGGAGTTTTTCTTGTCACGCTTCCACTAGGGGAGTTTTTACCTGCCGTTGTTTATGTAATAATTGCTCGGGGTCATGTTCTGGTCTCTGGAAAGCGCCTGGAGACAACTTGTGTTGTAATAGACGCTAAATAAATAAAATAAAAGTGAATTGAATTGAATAAAAAGAGCAGACTGTCTTCTTCAAATTATTGTATCTCTGAAAGCTTCACAGGACAGCATTACAGCGACACAAAGGACCTTTTGCTATTTTTAGCTCAGAGGGTTCCCATAGGTGGGGAGGTTAAGTTGCCTGTAGGACCCTTTTGTTTTCTCTGTTTGGTTACTTGTTACTCTCGTGCTTTTTCTCTTCCTCACATTCTGCAATCATTACTTTCCTGTGTCTCTTAGTTGCCTCTGCTTCGATGTCCATTAAGGCTTTATCTTTTAGCTGTCATTGACCATCATTGTTGGTGTGTGACATCATGCCATGAGCAAAACGCAGGTGTCACAAAAGACAACCGTGACAGGTGTCCAAAGGTGCTTAAGGGGATTTTGTGAGATAAATGAGACGGGAGACTGCAAGAGCTAGACTATGCTTCTCACAAATGTTCATGTATTCCTTCAAATAAAACTGAAACGAATATTTTAACAACTCTGTGGTTGTAACATGTTGGGTAAAATGTTGGTATTAATTCAAAACTAAATATGATTTGAGTTGTATGGTATCCCAAAAAGACATGTCCTCTAAAGAGGAGCTTTTTTTCATGCTTTTTTAGCAGCCACTGCAGTTTCTCCTACACACTTGGAAGTTGCGGGCGAGACAGGGGAATATTCAAGCTGCTCTTTCACTGCTAGACGTCACTAAATCCTACACACTGCTCCACTGGCCCTCACAAATAAAATTAGATTCAGCTTGCATAGCATATCTAATTTGGGGATCAAAGGTGAATTATTTGACATATGACTAAAAAAGCTGGCTTGAACCCAGCGTGGTTGATTTCCACCTGCAAAATCCCTTACAGAGTGTATTCAGGTTGTAAGACCACACTTTCTTTTTTTTTTTGCCACCGTGCTGTTGCTAAATATAAAATGAAATATTGTGTATGTGTGTGCATGAGTCTAAAAATTGATAGGAAAAGTATTTACGGTGTATGGCTTCACAAACTGTGAGTGAGACGGTGTGTTTGTGTGGGTATGTGAGGATGTCATGTTCCAGTGAACGCCAGTTCCAGAAGTGTATGTGCTAATAAAGTATCTCTCTGGGAATATCATTGCAGAATTCAGGTCGTTTTTCCACAAAGCTTTCAATTATGAGAATCAGAGTGTTGCTCTCTGCTCTCCTTATCCCTTCTCTCATCTCTCCTTTCATTTTCTCTTTCTCATCCCTTCTTAAATCCTCTTCTCTGTTTTTTTCCTCATCACTCATCAGTTTCCCTTACATCTCTCCCCCGTCGGTGCTGCCCTCCACCGCATTCCTCCTTGTCTCTGCGCAGCTTCCATCAAGGATCACTTTTAATGACGGAGTCTAAGCACGGCGGGACAAAAGCTTTGAAGAGGAGGAAGACGTAAGGGAGATCAGAGGATTTGATGTCTGTGTGTGTATATGTGTGTGTGCAGACTGGATTTTCAACTGCAATCAGCTCATCATGAGGAAAAATATTGGATTATCACTCAAGATGTAACACACACAGCCACGGCTTGGGTGTGGATGGTGCTGATGGTGTGTGTGTCTGCTCCGTTGTTATGACTTTGCTCATATCTCTTTTCTTTCCCTCTTTCACTCATAGTCAGAATCATTAAATCCAGACCTGGAGAGCATTTCTTAATATAAATAAAAACACAACATTGCACCAAATGCTTTATGTGGCAGCACAAAAAAGACTAATTATTGCTTCCCTGAAAAAAAAGAAGAATCCACAATGACTTCTGACAAAAGTAATAAAAATCATAATTTACTAAGCATTGACTAATGGAAATCAGACATTACTTTTTTAATTATGATTTAGTTGAAAATGTAAAAAAGAAAAGAAAAGAAAAGAAAGAAACTGGCCGTGACAAACTAGTTGATACCGCTGGAAAATTTGACCATAGAAACATCTTAATCTAAAGCGTGTCCTGTAATTAACATCACAAATATTCTTCACCAGTCAGTCTGACTATTTCAAGAGTCAAAGTTGTCACTGTACTGTTTGTTATCATGATGTTCACACTGCACATGGACCAGAGAAGCAAAGGAGAGAGTGTTTTTGAGGAGATCAGAAGTGACTACAGCTACAAATTTCATCCCGAAGTTTAGGATCCACAAGAACATAGAAAACCATCCTGGATGCCGTTGCAAGAGTTTTGATGATAAATTGAAGGGAAGGATAATGCGAATGGTAACCGGAGAGCCCACAACAAAGAAATTAAAGATGCCTTAGGTGTCTTAAATTTGTGCAGATACACTGAACTATTGAGACTGTCAAAACATTCTGGAGTGAAATGTGCTGCCCATTGTCAGAAAGCTTGGTTTCAGTTGCAGGTGATGGGTCCTCCAACAGCATGATGACCCAAAACATAAAAGTAAAACACCCAGAAATGGCTAAGAACAAAACCCTAGGCTATTCTGAAGTGCCATTCCATGAGCCAACATCTGTGGAAAGAGGTGAAATATGCAGTCTGGAGAAGAAACCCTTCAAAACTGGGACAACTGGAGCCGTTTTTTCATAAGGAGTGGACCAAAATACCCTTCTACAGGTGCAGAACTCTCAATGAGAGTTAAAGAAGTTCACCTCAGTTTTAAAGCATAAACAATCACATTTTGGCTACAACCTTCCCACGATGGAGGAGTCGCCCCACCGGAACACTGCAGTCCGCACACTGATTTGGAAAGCCGTTTTGCGCTGGCTGCCCTTCCTGTCACAATCTCGCACGCATGGGGAGAATGTGCAAACCTCATTCACAGAAAAAGACGGGAACCTTCCCACTGTGAGGCAACCATGCCTCATGTTAAAGCATACTGATGCCAATGTGACATACACTCCCTCTCTGTTCAGTTTCCTGGCACAAATAGCTGCCCGATCCTCAGCGTTTTATATAGATTTGGTCACATGTCCGGAAGAGAAAAGAAAAAAATATATACACCACCATGTTTTAAAAACACCTAACGTGGTGTTAGCCAGAGTAAAGCTTTAATAACTGATGCCAGTAACCAAGCCGTGATTTGTGATTTGTGATTTGTGATTTGTGATTTGTGGCTGGCTGTTATAAGTCATTACAAATGTATGTGCCAGACAGAAGGTTCTGAACAGCTGAATAAACAGCAGACTGATAAAGAAAACATGTATGGAGACAATATATATTGTGTAGTGCACCATAGTTGGGGAGTGCAAGACTTTTGTATTTTATTTAGGGATACACTAAAATAAATGTATAATGCTTAAAAAAAACATACATGTCATGATTTGGGAGATGTGTTGTAGTAAAAGTAGCTCCCCTGAGGATTTTGTCTCACCAGTGAAGCTCTGATCTTCTCCTTTTACGCTCACCTTCTCTGGAGTAAAGCAGGGTGTTGGCTGACTCCCCGCCCCAACCACTTCCCTTCAGGAACAGTTTTGGCATTCACCTTCATCACGCACCCCCTCGAATTTCAAAAGCGTACAGTAACAGTCACCTTTTCTCTCACCCCCTCTTTGCCTCTCCCAACCTGCCAACTCTACCCTTGCTTCCTCTCATGTGCACTCTCCCGCTTCCTCTCCATCTAAAGGTGAGTGTTAGCGGTCACTGTCGGCAGATTTGCCCAGAAAATTGAATCAGCCAGCAGGTTGGGGGCCAGAAAGGCACAAGTGCCAAGCTCTACGCTGATTAAATTCTGTGTGTTTGTGTGTATGTGTGTGTGTGTCCACGTTCTTACATATGTGCCTATGTGTCAATACTCCATATGCAGCATTGTGTACATATGTTTCTGTCCAGCAGGGAAATGCTGTAGAAGTGTCAGTTAACAATCACATGGCCACTTCAGATGCAACTCATGTTATCTTACTGTGTTGTCCCCTCTCTCTCTTTCTCTCTCCCTTTTTTTTTTTTTATAATGTCAGGTGGAAAAAGAAGGCAAACTTGTTTGGACATTTCAAGTTTGGGTCCAAAGTTGCTGGGTTATATTTAGTTAGAGCTATTTTCTACAAAACAAATGGACATATTTTCCTTTTGCTTTTAATGGCTGAGGTGTAAATTTGCTTTGAATTACATTTATATCATCCTTGTAATACTAAGTGATTCTAAAACAACTAAAGAGGTACTTTTTTCCTGATTTCTGGTAGGATTTGTGTTACAGTCTCTTGCTCATTTTTCATAACTGACTATTCACTAAACCAATTCTACAAAAGGAGGTATTTTTGTTTTAAATATTTTATTTATACATTTTCAGTTATAGAAATAGTGTAAATACAAACAGTTTAAATACAGATAAAGACAAATGAACTCAAATGCAAATGGAAATACCCCCCACCCCCACCCACCCGAACTAAGAAACAAAAATAGCAAACATTTTAAATCAGCTAAAAATGAATAAATGAAGACATAAATAAAAAATAAAGAAGTTAATTTTGCTGCTGTTAACAGAGCAATCAGTACCAGTCAAAAAATGTTTGTTATCCAGACAAAGTGAAATACATGTACATGGTGAGTAGTACCGATAATGAATACACACAAGGATAGTTACAAGATTAAAGTCTTGACAAATGTAACATAAAAGGCTGCCACATTCTATCAAAGGTTGCGAAAATCAAACAAACACTATTTCGAATCCTCTCTAGATCCAATACATTTGTGATTTCCATCAGCCAGGTCTTGAAAGATGGCATATTTTCATTTTTCTACAGAGTTAAGATGTTCCTTTTTGCAATGATCATGCTATATTGAATTGTTTTTTGCTGTAGATGGGTTAGAGTTGTGAGGTGTTGGGACACGCCTAGTATAGCAGTGTATGTGTCTGAAATGACATCACAGCCATGAATCCTGGAGAGCCTTTTGAAAATATCTGACCAAAATTAGTTTCATTTGGGGCAGGACCAGAAGAGATGACCAAGAGTGCCCTTTGCTGTTTTACATTTTGAACATATTGGAGAAACAGAGGCATAAAGAGAGTGTAGTTTAGTGCATTAGTGGAATCTATGGTTAGTTTGAATTGAATGAGTTGATGTCTAGAGTTTATCGAAGTGTGGATAGTAGAAAGGCAGGTATCCCAGTCATCATCACTGACTGTAATGCCAAGATCTTCCTCCCAGGCTTCCTTTAGGTGTTGAGTAGGAGCAGGTTTATAAGCTGTAAAAATGTTGACAAAGCAAGAGATAAGTGTCCTTGAATTGGGAGCTTGATTGAGAAGGGTGTACAGATCTATGGTGACTGGGAGTGAGTCAAAGTTCGTTACTCTTTGCCAGAATTTAGCGCCAAGCTTTTTCAATGTAAAGATCTGCTAAAGTGGCAAGTAGATTATGTGTTTTTATTTGTCACCAAATTCTCAGGGAGCTAGTAACTATGAAACTGTAACCAGCAGTAGTTGTTGCAAGTTAGATTAGAGTTCAATTTATAAATTAGGTTAGGGTCGTTGGGGATAATCAAGTATTTGATTTTGTTATTTTGAGAGACATGATTTTGCTTTTGTCCCAATTTATAGTGTAGCCAGACAGTTCACCAAATTCCATGCCATCCATCCATTATCTATACCCGCTTAATCCGTCAGCGGGTCATGGAGTCCATCGGAGCCTATACCAACGCATACTAGGCGAAAGGCAGGGGTACACCCTGGACAGGTCGCCAGTCCATCGCAGAGCCACATAGAAAGACAGACAAACATGCACACTCACATTCACATTCACAGGAAATTTAGAATGATCAATTAAACTACACTGCATGTTTTTGGACTGTGGGAGGAAGCCGGAGTACCCGGAGGGAACCCACGCAAGCACGGGGAGATAACGCAAACATGCAAACTCCACACAGAAGTGAATCGAACCAGGAACCTTCTTGCTGTGAGGCAACAGTGCTAACCACTAAACCACTGTGCTGCCCTCATGATAACCTCTCCTATTTAAATTAAAGTCTTTAGTTGAGCCACTCAAGCAAATAAATTATTTAAAAAAATATAATACAAGGAAAACAACAATCCTCCATATTTCAATAATTAAAATTGTGTTTTTAAAAAAGACTTAGTTTAAATTTCGAAAGCAAAAGCACAACTTCAAATTTTACAGCAAAATAAGTCCTTGCACCCCTAAATGAATAAATTAGGTTGGCCAGTAACTGTAATGATGAGCACATGTCACTCACTGAATGTGGCCCAGAGAAAGTGAAGGAGAGAAAGCAAAGGAGAGAAAGCGAAGGAGAGAGTTCTCCGAGGCGATCAAAAAGAAACTTAAAGACAAGCATGTTAAAGACCATCTCCCAGCAGCTTGATGCTGCTGTTACTCCAGTTGTACATTTCATTCAGATGTTAATGCCAAACAAGACTGTAGTCAACCTCCTTGGAGGTGGACACGAGAGGAAAACGAATGGCAAACTGAAGAGACATATTAAGAATGGTAAAATAAGAGCCCAGGATGTCTTCCAAAGAGTCAAAGCAGACTTCAAGGTCAAGGTACAACAGTGGCAGATCACACCATCCATCACTGTTTGAACCAAAGTGAATGACTGACTCCACTGTTGAAGGAAAATCATAAAAAAGCCAGACTTGTCAAAATGCATATTGATAAGCCGCACAGTCTGGGAGAATGTCCTTTGGACAGCTGCTGCTTCATTCACGAGTATCTCTGTAGACTACCATGGTACAGCAGCATTCAGTATCTGTGCAGCTGACTGAACGGTACCAGAGAAAACTCTGGCTGGACTTTCTTTAAATGGTTTTTCTCTCTAATAATGTACAGAATGGAGTCATAAAGGCCACCCAAGAGTGATCAATACCTCCAGTAGAATTAAAACATGGACTGGAATTTTATTAATAGATTCTCTCATTGAAAAACCAGAATGAAGCAATGCTCTCTCGCTCTGAATTTACCCTGAAGTAATTTTGAAACAACAAGAAAGGTGGTTTTTAATTATTCATAACCACCCCCAAATTGTTTAGGGGTGCTGGGCCTAAAGGATGTCCCTGCAGACGGGTAATTTAAATTCACCTCAGATGAAACTGAACATTCAGTGTTGGGGCACCCTCGTGGCTTGTGGGAACCTATGCATTTGGAGAGTCCGCATAGCCAGAAACGGCTCTGCTGTTTGAATTGCAGCAGCATTGCTATTATAATTTCATATTCTTCCTACTCCTCCATTCACAAAACCTGTCTTTATGAAATGTCAGTAGATCAAATGAAGCAAAATGAGTTGTTGATCACTGTCATATTCCCAGTTATCTCCGATCGTGGCTCTAGAGCTCTCCGGGGGAAATGAAACAACTCCCAGGAGTTGAGTTAGGCAGATGATTCCTGCTCACACTGACCCGGCTGCATGGTCCATTCCAATTACTCCATCTTGTTCTTAGACCTTTGTCAGGACTTGTCTCTCAGTTATCTTCAGATGTCTAACCTGCCAAGCTCGCTGTTGCTCTTTGACAAAAATCCAAGCTCCTACCCGCCTTACACCTGTATCCTCCCATTCTATGAACGGGGAGTTTAAGTTAACTTCTTCAGCCCCCATGTATCTCTATATAAGCCTGATAAACAATGCTTGATTGAGCCTAAATCCTAAAACACAAGTATGTTGTTAGTGTGAGTTATCTGACTGACATCCTGGATATGTTGAGCTGGCTTTGCCGCATTACCCGCTGAAGTCCTTCTTTAATCGAAAATCTTTAATTATTCTAACAGGACTATGAAAAAAAAACTTCTTACATATATTTGTTTTATGTTTACTTACCAGTTTTTGTTTATTTCGTATCTAATTTAATTCTAAATTCATTCTAAATTCATTTTTCTCCACTCCACTCAAAACAAAGGCTTATTTACTCACTGATTACTTCTAAGTCTGACAGGACATGAGGTGGTCCGTTCCTCAGTCTGGTTCCTGAAAACATTTTAAACATCAGAGCTGAAAAAAGACTTTGCTCTGTTTGGAAGGAGAAGAGCTGTGATGCTGAGACGGAGTCAGATGAACAGACAGGTGTCAGCAGCAGAGACAAACATTGAGACAAGCATGTGACAAGACGCCGATGAAGAGAGATAAAGAGACGTGCCTCTGGCTGACAGTTGGACAAACAAACAGTAAGTTTCATGACACCAAAGGGCCTCGCTCAGCCAGACTGACACTAAATTAGACCCTCCACTGTGTAGTTCAAAGCAGCAAAACGCTGTCGCATCAACTGAAAACCTCTGCTTGTGTTTATTTGAAGGAAGTCTCTTCTTTCTGTTCTTTCTTCTTACCTTTCCTCCAGATTTCATCTATTCCTTTTTATCTCATCTTTGTGCCAACTCTACATCCATCCCTACAAGCCCCCCTCCCATTGATTGTGCTGCCCTCTTCACCCCTTCTTTCTCATTCATAATTGAACAGCATTAACTGCTGCTGAGGCCGAGCAGTGGTTTAATTAGCTGACCAGCCTGCAGAGACCTAGTCTGTACTTTCAGTACTGCAAAACATACATTTACCGGCAGCTCAGAAGATTCAAAATACGGAGAATTGGTCCTCTGTGTCAGGGGTAGGCACTAATTTATTGGTGTTACTGGGCAAAGATTCCATAATGACCTTTCAGCATATTTCAAGTGGTCTGAAGGGGAAACTAGATTTGTGCACCTCGTCTTGGCTTAACAGGGTTTAGAAAATCTCACCATCAGCCAATAACAGGTCTTTTCAGAGGGACAGCAATTCTTTAGAGCTTAGGGAATGTGAAGCCACACTGCAGTTGTTCATGGTGGCAGATAAGTGTGAGGTCACGTTTGTTTGTTTTAACTCTATAATGCCGGCTGCATCACATTTGATACATCAATTTCTGAGACCTTGTTACCATCACATAATTAAACATAAGGGGAAAAAAGTTTTATACAATCCCAAAAAATTATTAAAAAAAATAAAAATACATAAAGTTACCTAATGTTTGTAGATCACTTCGCCTCTCAGCGAAGTGATCTACCTTCAGGGCGGGTGGGCCGGGTGGGCCCTTAACCCGGTCCAGCTCATAGCTGAGTGTGTGCAGCTCATCGGTCTGCTGGGTGGAGGATGTGGAGCTGACTCACTAAACACTCCTCAACTCAACAAACCTGCCGAGTTACTTCAGCCTAGGTGAGCAGCCTGTTCTCAAAGGCTGATGTTCAGCAATGGGTGAAAATAGTAGTAACAGTAGTAGTAACATGAGTTAAACCAACTCAAAGCCAGTCACAAAATCTTGTCACGTGACACTCCTATTTTTCCTGAATCAGAACAGCAGAAGGTGTGACATCAGTCATGTCTCTATAGCTCTCAGGCTGCGTAAACCCTGCCTGCTTACACAAGACATAAACCCATAAAACCAAGAAGGTTACTTTTTTTTCCATGTTAGAAGATTTTTAATAATTAATTATTATTGGGTGGCATCATCTAATTCTTCCAGTCTTTCATCCCAGCTATGGGTAAAAACCACAGAAAAAAGATGGACTAAGTCCCAGTTGTGTCTTCCAACATGGCAGCAATAATGAAGTTAACTCAAGAAAGTCATGACAGAAGAGAATGAGATTGATCAAGTCAAAGATTGAACTAAAGTAAATATCAGATAGACTTGACGTCCATGCTTTTACAAGGTTCCCCCAGAGCTAAAAACTCCAAAAGTTCCTTTGTGTCTCTTCACTTTTCCTACCAAGCAACCATCGTTATCTTCGGCACTGTTATTAGGATCTGGGTTTTATTTTTCTGTCACTGATCTGGTTCTACAGTAGAAACAACCACAGAGGTGCGAGAAGGAAGAAATCTGTGCTACGTGTGCTACATGGGTTCTAACTTGGACATAGTGTGCAAATCACTTCCCGGCAGCGTTTTCTAAAATTGAACTGCATTGTGCAGTTTTTTTTTCTTTTTATCATGACAACGATATCTTCTAAGCACATTTCCGCTTTAACAAATATTATGGAAAACCAGCACAACCATTTGCTTTGTATTCTCAGTTTGAGAACCTTCTATGGGTTTAACAAAATTGTTCATGAGAGAGCATCAAAACAAAAACAGACTTTTTTTGTCGGGCAGTTTTATTTATGTACTTGTTTTTTATGATTCAATTGGATCACAATTTAAAGGCATTGTGTGACTTTTTTTAGTCAAAGTTCAGTAAATTAATTTGTATTATTACATTTTCATTTTAAAGTTATTTCAGTGGAGATCGTGGGTCTTTCTTTCTTTATTGTAATGCTACCAACAAATATATCCACCTCTAAAGGAGAGTGGAGATAAAGCACCTGGGTATCCATTTGTCTTGTACTACTTATTTAAATGGAGAAACTATTTCTGGTAAGATTTTCTATAACCACTTCCCTTTCAAAATGATTATTAGATCAAACAAGTCTTGCGTATGTAAGAAATTTGGGGGGCATGCTGTTGATTTGTTCTGATCAGGAGCTACATGCTGGCAGTTACATCTGCAATGGACTGCAGTGTGAGGTCAGCTGCCAAGCTCAGCATGCAGGGAGGCCAGCGGTGGGAAACCCCACGAAACCGAGGATGGGTATCAGAATCAAAAAGAGCTTTGCAATAAACATATCCAAAACGAATGTCAGTTTTGATTAACTGGAGTTGCATCAGTTACTTGATCATTTTGGATATATATATATATATATATATAATATATGTAAAGGGCAATAAGGACACTTTATTGTTTTATACAAGGACCAATTTGACACGTGGAGGAGCTGAGGTTTCATCCATCAACCTTCCATTGAACCAGTAGAAGGCTGCCTCCTTTGTTCACAATGGAAAAGTAATCTGGACCAGTAAGGTACGAATGTTACTTTCCTTAAATGTCTAAATATGTTGTTGTAGCTGGTCTGTGTGGGTTGATGTATCATACTAAAAATGAGCAGCTACAGCATGTTGGATGCTCCTATTAATTTAACCATAAGATAACAACACCCAAAGGCTCACAGCTATAGATGTGACTAAATCCATTCCACGTTTATGTAACAAATAAGAAGAATGCACATTCCTGCACTTGTCTCTTGGGAGAAAGTTAGAGGGAAATTAGTAGGTGGAGGAGGGCTGTATATTTACAGACTGCAAGGATTTCTGCCTCCATTCTTCAGTCTATTCAAACATGACAGAGATGTTTTAGGAGGAGGACTTGACGGTTTATTTTCAAGATATGATATTCAGCTATTGGAAACTGTTGTCTCTGCTGCTTGACTTCAAAGCAGCACTTTAAGACAATAGTAATAATAAAAGCATAATAGAAATATCTAATTTGTATGAACACAGCGGTTTTAAGACAGTATATCTAGACCTCCTGCATAATAAGGAGCAGCGTCCCCAAAGCAGAAAACAGCCATTTCTATCTCCAGGAGAGCAAAGCAATGCAGAGGGAAGATACGCACTAAGAAAGAACTCACCAGGCCTTGTATAGCTCCAACATGAAAAATATTTAAAGGTCTTTTGTGGTGAAATAATGAATACAGCTGTAACTGGCAGTAGCTATTGACTCACAATAGACCAGAGGCCTATTGTGCAAAAGTAGACTCAAGAGATCAAGGATGTCTGAGACAGCGAGGTTTGACATATCCAGTTCTTGAAAAAGCTTGAAACTGAATCTGCCGATGAAAACCTTCACTTGATTTTAAACCCTTGATCATCAATTTCATTTTGATATTTTAACAAGTGCATTTTGTTAATGCTTCTCTGTTATAGCGCTTTTATGACATCTGGCATGCAAGCTTGATGATTATTAATTCGAATAAAAAAAATTAAAAAAAAGAAAGAAATCAGCAGGAGTACAGATCACTGAAGTCTTGAAGGTTCTACATGTCCCGAAACACTTTCTCACTTCAAAAAGTCTTTCTAACTTCTAAGAATGAAAGCTTTTTTATCTGAAACATCCTTCAAAAACAGCTATGCCATTGTGAGAGAAATAAACTTGACATGAATGGAGCTTTTTATGATCTTGACTATTGCCCTTATGATTGATTTGACTGAAATCAATACAGCCTAAGTCGTTTCTGTTTAGGTATATGATTGAGTTGCTGATGAACGGGGATCATAGGGCCAGCTGCAGAGAGCAGGGAAAGTAGGGAGACATTGTCAGGATTCTGTTTTAAAGAATGTCTGAACGCGTGTTCAAATAAAGGAAAAAGGGAATTTGATCTGATCAAAATTCAACAGAAGCGTTTATTCTACAGAATATACATGAGTTCACAGCTCTCCACCGAGCAGTCCTCAGGTGAGAGATCCTGCCTAACACGTCAACATTTATACTAAGGTAAGCGGTGCTGCTGTTGGTGGAGAGGGTTATGAGTCCATTGCAATAATAATAATACATTTATATTCTACCAGTTTCAGAGTCATTTTAGGCGACTTTAAAGTAAATAAGTTAAAATGTAAGTCCAGTTGAATACAATTGAATAATGTATGTCAAAATGGCGATGGTTCAGTCTAAATAATATATTCTAACACAACAAGGATTCCATCCACTCCATTCACTGTACCAATATGCTGTATTTGTATGTTCTTCATTCTGTTTAGTGCTGCAGGGGGCTGCAGCCCATCACAGGCTGCTGTGAGGAGCATCACAGCCATCAGCTTCTCTTCCTACTATGTCGGGCTTTTCCTCCCGCTTCTGGATCTGTCGCCCAACACTGTCTGCATCTTTTCCCCTCTGGCCATAACTACCACACGCCACCCCTCAAGCAAGCACCTTAATTCCCAACGTAAAAAAAAAAACAATCTTCCACACTGCTCCATGCAGTTTTCTCTGTGTCACTAGTTTCTGGTATCACTGTCTGTACGATGTGTCCATGAACCCAGTAATAGTAGTGGAGCTTCTACCCCCGCCTAAGCTCTCAAACAGCTATCCATTCATCCATCCATTATCTGAACCTACTTATTTTCATTCACAGTCACGAGAATCTGCTGGAGCCTATCCCAGCTTTTGTTAGGCAAAACAGGGTACACCCTGGAAAAGTCTCATATAAACAATGACACATTCTCTCCTATGGGTAACTTAAAATCACCAGGTAACCAGTTTAGACTGTGGGGAGGAAGCCAGATAACCCACAAGCATTATAGAAGATGAAAACTCTGAACCAGGAACCCGCCTCCTGTGAGGCAACAGCGCTAACCACAAAAGCCATTGTGCTGCCCTTAATCAAAATGCACCAAAACAACAATCAACAAGACGCTTGTTTCTGTCAACATGAGCATCCCCTCAAAACCCTTTTGGACTGCAGTTAGACCCTGGTTACTTTAAACAAACTATCTTTACAGTTCAGGTAAATCACACACTTCTGGTTAATCACCCAGCTCCAGCTCAACACAATCTTCAGCATCAGGCCTACCAGCAGCTTGCAGCATGCAGAGACTCGTAAGAGGTGTTCTTTCCTGCCCTGGAATGGTATGATGGAGATCTAGGTTCTGTGAAGCCTTCCTTCTGGATGCAAAGGTCCCTCATGTTTAAACAACAACCAATCTGGCATAGCCTACATTGCTTTAATGATTAACAACCTGACAGCATCAGCTTTTGCCTAAGGGTCTGCTGTCTGTAAGAGCAGGTCCGGCACCTGAGACAGTAATGAAACTTAAGTGAGAAGATGGTAGAGTGGGCACTACCTGCTTATTGTTAACATCTCCGGCACCTCCTGGGGTTTGCAAGCTTTTATCATAGAATTCTCAAAAAAAAAAAAAAACCATCCACTTCTTCCACCTTTAAATGGTCCCAAGAAGTTGAGTTTGCCGTTAAGTCTTTGAAACATCTTTTGACTACAGCCCCTACCCTCATTCAAATAGATTAAACATGACAATTCATAGTGAAGGTGGATTCTTAAGACAAAACAGAAGGTGCACATTGTTTCAAAGGTCACCATCTGATAATAAATTCTTTCAATTTCTAGTTTAGTCCTGGCTCTAGAAACACCAAGCCAGCTGTCTCATCAATAGTTCTCGTATGAGAGACCCACTAATCCAGAACCCATCTTGCACCCCAACTGTGTCGTGGACACCATAACCTCATAATCATGTTCCCAACTGTTAGCTCACAGGTCCTTCAATGGGTACACTCCTTCTGACATGCCAAACTGAAACTCCTTCAAGAGCACTTCTGGTGGCCATCCATGGCAGCTGACACAAAATCATTTGCTTCTGCCAACCCTGTTCATACACAGAATGAGACATCCAGCTACACTTCTTCATCGTTTGCCCATTCCTGTCTGGCCATGGTCCCACACACATCCCCCTTGACTACGGAACTGGCTTACCTCCCTCTGATGTTGACACAGGGATTCTCATTATCGCTGACCATTTTCTAAGCATGCACATCTAATTTCCTTACCACTTAAGACACAAATCTCATAAGAAGTGTGTTTTTGTCTACATGGAATTCCATCTGATATAGTCTCTAGGAGAGGTCCTCAACTCAGTTCTTAAGACTGGAGGGATCTTTCTTCAATCCCAGGAGCTACTATTAGTTTATCCCAAGCTACCATCCTCAAACTAACAGACTGGCAAAAACAGCCAAGTAACAGATGGAGACTGATTTATTGCTGGAAAAAACCCTACATCCTGGAGCTCCATGGTCCCTTAGAAGGAATATGCCACAACACACTGGATAATGCTTCTACCAGTATGTTTCCCATCCTTTGTGATTATGGTTGTTATTGGTTCCATGCACAATAGTGTGAACTGGCAATTCCCTTTGTTTAATGGTACATACAGTGTTTTGGATTTGGTATCTGCTTTGCTTTGCCCTAGTCTGGTCATTCTCCAGGATGCAGAGAAGACCAACAAAGGTAGGTCACAGAGACAGTCTGAGGAAAAGCTAGGGGTTTTATGACTTTTATTACTTTGTCTAACGTAAATCTACATGTCTGTCACTCTATGACTATTCCTAAATATGTGTGTTTTATATTTCCTTAAGTCTTGAACATATCAAAGTAAAATACACATGTGTTTTGAGCTCTTATTCCTCTGACCACCACAGCCATCCTGTAGACGGCTGTCATTTACACTGTAGGTTGTCCCATCTGCATAGTTATAACTACAGTACATTAACATTAACTGTTACAAAGTTGCCTAATCAACTCAAGGCATTTTTACGGGCACCAAAAAGCGTGATCACATAACTCCAGTCTTGGTATCCCTCCATTAGATTCCCAACCAAATTCAGAGTTGATTTTAAGATTTTATTGTTGACTTTTCAAATTTTAAATTTACACATAAAAAAGAGCACTGTAGTCAACCAAACAGTTGCTTACAGATGTTCTCCGATCAAGGTTAAGACATAAAGGTGATCACGCCGTTGAGGTGGCAGCCCCAAGGCTATGGAAGGACTTACCATGTCAAATCTGCACTGCTCAGAACTTGGATATGTTGAAGTCACTGTTAAAACCGTATTTCATTTTTTTGGCTTACAATTCTGAGTGGAGTATGACACACAGACAAATATTGGACTGTACCTCTTTTTGGATTTTATTGCTCCATTACTGCTTTTTATCTTCCCTGGATGCTTCGCCTCCAACACCTGGTGGTAAACACCTACCATTCGAACTTGTATCAGACGTTAGTGGGATTAAAACACAATTTACAAAAAGGTCAGGGATTTAAAATGTCCCAAAATACTTATCATTTGCATTTTTCTTGAAATTTCATCAGAGGTCATTCTACTTTCTCCTTGTTTGGTTTGAGGAGTTTTGTGTTTGGAATAAATTGTTGCAGCCCAGAGTTATTTTAGCTCCAGTGGAAAGCATTTTTCATTGTTTCTGCACCAGCTTGCTTCTGCTGTGCACAAATAATTAGTGTACACCCTGCAATTCATAACCTTCATCATAGCGCCGCAGTCTCTTACACTAACAAACCACACACGCACATGCACACGCACACACACACACACACACCCACACACACACACACACACACACACACACACACACTGCCTCCTTTACCGTGTTGTACTAATGCACAGTATAGACTCTCATTAAATCTGACCACACAGTCAGATCAACAAGTTCGGGTAATTTACCCACAATTCTCTGAGGTGGTGAAAAGTGGACACTGTGATCCTACAATGTGAGTGTGCAAATGTATCTGCAGTTAACTTCTTTCAAAGATTATTAACCCTGACTTTCACTTTTTCTCTCCATGTCTCTCTTATTTGATTTATTTTTTTGTGAACCCTCATTAGCAATAACTTGTATTCTAGATGAACCCATTTGGAATACAAATGTCCTCTGCAGTGCAAGGATACATGCGTGCACTTGTTACGTGAAGTCAAACCTCCATCGTCTGAATCATTGGGGCAGAGCATTTCACTAATCACTGTCTCATATTAGGTATGACTAGCAAATAACGAGTCAGCGCTTATTGGGCTGGATCTGAATATTCGGGTAACATGACATGTGTTCATTTGGTGGACATCTGACATCTGGCTCTCAGTTTTGTGATGTTTGTTTGTTTTCCCACAAACATCCAAACTGGAAGAAAAAAAAAAAATATATATATATAAATTTATATATATATATGTAATGACTATATACGTCTACTTGAACCTGTTTTGCAGTCATTTCAGTGGACAGTAGCTCACCACCCTTTGCTTTACAGGCAGCAATATGAAGCTACACCCGACCCAGCTATCTATTGCAACCCTTTATTCCCTGCAGGCAGTAACTACTCACCACCTCCCTCTGGCGAACATTGTCCTCCACCAGCAACCACACCTTCCTTAGCAGGAACCCCTCCTAATGGAGATGTTTGTGGCATCTTCATATGGCATCCCAAAACCTAAGCTGGTGGCATTCCAGTCAGGCAAAAAGAGTCACTTTGCGTTGTTGAGGAATGGGCTGGACAGCTTGCTGAGGAGTACAAATACCACACCCTCCTGGATCATTTAGAGCACCCATATGCTCTACAGGTGGCCAGGCGCTACATCCATGAATGCACTCCTTCAAACTAGTGCAATGAGGGCTGTGGAACAGAGGTATGGGCAGCCAAGGCAGTTAGGGTTAGGGTTAGGGTTAGGGTTAGGGTTAGGGTCCAAAGTGAGCTTAGTGCTATACTGAACTGCACCCTGATTAGAGCTGTGGGCTATCAAGCTATTGAAGACGGAGGGAGAAGTGAATGAAGGCAGGCTGGGAATCAGCGGTCAGCAGGTGGGTGCGTTGGTCAGCAGACGGATCAGCGGGCAGGATTCCTGGCAGAATGAACAACAAGGAAATATGAGCACAACATACAAAAAGGTCTTTCTAATTTAAAGTAGGCTTATCAAATAGGAAGGCTAGATGAGGTACGATTAGGTGAACAACAATCTGGCAAAGATGAACGACCCAACTCTGCTGATGAGATGAGGAACAGGTGTGGCAGATGGTAGATATCTACCTGTGAACAGATTCTACGCTGCTGCAGTGGATCCAGTCCAGCTTCTGTCACTACAAAGTATTTGTGGGGACTAGAATCTGTGAAATACAGAAATTGACATCCCCTGAACATTGATGGTATGCGACCTCTGACTTCCATCCTGCTGACAACATCACCAGAGGGAAACCTCTTGCTGATGTGTATCCGGCTGCTGGTCACAAGGTCCGCACTTCCTGTCGCAAGCAGTTGGCCATAGTCCCCGATAGAGTTCTCAGATTTTGACGGTGAGGAGCTTAGAAAAGGAGTATTCTGTGGCCAAACATCACCAAGTTTATGAGAGCCAACGTAATGTAGCCGACCCAGATCCTATCACGCCAAATCTTCTCTTGATGGGGCAGTGTGATTTGGCACTACCCCTAGCATATTTATGATCCTCAAACAAATAATACACACCATTGCCTTGTAAACCCATCACTGCCATTTGTTCCTCTGTCTGCAATCTTCACGTGATTAAACACATTTGAACTATGTGACTAGAGTGGGCCCTTTGCTTCTGACCGAGGACGACTCAGTTGTAGCGTCTTTGGAAATCAGTGCAACATTTTCTATTAATTGTACTTTAAAAATTAAAATTTAAACACAATTTAACTGCATATACAAAACCATAAGCTATGTAAGTCATAAATACTAAGACATAAAACGGCTAATGGCATGAAGATGCAGCATAACCCTACTGCACAGGTGCAGGCGTGCGTGACACGAGGCAGGTAATAGAGAGCAGGTAATAGAGAATAGAGTTGAAGTTGGGGGAACTGAAAACATAAAGATACACAGATAGAGAAAGTCTGGGAAAAATAAAAAAAATTATGATGCATGTGCTCTTTTCTTTCTTTTCTTTCAAATCAAATACCAGGGCCCCTTGCAGCTGTAATGTAGCCAAGTGTCTGTCCTTTGTGTTCATTATTATTATTATTATTATTATTATTATTATTATTATTATTATTATTATTATTATTATTATTATTATTATTATTAATAATAATAATAATAATAATAATAAGAAGAAGAAGAAGAAGAAGAAGAAGAAGAAGAAGAAGAAGAAGAAGAAGAAGAAGAATTCAGCTGTAATTCATGTTTCATTTGTTGGAATTAATCAGCGTTTGAAGGTTTTGATTAATAAATAAGTTTCTCAACAATGGCTGATTTTATCTATGGATGACAGCAACAATATTGTTTCAGATATATCCAAGAACTGGTCACAGATGCGTAAGCCCTTTTTAAGTGTAGCCAGTAGGCTATAGCCCTATGACAATGCTGGCACAAGACGTAATGTATTGCTTATGTGGTAAAATCTATCTGTATGCATAATGTAACATTAACACTTATCAACACTTGTTTTTGCTGTTCATATGACCTTAAAGCAATGATTAATCAAGAGTTTACATGTATTTATTTTATCTTTAAAAGAAAAATACTGTGAGTCACATAAGTAGGATGTAATTTTGTGTTAGTTAAAATTTGTGGTTACACTTGCAGTCAGCTTGGGTGATTGCGAGTGGTTTCTAAGCCTACCCGCTGGACCACATACCATTTGCTGCTGCTATAAGTGAGTCACAAGTGCTAAAAAGTAACACATGTTACAGATTTGGGAGCTCCACATCTGCTTTATGATTGCAACATTTTTGGACCATCTAATTATTTACCACACAGTAACATAATCCCTTCTAAAGTTTTAGTTTGTACTCCTTCATGGGTAAGCAGGTTGGTTCGTCATCATCTTCTTTGTCAAGGACCTTCAAAAAAAGTAATTCATCTGTGCTGGGATACCTGTATTGACATTTAAAGCTCCTCATCAACCTTCACACAATCTTATTTACCTGACCTTTTAGCTTCATGCAAGTCAACACAGGAACTGAAATGCTTTTATCTGTTTCAGTAGCACTGCTGAAAACTAGAGGGGATAGATTGTGTAAGCATTCAGTGAGACTGAAATACATGGGCAAATGTTTTTGAATGTCTTGTCTTAAAGAAATTAAAAGTGCCACACCGGTTTGTTTGCGTAAGAGTGGGGGCACCTAGTAGTGAAGACAATGGCAAAAGAGAGAGCTTGAGAGAAAAAGAGTCCTTCTGACTTAAAAAAAAAATGTTAGATGAATACACTTGCCCAGTCCCCTTCTCCTCTGAGAAAACTGAGAGGTATTGGGTAACATGACAGAACAAAATGAAGATAAAAAGTATTACTGACACCTCCAGATCACGAAGATGGAGAAAAACAGATCAGTGACATTGCGCTATTCCGAGCACACAAGTGCTCTTTGACGGGGTCATAGAGACCTCAGAATACCAAATTGAAATAAAATTCCAAAACACTTTTTTTATTTGTTCTTAATTTATTATGTCACAAAAACACAGTTTGTAGAAATAAGAACTGACAACAACACTTTTGACTTTAAACAAAAGATGATATAGAACTGAGTTCATTTCTTCATTGCTTGTATTTTATTTTGCTTCCCTCACATTCTCTACCAAGAAGACACACTAACAATGTAGTCCTTGCTCAGGCTGTATATATTTTTGAATATGGACAGAATCTTTATTATATAAGCAGTGGTGGGCCGTCAGGGCCAATAAGGCATTCTTTGCTGGCCTAAACGCTATTAGAATCACTGACGTACTTTAATTATACTTGTTCCGTGACAATGAATTCAGTTATACTTAGTAGCTTTTCTGTTGGTTGAAATGCTTCCAGTAGAGTATGTGTCTGTTACACCTTTTATCCAATCACATTCTGTCATTACATGGCATGGTAAAAGAAACGTGCATTAATGCAACCAGAATCAAGAATGCAGGCTCCTGTAGTTTTAACCCATGCCAATGAAAATGTTAGTTTAACAAATCCGATTTTGAGTCGGTGACACCGAGACAATCCTGAAGGCGTACAATGGTGTAGCATTTTCAGGTCCAAGACGCTCCCAGAAGATACAAGTCAACAAGTCAAGTGGACGCTCCAAGAACATACAAGTCAACAAGTCAAGTGGACGCTCCAAGAACATACAAGTCAACAAGTCAAGTGGACGCTCCAAGAACATACAAGTCAACAAGTCAACAAGTCAAGTGGATGCTCCAAGAATATACAAGATAACAAGTCAAGTGGACGCTCCAAGAACATACATGTCAACTATGACAACCAGCATCTGCAATGCAGATACTTGCACAAGCTAACACATATTAGTTTAGACTTAATAGCTATTTATATTTTCAACCCACAGTGATTGATGTAGGTCAAAAAAATGTGATGTGGTTGTAGAAAGAAAAGCTGGACTTTGCGAGAAAAGGTTTGTCAAGTCTAAATTCAGTTATGCTTAGTAGCTTTTCTGTTGGTTGAAATGCTTCAAGTAGAGTATGTGTCTGTTACACCTTTTATCCAATCACATTCTGTCATTACATGGCATGGTAAAAGAAACATGCATTAATGCAACCAGAATCAAGAATGCAGGCTCCTGTAGTTTTAACCCAT
Source organism: Xenentodon cancila (assembly GCA_014839995.1). Lineage (NCBI taxonomy): Eukaryota > Metazoa > Chordata > Actinopteri > Beloniformes > Belonidae > Xenentodon > Xenentodon cancila. Next base: position 9,063,059 of record CM026199.1, read on the forward strand.
GCCAATGAAAATGTTAGTTTAACAAATCCGATTTTGAGTCGGTGACACCGAGACAATCCTGAAGGCGTACAATGCTGTAGCATTTTCAGGTCCAAGACGCTCCCAGAAGATACAAGTCAACAAGTCAAGTGGACGCTCCAAGAACATACAAGTCAACAAGTCAACAAGTCAACAAGTCTAAAGCTAGCAAGCCTTTAAAGCCTTTTAAAGAGGAGTTATTTCCTGTCAACACTTGCCAGGTGTTTACTCAGGATGGAGGATTGTATAAAAGAAAAGTGTTGATGCAATCTGTTGGTTTTCTTAGTGAAACAAACATCCATCATCTATTCCCGCTTACTCTTGTCGTGGAAAAAATAGTCGGTGGAAGAATGAGCAAAAGTCTACTGTCTTCGTACACTCGTTTATTTAAAATCAACCGTGAATAAACCGAGCAGAGGGGTCTGCAGAGTCCTCCTGCTAAATGAAGGGAGGCGTCTTTTATACAGAAAACATGAATTTCCGGACAAAGGCATATACATTAAAAAGGCGCTTGCGCTTTACAGTGAGGGTGCGCTCATTTCATGACAAAGGGGGCACCCATCTACACCCCACTTTGCCTTTCAGTCCGAATAATGGGTTTTAGAGTGCTCTCCTCTTTAGTTGCCTCTTTTTCTGCGCTTGTGCGGTCTTAATGAGCAGGTGTTGGCTCAGTGTCCCTTTTTTTTTTTTTTTTTTTTTTTTTTTTTTTACAGTAGCAGCGGTTGGGTGGGTTTGGGGAACTGATCGGTGCTGGAAAAAATCCGGCAGGAGAGTCAGCGGATGCTGTAGGAGCGTGGAGCAGGTGCAGCTGGGCCCGGTGACTAGGTCATCTTTAGACTTGTTTCCTGGTCTTTAAGTCTTTTTTGTTGATGGTCAGCGTGTCTCAGGATGTCATCTAGATGCACAGAAGCTTTCTGCCATCCGATGCAGGAGTCTTTTGTCATGGCACTCAGGGGACTCAGGAGTCCATCCAGGAAGCTCTGTTTGAGGTGACTCTCGTAGGGGGTCATAATGGGGCCGGGGTATGGATCAGGCTTAGTCATTCCACTGTAATCATTGTGGATCGACTGGAGACGGAGAAGGTAGTTGTCCACCTCCTCTCCCTCTTTTTGGGTACACGCTGTGATTTTTGACAGGTCACATGCGATTGGGAAGCTATCTCGGAGAGCTTGGAGGAAGGTAGTGACCCAGTTTCTGTAGTCAATGTCGTCTGCGATGTCACCGTCACGTAGGTTGGCTGTGGTCCAGTTTGAGTTGCAGAGTTGCAGGTTGACGGTGATGGAGGAATTGTGGCTTCAGCAGGGCAAACTGAGCTGGGGTCAGAAGGTTGAGGAGAACTCTGGACATTTCAGAGGATGTGGGGACATAGTCTCTGATAAAGTCTTTAAATGCATTGGCAAGGGCTTGTCCGCCCTTTTCTGGCTTTGGTAGGTGTTTAGAGGCCATGATGATGTCATCCACAGTCCAGGGACGGTAGACATAGGCGGGTAGTCCTTGTGGTCCGGCAACCTGAACCATGGGGGCAGTGAACACCTTATTTGTGGCTGAGCGTAGATGCATTTGGGAGGGGGGGAAGGATTTAGAATTTTTGAAAAGAATTTCAGAGTTATTGGGTTGGATATCGGGGATGGGGGATGATAAGTGTTCAGTAGATGATGGCAGAGAGAAGGTGGGAGGCCTCAGAGACGTGTGGGTCTGGTCTAGAGTAGGAGTAGAGGAGGAGCAGCTATCTGTTGACAAATCAGGGGCTAGGCCACGTCTGGCCACTCCCGATTGGTCTGCTGGTGTAGAGAGTGGTGGTTGGTAAGGCGGAGGGGTGGAGTCCAGTGAGGCGTCGACCGAGGATCCCCACAGGCCCTGCATAGAGGGATAGAAAACTACAAAACAGTGTTATCATTCTTTGCATCAGTTTCGTTAGGTTCGTTCTTTTTTCCCTTTTTTTTTTTTTTTTTTTGCATGCTTCTTGGCGTTCACGCTTATCACACTCAGTTTCCACAATTTCAAGCATTCATCCATTCTTATCATTTGTTGGACATCGTCTGATTATCACTCCAATAGTAGACGAATTCACATGAATCTTTCCCGATTGTCTTTCATAAATATAATTAAATTTGAATCTGTTTTCCATCCATCCATTATCTATACCCGCTTTTATCCGTGTCCGGGTCACGGGGGTCTGTCGGAGCCTATCCCGACGCATATCAGGCGAAAGGCAGGGGTACACCCTGGACAGGTCGCCAGTCTATCCAGGGCCACATACAAACAACCAATCACACTCACATCTAGGGAGAATTTTAGAAAGATCAATTAACCTACACTGCATATTTTTGGACTGTGGGAGGAAGCCGGAGTACCCGGAGGAAACCCACGCAAGCACGGGGAGAACATGCAAACTCCACACAGAAAGACCCACCGGGCCAGGAATTGAACCGGGAACCTTCTTGCTGTGAGGCAACAGTGCTAACCACTAAGCCACCGTGCTGCCTGAATCTGTTTTGTTCTTGTTTTTTTTTTTTTTTGTTAATTTTCTAATTTAGCTAATTTTCTGGTTGCTGTGCCTTATTAACATGTAACCCATGTTTCCTAACCTGATCTCGTGACATCTACTCACAGGACTGAATGCACATTAAGCTCACGGGACTGACAGCTCGATCTTGTCTTAGCTAGGGCTCACAATATACTATTAGGTGTGCTTTTACAACCTGATCTTGCGTAGCTCACAGGACTTCAAAAATTGGTCTCGCCTCAGCGCCGACTCACAACTCTGGGTGCCGCTAGAATAACTCGGTTTTGGCCTCCTGGAAGTTATGGTACGTTATGTCCCGAGTATCCAGGATATGAGAGAAAAAAAAATTACTCTCTTCTCTTCGACACCAAAACCTTGCTATCTAAAATTCAGTTTGATCGGATCCAATTCAATTGTTGAGCTGGTTTTTGTTCACCAGTTCACTGATTCAATCCGATCTCATTCTGATGCGCGTAAAAACCCGATCTTGCTTAAGCATTATTATCGCATCTTTCAACAATCTCTTTTCAGAACATCGACCAGAAAATTAATGAAGACAGTTGATTGTAGAATTATAAAAAACTCTTTGTTCTTATTTCACTTAGGTTTTAGAATTTGGTATAAATTTTTCATATCCTATGGGCTCCAATCTGAGCCTTTTAATCTTTTGGATAGAATTGGATAGAAAAATACTTCTCACCGTTTACTTTTCCCCGAGCGAGTTCGGAGATGCCGTCACGGTCGACTGAGATCTCAGGTAGAAGTCCTCTCTCTCAGAAGTGCTAAGCGAGGTAGTGAGGATGAATCTCTGCAGATTCAGGTGGCCAACCCGTCATCCGGATCTCAGCTGCCCGCTTGGCATCCCACTTCTGACACCAAATTGTCGTGGAAAAAATAGTCGGTGGAAGAATGAGCAAAAGTCTACTGTCTTCGTACACTCGTTTATTTGAAATCAACCGGGAATAACACGAGTGGAGGGGTCTGCAGAGTCCTCCCGCTAAATGAAGGGAGGCATCTTTTATACAAAAAACATGAATTTCCGGACAAAGGCATATACATTAAAAAGGCGCTTGCGCTTTACAGTGAGGGCGCGCTCATTTCATGACAAAGGGGTTTTCCCTGGGTGGCGGGTGCGCGCCCATTTCATGACAAAGGGGTTTTGCTCCACGTCCGGAGCGCGCACATTCCATGCCAAAGGGGTTTGCTCCGCGTCCGGAGCGCGCACATTTCATGACAAAGGGGTTTGCTCCGCCTCCGGAGCGCACACAATCCATGACAAAGGAGCATATGTTCCACGTCTGGGCATACCTGTTTCGTGACAAAGAGATATGCATTTTACAATAGATGTGTCTTCTGACCGGCAGTTCTTGTGACGACGTTCTTTTGTTCACGTCGCCAATAGTACAGAGAAGGTGTCGTTTATCAGGCTGGAGTCAGGATGTGAAGTGGTGTGTGGGGAGGGGGGGGTCTGCTTCCTCATGTAGAGCGAGTTGGTCAAAAGTAAAGCTGCATCCAAAGAATTACAAAGAAAGTAAGGGGTGTAATATAAAATTTCCACTACACTCTGTCTCCGGGTCACCGGCGTCTATCGAAGCCTATCCCAACGCATAGTAGGCGAAAGGCAAGGGTAGACCCTGGACAGGTCGCCAGTCCATCGCAGGGCCACATAGAAAGACAGACAACCCTGCATGCTCACATTCACACCTACGGGCAATTAAGAACGATCAATTAACCTAGTACGCATGTTTTTGGACTGTGGGAGGAAGCTGGAGTACCCGGAGGGAACCCACACAAGCACGGGGAGAACATGCAAACTCCACACAGAAAGACCCACTGGGCCGGGAATTGAACCAGGAACCTTCTTGCTGTTGTGAGGCAACAGTGGTAACCACTAAGCCACCGTGGTGCCCATGAGCAGTACTTTTCCTTAAAATCTCTTACTAAGGTTGCTGTAATGCCCACAAGAAGCAGACCAAAATGTAAATGGAAACACCCAGCACCGTTGTACTCTGTGGCCACCAGAAGCCAAGCATCAACCCCCAAATGTGAAGGAGTCAGTAAAAGACTACACTCACTATTGGGTAAACCCCCTCAGGGTAAACACCAAGAACCACTAACTACGAAACAAAGAAAATAACAGTTCTGTTACTGTTTCAGAACCAGATAATAAAGACAGTTGATATCAGGGCTGCTCCCACTATCATCTTATTAAATTAGGAATCACACGGCAACACAAACTACACACACTAAATAACTCCTTCAATAACACCTCAATTGCCTTTAAGTAAAACTTTTTCAATGACACAGGATGTTAATGACATAAGAGGTCTTTAATTCATTAAATCTACTCAACCTTCCGTCCATCAACTTAACCATGAAACACTTTAAAAAATGAATAAATTAAACAGTCTCACCCAGAAATCATCAGGGGTCTTCAGAACATCGGTAGTGCTCCTCCCACACCCTTAATGGACATCTTGTCCACATCCCTGAAGGCTATCCAGGGTAAGGTTGGGAGGTAGTCTCCCAAGGATATCCGCTCTGTGACGGGAACAATTGCACAGATGATGTCCCTTTGTGGTTGCGGAGAAAGCACGAAGGGAGAAACTTATTAACACCTGTATAATATGTTTTAACCACTAGGTAACTATCTGGACTGAAACTGAGTTCATTAGATTATCATGAATAAAGATATGAAAGATGATCCAAGTATAGTAGATTTAATTTACGCAGTTACATGCAAGTGCAGTCAAAACAAACATCAGGGGTCTTGATGCAGAAATGAAAAAGAATTTCAGTTTGCACAGTAATTTGAACACCACAGAAGAATTAAGACTAAAAAATAACTAGTTATAACGAATCATTGAAAGTGTGTGTGTCAGCACAGCAGCGAAATCAAGGACCAAATATGAATCTGCATGAACTGTACCATAAGAAGGCCACAGAATATCTTAAAGGCAAGATATGGGTTTGCCCCAACTGTACCATAAGAGGTCATAGATTAAAATGTCCATCACACATTTTTAATGTACATTTATTAAATTTGGTACTGACTGAAGGGGTTTTGAAGCTTAAAGAATACAAGATCTTTTTTGCCTACCTCAATGGCCTTTTACTCGGTCTTGAGAAAAGTGTTGCCCTAAAAGAGCAGTTTTATGACACACTGTACATTAAAATGAATATATACATTTATCATGATAACAACTGATACATTTAATGCACACCTGATGACATGAGTCTTTTGTTTTTTGCTTGACACCTTTCACAGGAGTCAGATGGGCTTTTTGCAAAGCTAAGAGCCAAACATTGGATATACAATTCTGTTTGGTGAGGCCGAATGAATTTTGTGAATCCATTGATAGAAAGAGGGGCCTGCTCAGATAGGAGGCCACTGCATCTCAGGTGCTCTGATCAAAGGGAGAGGCCCAGCACAAACAGACCTTCAATCACACTACCACCAACTGCACAGCAGTGTTCTGGACATCATTCTTTGACAGATACAGAATGGGTTTCAAGACCATGAAAAATGTGTTTGTCTCCCTCCTCAACCACCAGCAGTTTCAGAGATACAGAAGAAATTCCAGCTGACAGCCTTTTCCAGCTTAATGCACAACCAAGGAACACTATTCAATCTCTCTCAGCTAAAGACAAAAGTGGCTGTAATGTATGACATGACTGATTTTTGAAGGGGAATGTCCTGCTGATCTCCTTGATTTCCTTCAGAAGACAAATCTGGGTGAGAGCTTGGGACAGCTGTACACACTGGTATTCTTGGCAGCGACCATGTCCGTGGCAGTGACAGACATTCTCAGACCGAAAGCGACTTTATAATTCTTGTTGAGAATGTTCCTCACAAAGCTGAATGTGGTGAAGGGGTTAACCCTTCAAACAAAGAGGATGTTGTGATCACCCACCACTGTTGTCTTATATAGATGTTCAAACTTGATAGCTTAATTAAAAAAGCTTTGCCGATTTAAAGAAGAACAACTGAGTTATATATAATGTTAAACTATCAGTTTCAGATACATTTGAAGCCCATATGTATTATGTATTCTGTCAGGAAGCATCATCTAGTTCTCACAGTCTCCCTGTCCCTCTGTTGGAGTGTCCCAAATACAACCAAAGTAACTTTGGACTGTCTCGGTCATATCTAGAAGCAACTGCATCACACATCAGCTAAATGAAGCTTGCTCACAAAACTAGAGTGGATATCTAGACAGAGATGAATATGAGCATCAAGAATGTAATGACGGACGGGAAACCGTACAATTGGTCAAAGGAGCAACTCTTGGAAAAAGTAATAAAAGCAATTTAACCTTCACACCTAACGGGGAACTTTCAGCTAAAGAATGCAAATGTTTCTTTATGGTGATTTAATTGGTGAATAAATCATGAGCTCACTCTAGGCTGGGAAGCAGATTTAAGTTTGTCCAGTCAAATATGAATCGCAGAAAAAGAAGATCCCCATAGTACAAGTAAAATTTGAATGTGAAGAACCAAAGAAGTATCTAATTGAAGCATACAGATTTTTTTTTTTTGCATTTTATGTATAATTTCCATATATTTTTCTCAGCAGCACTGATGTTTTGACCCTATTTGTGATTTAAACCCCAGCTAAACACTATCAAGTCACTCAGAAATACATAACCACAGAGCTTCACTCTGGCATTGCAATACAACAATCTCCCATGATTCCAAGACCTTTTAAGGCTAAATGTCTTTGGTTGAAAGTGGACATGTGGCCATGACCACCGCTGCACAGAAACATTATTTGTTGTGTCTTTCTTGATTGTGAATAATCTTAAAGTTGCTGTGTATTACAGCTCTAGAGGACAATGATCTATCGGACCAAACTCCCTATAGATGCCAACCAGCTGGGAGTTTCCTTGAGATTTACATCCTTTCTTCCTCTCTGTTTTTTTCTCTCTCTTTCTGCACATTGGCATTATGTAACAACCAGCATGTGGTTTGTATGTGGGTGAGAATCATATATTCCCTCTCAGGATACACCGATTGCTTGGCAGGGGACCAGATTTAACCCGGTATTTAGCCGACAGTAGTGACCAGCAGATCAGGTTCTCTAACATTTCTTTTCTCTCTCTCTCTCTCTGGTCAAGAGTGTGTAAAATGTTTATAGTGGTTGCCATATAACACCCTTATGGAAAGAAGCACTATTCTTTGATGATTTTTTTTGTTTTTAGCAGCTGGGGTCGCATTGTGGCTTATTGCTTAGCCCTGTAGTCTCTGCAGTACTGCAAGAAGGTTCCTTCATGCTCTGGTTTAAAAATTGCTGCAAGGGATTGGAGTGTGAGTCCTGTGTATTGTTCTCCATGTGCTGGCATGGGATTTCTCTCGGCCCTACAGCTTCCTTCCCCAGTCTGAGCACAAGAACATGTTGCATGTCCAAATTGCCCATCGAAGTGAGTATGTTGACCTGTGAAGTACTGGTGGCTTTTCCAGGGTGTATTTGTGCCTTTTCCCCAAAGAGGCCCTAGAAAATAGGATAAATGGGTGTGAATGATGGATACACACAGCAGCACTTTAAGATGGGTTTGTAGAAAAATTAAAACAAAAACAAAAAACATTCATTTTGCTGATGCACTATTTTCAGTCTTAAAAATGAGAAAAAAGTTATGAATCTATAGAGGAAATACACTGCAATCTCTTTTTGTTGTGGATTTTATTTGTAGACATAAGTCTCTCCAGTAGCCTGGAGAACTTTACTTTTACATTTGAAACTGGTGGGTCAAAATGTCACACAAATAAAAGACCGTAAGAGCTTTGGCTTCAGCTACACCAAATCTGAAACTCACATAGGAAAAAATAAATAAATAAGACTCTATAAACCAAAATGTGACTTGGTAATTCAAGTGTTACATGAATATACATGACAGATCTGAGCTTCCAGCACATGAGTATCCCCTTGCTGGCAGTGCCGGTGCACCTGAATGTGGCAGAAAGTCCTTAAAATGAACTTAAACTGAAAATTTTGAAATTTAGGTAGACATTTAAGAAGTTATGCATCATCATTAATGACAATTATTTTTTAAAAAGTGTTTCATATCGAGAAAATATCATTTTAAAACTTATAGTATATTACATACACATTTTGCGGTACAATAACGTTTGCAGCTCTGTTATTAGTTTAGTCACAGCATGCAGATTCACCACAGAGACAAAGTTGTGCTTCACATTTATCTTTATAATGGAGACAATACAATATGCAGTTTTGTGAAAAAATAAAGTACACACTCTTTCGATGTTAAGGTTTTGTGTATGAGATCAAAATAAATCATCATCTGGTTCTTACCAAGGATTAAAATTAGATAAATACAACCACAGATGAACAACAACACTTGGCATGTGTCATGATGTATTGAACAACAACTAAGCCAAATGCACTGTGTGGGAAAACTAAGTACATCCTCAATGCTTCTAGAGGAATAATGTGGTTAAGTAGTAGCCAGGAGCTGCTAATCAGTTCAATTCAGAATTATTTATGTAACGTCAGATCACGACAAATGTAGTTTCAAAGCACTTTAACATTACAGTTCAGCTCATTCATTAGTCCAATTAATACAAAGCCAAAAAAATTAAAATAATGATGTTTGTTTCAGGGCGGCATGGTGGCTTGGTGGTTAACACTGTTGCCTCACAGCAAGGAGGTTCCTGGTTCGATTCCTGGCCCAGTGTTTTTTTTCTGTGTGGAGTTTGCATGTTTGCGTGGGTTTCCTCCGGGTACTCCGGCTTCCTCCCACATTCCAAAAACATGCATACTAGGTTAATAGATAATTCCAAATTGCCCGTAGGTGTGAATGTGAGTGTAATTGGTTGGCTGTCTTTCTATGTGGCCCTGCGATGGACTGGCGACCTGTCCAGTGTGTACCCTGCCTTTCACCTACTATGCGTTGGGAAAGGCTCCGACAGACCCCCGTGACCCGGAGACAGAGTAAGCGGGAATAGATAATGGATGGATGTTTGTTTCAATAAGAAAACCAACAGATTGCATCAACACTTTTCTTCTATACAATCCTCCATCCTGAGCAAGCACCTGGCGAACGCTGACAGGAAATAACTCCCCTTTAAAAGGAAGAAACCTCTGGCAGAACCAGACTCAGGTAGGCCAGCCATTTCCCTCGAGCGGAAGGGAGACAGAAGAGGACAAGAAACAGGAGAGAAAAGCAACAACAACAGATCATGAAAGCCTGGTGGGAAGAGGGAACAAACATTAATAATGTCATAGCGGGTTCTGAGGGAGCTTTTAAGGAGCACCTGAGTTCAGTCGTATGTCCCAAAGAAGTTAATAGGTACTTCTGGACCAACAACATGCTCCACTGGCTGCTGTAACATTCCACAAATCCAGCTCTCAGTTTCTATTTTACCTTCACACAGAAAACTCACATACTTTTTCCATTCTCTACTCCCCCTTTAATTTCAAAATAAAATTCATTGTACATAGTCATTTAAAAAAACGACATTGTACACTCTCAGTGTTACAATAACAACAACAATAGTTTCATGAATAGACTTGGAACAGAAGAGACCAGAGCGAGGAGAGGTGTATAAGCAGGTCCCCCAGCAGTCTAGGCATATAGCAGCATAAATAAGGGATGTTTCAGGACACCTGAGCCATCCCTAACTATACACTTTATCAAACAGAATGATTTTCAAGTTTAATCTTAAAGCTAGAGAGGGTGTCACTTACCAAACACAAACTGGCAGCTGGTTCCAGAGGAAAGGGGCCTGATAACTGAAGGCTCTACCTACAATTCTACTTTTAGCAACTGTAGGAACCACAAATAAATCTGCTGTCTGAGAGCAAAGTGCTCTGCTTGTAAAAGATGGAACTATGAGCTCTTTACGATATGATGGAGCTTGGCCATTAAGAGCTTTATATGTGAGGAGAAGAATTTTCAAATTCTATTCTGGATTTTATAGGTAGTCAATGAAGAGAAGCTGAAACTGGGGAAATATGATCTCTGATGCTAGTTTTCATCAGAATCTTGGCTGCAGCACTTTAGATGAGCTGGAAGATTGTTAGATATTTGTTTGGACAACCCAATAATAGGAAACAATAGTTCAAACTTGAAGTAACAAATACATGTCCATCAGTTTCTCTGGGTCAGTCTGAGACAGGATGTTCCTAAGTTCAGCTAATCCTAGTGTTCCTAGAACCTGTTTAACGTGTGAATCGGAGGACAGATTCTGGTCCAAAATAACTCAGCAGTTACCTAGGTAAGGCCGAGGTAATGTCATCTAGAGTCACTGCATAGCTTGACAATATGTCTCAGAGGCGCTCAGGTCTAAATACAACAACTTTTTTTATTTTTTTTTTAATTAAGCTGGAGGGGGTTTGGAGATATCCAGGTCTTTATGGTTGTAGTCTAACCAACTGGTTTGTTTCCCCTGTTTTAAAGGACAGGTATAGCAGAGTATTATCAGCATAGCAATGGAAATTCATGGCATGCCATCTAATAATATAACATAAAAGAAGCAAGTATATGGTGAAAGGATCAGATACAAGCACTGAACTCTGCAGAATGTCTGGTGCGTGAGGAAGACTCTTCATTTATGTTAGAAAGTTGGAATTTATCAGATGTATATGACTTAAACCATTTTAATGCTGTCCCTTTAGTCCCAATAGCATATTGATTTTAAAGGCTTGTGCACTGAAAAATTATATTTTGGAACCATCTCAGACATCATTTACACAAAAGAGAAACTGTACAATGTCCCTTTTTAAGATGCAACTTTAAATCAAACGCTCGCCCAACATTCAGTTCACATCATAGTCAAAATCATAAAAATGATACACATGACAATTTTTGAACAATAGCAAGGAGTGTTATTTAAGAAGAGACAACTGATGGTGAATCTGATAGTGAAGCAGTGACATCATTTTACAAAGTTGTAAGACAAGATGAAGTTGAAGAAATAGTTGAAAATGTGAATAGTAAGACACTTGAGCACAAATTGGCTTTTCTCTTTCTGTCAGTGCAAACAGTATTGCATGTTTCTAGAGGTGCAATACAAAGAATTGTTGAGGATTTGCATAATCTACTGTCTTTCTTTAACATTCAGACTCAACTCTGTCAAAGAGGTCCCTTTAAAACATAAAAATGAAGTAAATGAATCTGTTTGAATTCAATTTCTAATGCTGTTGTTCAAACCAATCCACTTGTTTTAACAACATCAGTGATCGGTTCCCTATCTACAGATCACTGAAGAAATGTATATTTCAAGGAACACTTTCCTGTTATAGAACCCCCAGAATATCTGTACAACTCAGCACATAAAATGTATTTTGTTTATATATCTGTCACCAAAATACTTGAAACTTTTTCTGGACGGACAGATTTTTTTAATCAAATTGCATTTGATCGTAAAGCCTTATCTGAACAATTTAAGTAATTTCAAGACGGCACGTGTTACAAAGACAATAAGCTACTGGAACGACAAAATAAATGTATCAGTTTGGCAATATATATTTATGAAATTGAACAGGACAAAGTACATACATTCATTCTGAAAATTTCGGGCCTCACTTCATGGATTCTGCAATGAATAATTTGAGGCATGTAGCTGTGTGGCTCTCTCCCTTTCCAATTCCAAAGTTAGCATACGATGTTGAACCGAAATTGTGCAAGGGGAATCAGATGTATGGGAAGGCAAAGAAATGCCTTGCTGTTACAAGGGACATGAAAATAGAGATGTTGGATAAAATTGCACAGGCAGTTTTTGAAATCCAAAGCTACCCTGAGATAGATGAGATCAACTCAGTTGCTTCTGCGTTAGTCCTCAAGTATCTACGCCTGAAGGAGCCAGGTAACAGCCCAGGCTATGAGGGATGAACACAAGCATCAAGTATAAACTTGGAAATTATAGATCAAAGCTCGTCAGGCAGGCTGCAATGAGGTAAACATAAACAGGAAAAGAAAAGAGGGAGACAAAGATGGCAGTCCATTCACTCTGCTGAAGTTATTCATGTCCCAGATAATCCAAGACCATGATGATTTTAACGATTTTGTTGAATAAATGAAGAAGAAAAAAAGCACATGGTACTGATTCAGCAGAAGACGGGAAAATCTTCAGGCAGAGAGACGCCATGGAATGTCAGCCCATGGAATCTGAGGTCCAAGTTTCCTGTGAGGAGGTAAGGCTCTTCTAATCCATTTAACACTTGACTTTTTCAAGTTGAGGATGAGATGTTATTCTACATTGACTGTAATTGGAAAGAAAAAAAAGTATATACTGGGGATATGTACAGGTAAACTAAGTAGTAACCTACTACATCCTGCCCCACAAAATCCATCGGCTCCTCCAACACTGCATTCTTCACACCATCAGTCACTGATTTGTACATCGCCTTTAGCAATGGATGTGTCATTGTAAAGCTTTTATTGAATTATCATTCCTAAAATCCATAATTACAAATGACAATGTTTTTTTTGTCTTTTTTTTTTTTGTAATTGTGTTTTTTAGATCTCTAAATAATTTAATTGGATAAGCAAAGATCTCCAGGGGATTTTAAATGCATCCCTTGACAAATTTGTGCCTGGCCTTCTAAAACTTTATCATACCAAGAAAGTAGGTTTAGGTCAGGAGATGGAAGACCTTGATGAGTAGATGAGTAAAATGCATGAAACAAAAATTTGAGGTTTAAACGGTATGTCTTCACTTTTGTTTTGGAAAATTCAAAGGAGCTGTGTATGAAAACATTTTCCTCTATTTGATAATAAGCAATGCTGATATTCCTGGAAATTTTAGAGGAGCATTAATATACTTTTGTAATTATAGACACAGAAATCCTTGCTGCAGCACACCTTAGTTGGGCATGTATCTAAAAGTGTATTACAGCATCATTGCTAGTGGTAGTAGTTTAATTTAAAAACTAAAATAAAAATTCTTACATAATTGCTTTTTTAAATCCTTTTTTGTCATCAGGGTCTTTTTGTCTGTCTGATGCTAATTCTCTTCAACCTTTGGCCACTAATTTAGCTGGTAAGGCTTATAGGGAGATTTTTTTTAATAGTTTCTTTTATTATTTTTGTCAGTCTTTGGTAATTTGAATTAGGACTGAAGTTGAAAGATTTAAGCACAAGAAAAATGAATTAATCTGTAACGTTACAGTAGTTGAGTGTACATTTTTCCTCACGAATGACAAATTGCGGTAAATTGAAGATGTAAAAGGGTTACCTTGTGTTGCTAAGGTTTGACTTGTGCTTCATCATCATTATTATAAAGAATATCTAGTTTTGCAATATCTTAAAGTTCACTAGAGCAGTGATCCCCAACACCCGGGCCCCGGTGCAGTACCGGTCATGTTTGGCCACACAGAATGAATAAATAACTCCATTATTTCCATTTGATTTATCATCGGAGTCTAAATTATGTTTTATTTTGAACATTGACCAGATTTTACAAATGGATACTGTAGACATCCAACATCGTGTCTCACTGAAAGACAGCAGCTTTGAGAGGACTGCCCATCTTCCTCCGGGATGAAGCATCAAAGTTTTACTTGACATGTTTGGTAAATATAACTCTAGGAAAATCTTACTACTTTCCACCATTAGATGGCGGACATATGCCCCTTCAATCCTAAAATCAATACAATGGATGTCTGTAAAAAAGAGTACAATTAAATCGAGTTTGAAACATGCCCTCCCATCTTTACAAGACAGAAAGCACGCAAAATATCGAGACTATTCAGTTTCGAGAAAGCAGTTTGTCATGTACTTGCCAACTTTGATTATGAAGGAGAGTATTTGCCTTGTGAGGATGACAGCTTCTTGTCTAGTGACCGTAAAAGTGGCAGTGATTTGTCAGTCCAGACCAAAATCAAAAACAAGGAGAGTTTCTGGGTGAGGTAGAGCAGTGTTTCCCAGTCCTGGTCCGCAAGTGTCCCTGCTCTGCATGTTTTAGATGTTACTCTGCTTCAGCACACCGTGATACAACTAGCTACTGTATGTCATCAACAGAGTTGTGCAGACTTGATGAAAAGCTAATGAGGACCGTTCATCAGAATCAGGTGTGCTGGTGCAAGAATAGTATTATAAATGGAGATGATGATGGCTGAGTTAATGATACCAATGAGGAAAAGCGTCATGAGTGGATTAGAGAGTTTGATGAGCCTGTTTGGTATCATGGAGACAAGGATTTGACAAAGAATAGATATAAAATATGTACAATGTTATGTTTGACTGAAAGTTGTGTAATTCCATATGGCAGCTACCCAGAGGTGTCACATCATGCAAATTAAATGAGTAAATTTACTCCCATCATAAACTCTGGGTCACATTGAATGTTTTTCTCATTTTTAGTATGTCTTTATCTGTAACTACCGTTAGGCTACATCCTTTTGAATTCTTTATGTGAAAAATTAACATTTTCTTTGAGGTCAATTGAATATATGAATACTTGTATAATTTCCACAAGGCTGAGTTTTCTCATGGTTTTCTGTCCAAACAATATGGATTAAAGGCATCATGAAAATGACAGTAAACACAGTAAAACACAGGATAAACTAATCCCATATGTAAATTTTGGATGAACTCAACCTTTAAAGCCTCACATTCCCCAGTGAAGTTTCTCAATCCAGATTTCCAGTCCACACTTACTTTCTTTTTTATTATTTTCATGGGAGCACAGCCAACCCAGAACACTTGGCCTTTCTTGGCTAGTGATCTTTGGAAGAAAATACATCTGTACAGAATTCGTCAAAAAAGTCTGACAAAGGTTGCGAGTGATCATTTAACGATGATGCCTGGTAGTCAACATTTTTAAGATCTTTTTTCAAAACCACCACATGACAAGGAAATTAGTACCATTGAACTGAGATACATTTAAAAATTAGTAGATTTGTATTTTAGCTTTTATTTTTTCTTCTTTTCCTCTTTTAATTTTCTTTCAAAATTTGTGCTCTCAAACATCCTTTTTTTTCTATGGACAAACTTCTCCTGTGTTCCAACTGACAGGCGCATTAGTAGTAAATGACAATTAATTTTTTTACTTGTTAAATTGTTACATCAATAATCACTAGAAATGTCACTGAAGAGTCCATTTCAAAAAACAGGACCTGAGTTGTTGAGTTTTATTAGATTTTATTATGCCACTGTCAGCCATTTCACAAGAAGCGATAGTAGTTAATTGTTTTAAAAATTGGTCTAGAGCTCTTTGTAGTAGATGTTCATGGGAAACAAAAAAAATTTATGTAATGGTACAAAGCCAGTCAAAATTACAGTTCATGTCCTCATCTACCTCTAAACATATGTAGAAATTTGGCATTTTTGCCATTCATTTCATGTGTAAGACAAGTTCACTGGCGATGGTTTATTGAAATAAAAATGATTTCAGATCATTTTCAGCTGTGCTTTGTTTTATCCATGTATTTATTAAACTTTTTTAAATGCAATAAAACCACATTGAAAAACTATAGCATTTGGTAAGGTAGAAATACAAAACATTGAAGTAATAATTGTATGTTTATTAAACACGAATATTTGTGTTTGGTAGAGGTAGAAATACAAATTGTCAAAGTAATATTTGTATGTTTATCAAGGCAAGTGCTGTACCAGAAAGTCCCACCCAGTTCTTTAACCAGTCTAACAAGACTGTCGAATGTAGCCCTGAGATCCAGTAAGACCAAGACTGAAATGTTGTCCCTATTCGCATTGGAGCGAATGTCATTAAGGACTTTGACTAGAGCTGTCTCAGTGCTATGATGTGGCCGGAAACCTGAAGACATCAAAACAGTCATTTGTGTTAGGAGGCAATATAGCTGTTGAAAAACAGCTTTTTCTATGATTGTACTAATAAAAGGCAGGTTTGATACGGGCCTATAGCTGTTCATAAGTAACCTGTCTAGACTATTTTTTTTAAGTTGCTTACTGATGGCTGTTTTTATGTACTGAGGGAAAATACCTGTATGCATTTACAATGTCTAGAAGATCTGAGGCCACACAATGTGCAACACTCTAACAAAACCCTGCTGGCTGATAATCAAGGCAGCAAGTGATGCAATTCAGGTAATGTATGATGTCATCCAGGTACTTACGATTGATTGGACAAATTGTGTCATGGTTTCTCTCAGTGGAGACAGGGGACACATATCCTGCATCTAGTATAGGAGCACTGACTGACCATCTGATTTTTTTTTTTTGTCAGTAAAGAAAGAGACTAATTCATTGCAGACACGGTTAGATAGAAGTTCAGGCTCCACTAACTCAGTAGGAACTTTTAGCCTGTCAACAATAGTGAACAAAGTGCATTCGTTATTTTTTTTTTTTTTTGGCAATGATATCAGAGAAATATAATTGCCTTGCATTCCGCAGCTCCATTTTATATATGCTCAGTCTCTCTTTATAAATGTCATAACAAATCTGTAATTTAGTTTTCCACCTCCTGCATTCAGCTTTTCGACATTCTCTTTTTCAGCTCTGACCTGTGCAGCAATTCTTTATGGAAGTTTCTTTTTAGCAGTTAACATCTTCACCTTGGTGGAGATTGCAAGCAGATAGTTTCTGTGTAAATAATCAGATGATGAGCTGCACCTATGTTTTCAACAGTTTTGGATATAGAAGAGAGATTAGATATAGGTCTATGGTTAACTAACAGTCCCAGATCAACAGTAGATTTCTTATGTAAAGGTTTAATTACAGCAATCTTAAAATTCTTTGGCACATAGCCAGTAGACAATGATTGATTGTTCAAATACAATATAGAGGTGTTAATATAAAGGAAAAGCCTCCTTGAACAATTTGGTTGGAATAGGGTCTAAAATACAAGTCGATAGTTTGGATGAGATCAGAGAAGCTCAACTGGACAGAATCCAATCTTAGGTTTTGTGATTGTGAAACATCTGTTCATTAGCTCAAATTTCTATCTATTAACTTTAATTTAATAATGTTAAACTTTGAATTGTCTTGCCCCTCTTGTCTAGTAGTAATGAGACACCACATAAATGAAACCACCTCTCATCTCCTGGTCCCCAAAACCATAGAAAAGGTCATGCACAGCTCAAGTTAAGTGAACGGATTTGTTTACAACTTTAAATCTTACATTATTTACAAGATGTCAATCAAACGGAAGTAAAGCATAATAACTTAATTATGTCCACTTGTATCAGACGTCAAGTATTTAAACGGTGGCCCATCCCATCGGCACCAATCCACTTCCAGCATCGGAGGCACAGGAACACCAATCAGGTGCAACCAAGAAATTTAGAAAAATAAGCCAGCAGAACACAGATTAAGTTAGGGCTAGGGCCATAACACATTACAAATAAACTTGCCTTGCCTTGCCTTATGAGGTTGTTTATTAAGCTTTGATAATGAAAGTTGAATATTAAAAAAGTCTGATTTTAAGTTATGGTTCTCTTCAAAACAGTCAAATACATTAAGAAAATCCTTAAAGAAAATATATTTACCCTGTGAGATGTGTGGAGGACAGTGTTAAAAAATTTCAGTGCAAAACATTAAAGATAACTATTTCTAAATCACATGCATTGCTTGGAGGATTTTTGCCCTGGAAATATTTACTAGACTGCAGAAAAAGAAGATAGGAAAAAGAGACAGAAAGACACAGTTTTATTGTTCTTGCAGCACTCCATACCATTTGATGATCACCTCATAATATTAAACCCAATTCAGGTGTATAAAGAGGAGGAGACAGAGAGGAACTCAGCATTCGTGGAGGAAATCCTGCTGTCATCCAGTTTATGTTTATGAGTAACCATGGTAACAGACTCCAACTCTAAGTGATCTGAAATGGAAAACTAAGATTTTACCTAATTTCAACTATAACATGCTCAGTTTGCTCAGTTTTTCTGAAATAAGTGCGAGGAAGTAAAAGATTGTGTCCAACAATGATGTTCTTTCAATTAAAACAGGGTATAGACAAGATTACATTGTTTTATTATGTCCTGTCACATAGAACGTTGAGTAGTATGAACTTTGTTTTTTAAATGAGTGTACTTACACAGTAGATGACTTATTGCATACAGACTGTAAATGTGTCTGTGCTGAGAAGAGGGAGCTGGAATATGGGTGGCATAGTTGTGTTTTCATAAGAGCTTCAATGTGCACAGGAAGGCTTTCTTTTGTTTGTGTGCATGTGTGTGTAGGTGTGTGTGTTTTCTAAACACCAATGAATAGTTTGTCCTTCATGGACGGCAGTCGGGGACAAAACTGAATCTTTCCCTTTGGCTCCTACTGAATCTTTGAATAGAGTAATATGTTTCGCTCTTTCTTTCTCCCTTCTCAACAGTACACCAAACAAAGAGCAGCTTTCAGCTTTTAATTGAAATCCAGGGTTGGTATAAAGGTTATACACACACTCTTGTCCACCCACACAAATGTATTCCAACATAGAAAAAGCATGTAAGCGACACTGTCAACATTGTCTTTAAAAAGCCTTGCAAGGCGTATGTAGCAGCAATGACATACTGACCTGTTGCAACTTCAAGGCGTCACAAATTGCACTTTCCTAAAGCTTTATGAGTATATGTCGATTGACTGAAAGCAGTCAGTCATTACTGATAAGAAAAGAGTCTTTTTTTCCAAATGAGCTGTTGAAATCATGTTATAAATAATATTCTATAAACTCTGCATTCAAATGAACCTTCTTCCATTTTTTCCTTTCTCCATTTGATGCCTCCTATCTTATCCCTCATTATCCTCTTCAAACAGAAAGCAACAAGAAGGGGCACTCTCACCCACCTTCTTCTCCTTCTACTCAGTTTCCCCCCTCATGCTCTTATTTTAAAGATTTTTAAAGGGTTCAGTTGATGTGCACCTTCGGTTTTGACGTCACCCTGCCATTGATGCTAACAAGCCATCTTTATGGAAAATGAAACTTCGTCCCTGTACAATATGACAAGTGTCTAGTTTGGAAAAACAACCAGGTAAAAATTCAAACTGCCAACGTACAGCTTTAGAACGACAAGGCTAAATTGGCTATTATTTTTACTTCTTGTCCGTGCTGTCCTTTCCTGTCTGTCTCTCTCTGTAGCCTACCCGTCCCAGAGTCATTGTCTTCATTAATGAATGCAGGCGGCTACACATATCCATGTGCAATTGTGTTTGTGGTGTTCTTATCATGATGTTACCAATTTAAAATAAAGAACCCGTTAAAGCTTCAAACTGGTTGAAACCCTTAAAAACAGATGTGATAGTTTTCTCACATTCAACCATCAGATTCACGTATTACAGCTCAAGTGTTGTGGAACTGCTTAGTGATCCCTGTTGTACTGCGTTCTGGACTGATAATGAAATTAAAGAAATAATGAAAAATGTAAAAATCTGAGTTGGAATGAAAATGATTGAACAGAGTAAAGAAATGAATGTTTTTGCTTCCAGGGCTCCCTACAGTTTTGGTGTGGTCCAAATAAACACAGCATAATTATTGTGGTACATGTGGATTTGTTAACCAGCTGAAGTCCAGTGTAACTGATAAAGTAAGCAAAGCCTGCAGAACCAAAAGAGTCTGCCAAATAAACATTTTAGTTACAAAAGCTACAAGTGTTGAAACCCCAGCTTTCAACAAAGCAATGTTGTATTTCTTCAAATATGCATGTAGTTTCAGAATGTATTTATTTTATTCATTTATTTTTTTAAACCAAGCAGACACCTGACTACCAAGTATAAATGCATGGACACTTCTACAGCTGCAATGCGAACTGAACAGCTAGTCAACTTCATTTACTTTTCAAAACCTAGAGCTACCTAACACCAAATGAAACTTGCATGGCATGTTAGCCTAAACACCTCGGCAGGGACTAAGAGTATGGAATAAGAAACATTTCAGTTGACAGCAGCAGTGGCTGGTAAAATCATAGCTTTCTCTGCTGTTATGATCCCCGAAATAAACCTTAGCTCAAAAGGACATCAACAAAAAGAAATAAAGATTGGTAAGCACTGAAATAAATAGACGTGGAAAGGCATTCATTCTGACAGCGTTGATTCTAGCAACCACAGAGAGATTAAGAAGAGACCACCACTCAGGAAACACATATACAATATAAACATTCATACAAAATAATCAGGATGTTATCAAAGCATGCACTTTTAGCTTCAATATGACATTTAACATTTAGAAATTAGTGACCTAGTTGTAAATATAACCATAACTTGAAATATTTGGCTGTCGATGAATGCCTGATGTCTGGTGCCCATAGACATCACCAAATTACAAGTTTTCTCCCTGGAGATGCTGCGCCAGGCCTTTACGGCAGTCACTTTCAGCTGGTGCTTGTCTGTTGGCCTTTCTCATTTAATTTTTTCATCAGTATAAAGTCTACTAGTAAACCTCTGTACCCCTGTATACAACACTCACAGAAACATGGAAATAAAAAGGGTAAAGTAATAATATTAATTAAAATACATCACAAGAAGCAAGATGGTTCCTGGTTCGACTCCCCGGCCTGGCAGGAGTCTTTCTGTGTGGAGTTTGTATGTTCTCCCCGTGCTTGCGTGGGTTCCCTCCAAGTACTCCGGCTTCCTCCCACAGTCCAAAACCATGCATGTTAAGTTGGTTGGTTATTCTAAATTGCCCGTAGGTGTGAGTGTGCATGGTTGTTTGTCTCTGTATGTGGCCCTGTTATAGACTGGCGACCTGTCCAGGGTTGACGCCTGCCTCTCGCCTGTAATGAACCGAAATTGGCTCCTGTGACCCTGCAAAGGATTAAAACAGGTATAGGATATGGATGGATGTTTTAGCTGACTGTCTAAAACAGTAGAATAACCAAAATGATTGATATTAATAAAGGCTGCTATAAATGTTAAAATCACAAGTTTGAAAAGTTGACACTATCATCATGGTCTCCACCACATTAACACTTTTCTGTAGTGTTAGTATCTGTAAGAATCTGCTGATATATTTGGTGCAAGTACTGACAACATTGTCGACTACAGTTTCTGTTTTCATTGTTGTATCTTAGTATCATAGTGTGTTTGTGTTCTCCTGTTTGTATTCCTATTTTTAATTTTTGCATCAAACAACCAAACTGAAAAAGGCCTAAGACACAATCATTGAGACTGCATCTGCTGAATCATTTGGTCACAAGTGGTCTCCTAATCAGAAACTCCAATTAGATACAACTCCGGTGCTTTGTTGGGATGGTCCAGGTCTGAAATCATGTTATTCAATAAGCTGTTCAACTTTGCAAGGGGTTATGACATCACACACCCAGATCAGAACTGAACAGTCAGTGCCACATCAAGTGGAGGCTGGGTAAAGCAAACACCGGAGACATGGTATATAATTCAACTCTGAATGGCGGTCTTGGTGTGGACTCCAGTCTTAAAACCAACTTCTTTGGCCAAAGGACATAGTTATGGTTAAAAATTGAGCTTCTCTAAAGTATTTCTTTGGTATTTTCAAAATTCCACTGACTTTTCATTAAGACGTTGGGAGTCTGTGTCAATAAGTCCTTAAAAATATCAGAAAATCATTAAGGGATTCTTCACAATCTCTCAGAGGTGTTTTACGGTTTCTACCTTGAGACTTCCACATGGAATTACTCACAACTATCAGCCATCACACCAGGAGTTAATTTACTATTTCAGGTTTTCTTTATGTTCCTTTTTACATTTCAGTTTTAGTGTGATTCATAGTACGTTCATGCTTAAAGGCACCTACACCAGCCACCAGGCCATGAAATGTTTATTATAGACCTAAAGCTGGTCCAGCTAATAAATGAATAAATCAATGAATTAAAATTAGCTTGGATCAGTCACTGTGGTCTATCCTTGTAGAGAGTCTCTGGGCAGGCTTAACACAATGACGACAGAGCAGCGATGAGTCTGTAAACGTGTTGGTGGCTGCAGCTGAGGATTAATGGCCATTTGAGTCAGCCTTGGCATTGACAGTTAAAGATTCAGACTTTTTCTTTGAAAACTGAACAGAAGACGGCTCTCATATCATTTCTTCGGAAGGTAGATGTCTGCGCTGTTTTGTGGAGAGGCTGCAGCAAGTTTAATTTACTCTTTTACACGACACAATCTGTCACTGACTCGTTTTCGTAGCTCTGCATACGTCACCCTGCCTGTTGCTTTGATTGGTCATGGCCCTAACCAACTGTGTGCAAAGGCAGTGATAAGCATCGGTTCCCTCGGATGTGGAGGTCCTGTGGGTCCTTTTCAAACCACTACAATCACTCTAGATGTGGGGTCGGATCTATCAGGCTACATGGGATCATCCACAACCTGGGAATTGAGTTCAGGACTCCCACTGATTCATTGACATTGAGTTGCTATAGTTTTATTCATGCAGGGAAAAATATGTGCTGTATGAATATTATTAAACACTATAATATTACGAAGGTTATATAAATTCAGGTGTGGTATGTGGGATGAGAAGTGGCTTCAGTAATGTGCCTTTTTCTGGCATGTTGATTATGTTGAAGATACTTTTGGCTGCAAATGTGATAAATGATATTTAACTATATTTTTATGTGTTCTGGTGAGGTGACATTTGATGTGCCTCGTTGCTGCCTGAACTGTCTTGGCCAGGAGGAGCTGGCAAAATCTCAAGAGTCCTGTTCTAATAATTAAATTACAGTAAAATAGCACTTGATTCATCTTCAAACTCCTCAAAAGATATTATAACCCCTCCAAAAATATATATATTATGTTTTCTCATGATTCATTGCCGTCATTTATTTAAGTTTGTCCCTTCACAATGTCACCTATCTGTCCATGACATGAGCATCAAGAGACAGTATTCTGTTTTTGACCTCTGCACCTTTAACCCACTCACCATTTGATGTTTGGCTTTGGCTGTGCCGCATCAGTTTTAGAAGTCACAAAGAGCAAATAGAGGGATGACAGCAAATCCACAGAGGGAGGTTTGAGAGAGTGTGGCCCAAAAACTGCTGAGGACAGAGGAGCAAGAAGAGGGGAAGAGAACAGTTTGTCTTCACTGGAAGCACTTTAAAACCTTACAGTAAATAAGAACCCTCAATACAATTCTCTTTATCTTATTTTTTTGTTTTTTATGTGTGTGTGCTAATGAAAGTTGGTGTAGCTGATAAGAATATAACATCTTCAGACACTATTTACTTCCTCGTTTTGCCTTTCAATCAGAACGCTGACTTTGACTTTATCTCCCCGTTAACAGGAGTAGAGCTTTCAGCTCATTTTCAACATCACAAATCACTCTTAATTATCTTATGGATCCACAGCAAAGAGGAAATAATAATAACGAGGCATCTCACAATTTTTCCCTGCACTTTGCAAACAAGGTGAACACTCATTTTTCAGCCCCACATTTACATAAATTCTCTTCTTTTTTTTAAGTTGGCACTGCCAAAGGTGATAAAGTGCATGCAGCATCATGGAACAGAGTCATGGAGAGGGGAGGAGGAAAAAGAAAGTTTAAATAAATGAAGAATACACAATTTCTGCCTACGGTGTACGCAAAGGGGCAGTAAAAGGTGGTGAATAAAGGCTGTTAAGAGGAAGCACTGGTAGCAGGAAAAATCAAGAAGAAGTGATGCAGGAAAGGATCCCAGATCTTATTTTACCAAGATAATGAAGAGAGAGAGGACAGGCAGAGATAATTTGAGTGGGACAGATAGCAGAAGAAGCTGCAGGCGTGAGGCTGTAATGGACTTTTGAGTGGAGAAACAAGAGATAGATTTACGAGAAGAAAGGGATGAGTGCGGGGAAATACACAGATTGTGTAATAGAGTGTTAAATGGAGGGGGTAAATCTTGGCCCTGCCTCCGCCGCTTTTACAAAGCAGTCATGAAAACAGTGTTTAAATTTAATAGGCAGATGTAGTAGCAGTCACACACACTCACAAAGCCGGGACCACTCCAATATACGCTAAGCAGCCACAGCGTTAAAATAGTCTGGCTGAATTTATGTCCTCTTTGAGCAGAGAGGAACCAAAACAGCTCTGAGTCGTCAGTGCATCAACACAGGAGGTTTGAGTGCGTCTGGCACCAGAACTTTGGCTCCTGTGAGGTGGACCCCAGTGGATCAAGCTTGTTCTGTTGCTCACGTGAAAAAAGATTTTTAAAAAATCTGAAAAATTTTCAAAAACAAGCATGTTAACTATTATAATGAAATACAATCTTTAGACAGCTCTAAGGGCTGGGGGTTCAAAATCATCTAATTTCTTATGCTGCAAAAAAAAATAAAAAAAAATGAAATGTGTCTTGGATATATTAAAAAAAAGGGGGTGAGAGTACAATTACAGGTAGAGTCATAAAAACATAGTGTATTTAATATTTTGTAATCCCATATCAGCACAAACACAGATCAGATTCAAAAGTGGTTTCCAGGGATCACAAGAAAGACTTTCTACAGTGTTTCTGTTTGATATGCAGCCCAGTCATGAACAGCTTCTGCTGGTTAAGTAATGTTTTCTATAGACAACACCCGCTCACGTGCACCCTCACACACCCAGGACCACAGGACATCTCTCAGCTCTCACACATTATCCCACAAAAGCTCAAAGGCAGAAAACAGCCCATCTCATCCATTCTCATAAACATTCACAGGAAACGCACATCCCAGACTCGAGCTTAGCCTTGTCTGGTGCACTCATGGCCGGCTGTGGTTTAAAAGAGATGTATGAGAGAAGCAAGCTGTGTGGAGACCAGCATTTATCTACAACACCATCCCTCTAGTATGCAAGGAAAATAGTCGGGATGGCTCTCTTTCTTTGTACTGTTGTCTTCTTCCCCCGTCACCTCATATTAGGGTATAAAACTGAAAGTAGGCTATAAAGAAATGCATTGACATCCAAATATCATCCTGTTTGTACTTCTCTATCAGTGGTGAACAATGATGTCTTCCTCCCACTCTCTACAGTTTGAACACAGCGTGGTTGTTGTAAGAGTAACTGATAATTCTGTGGAAACTGTTTCTGGTTTTTCAAAAACAGCAACTGCTTAGAGTCACTCTTTTCTGTGCTGCAGAGCATAATAGGAACTGACCTTGGAGTCAAAGGTAGAAAATCTGAGCGTGATAAGATATGTGATGACGCACCCCAACCTCGCCAAGCCATCTTACAGGAATTAGAGTCAAAGTATTTAGACCTGCATTCTCATGGTGCTGATCCCAGACCCCACTTAAATAGGGAGAGTAGATTGAAGGATGAATAAAAAAACAGAGACAAAGAAGAGTGGAAGGTGCAGCACCTGTAGACCGAGATATGCCAAGGATCAGTGAGATCGAAGGGAGAGCACCTTTGAAGAGAACTAAATTGCAGAAGGTCCTGATGAATTGCCAGTGGAGGCATGAAAGTGTCCAGCAGAGATGGGAGTGCAGTATTTAACTAAATTGTTCAGCAGCAACTTGGAGAGTGAAAGAATGTCTGAGGGACAGAGGAAAAGTGCACTAGTTGTGATTTTTAAGAACAAGAGTGATGTCTAAAGTGTTTGCTTTGAGAATGACAGGGAAGGTTGAACTGTGTCTTTGTAGAGTTAGAAAAAGGGGGTGACTATGGTATTGCATAAGGAAGTCTGAGGGGGGAGAAAATATGTTAGAGTGGTGCAGGACATGCATGAGGACAGCCTGACAGCAGTGCGGTGTGTAGTAGGAACAACAGAGGGGTTTCAAGTGGAAATGAGACTGCAACCCGGAGCCACTTCTCGTTTGCCTTAGTAACAGATGGGTTAACAGAAGAGGGCAGACAGGAGTCTGCTTGGACTGTGATATTTACAGATGCAATTGTGATCTGTAGTGAGAGTGGAGAGGAGGTGGAAGGAAACCTGGAGGGGTGGAGACGGGCCCTAGAGAGAAGAAATGAAAGTCAGTCACAGCGAGAAATAAACTGACTTTACATAAAAGGGAAGAAGATGCAGGGAGTACATGTGGGCATCTTGCTTTAGGTGTTACCAGACTCACATCAACTAGTTCAGCGTAATGGAATTCCATATGCAGGATTAAATCCTAAACTGGATATTTTATTAACTACTTTTATTTTTAATGGCATATTTCTGCATTAAGGTGTTAATATTTTATCAGGGTACATTTAGTAGCTGTTTTATGCTTCCATTATTTTAAATCAGCTAAAAGACTTTGCCAAGTTGTCAAGGTTATTGTCATTCCCAGACTAAGCTCCAGTCCTTCAGGCTTTTCTTTCCCAACCTCATCTTCGGTTATGTTGTACGTGACAAATCATTTTTTTCTTTTAATTATTTTTTGACTAATTCCAGTGTTTTTGTTGTTTTTTTGTTGTTTTTTTTTATTGGTGTATGGATAAAACGTACATTTGAGTATTCCACAAAAATATTTCCACTATTTCGTTCAAGCTCCCTGTTACTCAACAGTCAGCTTCCGTCTCACACACACACACACACACACACACACACACACACACACACACACACACACACACACACACACACACACACACACACACACAGTGGTGAGTCTCAGTGTGTCAGTAACCCAGACATTTGGCATCTTTCACATCAGGGTGCAAGCGCTTTCTTTCCCTATATTCTCCTCATCACACAGAGAGAAGAAGAGAAGGATGGAGAAAGGAAAGCGGGGCAAGGCAGAAGGTCAACGGAAGAGAGAGATAGATGGGGCATAATGATGATCCAAATAACAAAGATGGACGTTGCAGAAGGAGGTGGTAAAAGATAGGAAGGAAAAGACTGGGGCTCACGTCCATAGGATGAGGCGCTGAAGTAGGTGATGGAGATTAAAAAGCACTAACAGATGAGAAAGTGGAGTTTCACTTCAGAGCAGGGATCTCCATTTCAGCCTCGTCTTTCCATCTGTTTCTTCTCCTGCATCTCATTTTTATCAAGCTGAATGTTGATATGACTTGTATAAATACATTTTTTCAACAGGATATTTCTATTGGTAGTCTGCCCTTATCAAAAAAATACAAAATAAAAAACATTCAAAGATGCTCAGTTTTTTCTCCTTCTGCAGAACCCGACCTGCGTCATTCCCTCACCATCATTATCAGACCGTGAACTTCAGCAATCCCTCAACAATAAGACCAACACATTCTCATTTTCAACTCATCCCGTCTGGAACTGTTGAGGTGGCCTTCACAGCAGTTCACAAAGAGCTGGTTGTGCTTTAATTTCATTCGCTGACGTACATGTGACCTACATGTACAGTTACGTGAACACACATCAGTTGTCATCCTCCTGCAGACGACACGGATGTACCGGCAGTGCCAACAGTGAGCGCTCACAAGAAACCTCTTTCACTCTGGCTTACAAAGGAGTGACATAGAAGTTACAAAACACTCAAAAAAAAGGAGGAGGATAGTCACATGAGCCAAAGCATGGGGCTTGTATATGAGTCCATTATCTTTTTACGTTTTTTTACTTCATTCTCGTTCTTTTACTCCACAACTGTACTGCTACAGAGTGTACTAAATGTACTGACTTGATGGTCTCTGATAATAGGTTGTTTGTCCCTGTTCATATTGATCAAACACCACCTCTTAAGATGACAGCTGGACGAGGACTGAGTATATTACACTTCAAGTCAGTTTTGAACCCTTCATTAAAAGTGTAATATTGAACCTTTTAAGATAACTTCATGGTTGGTAGAGGGTGGTGTGTGTGTGTGTGTGTGTGTGTGTGTGTGTGTGTGTGTGTGTGTGTGTGTGTGTGTGTGTGTGTGTGTGTGTGTGTGTGTGTGTGTGTGTGTGTGTAGCTGGTTCTGTTTCCACAGAGCTGAATTGGTGCTTAGACATTTAAGACTTTTTACACTTTTTACACTCCTCCATTCGCATCTATTGACAGCAGTTTGCGTTGCATTGGTAGTCCACTTGGATGGTCTTATACCAAGATGGTAGCAACCAGATACACGTGCCTGTACAAACAGTACTTTTAATACACCCTTTGTTCACCCAAAAAAAAAAAAAAGAAAAAAAGAAAAAGGGGAAATGAGTGATTTGTTTGTAGGGGTATGTGGTGGTGGGGTGTGTTTTAGGCTCACCTGTAGGGGGAGCTGTGGAGCAGCAGTCCTGGTGATTGGCAGCAGAGTGGAGCAGCTGCATCCTCTGTGTTAATCATCACCTCTCTTTTAAAACAGTGGCAGTTGGAGACTGGGGAGCGAGATGGACTATCTGTGGCCAGTCTACCTGTGTATTGAAAAGAGAACACAGCAATGAACTATTAAAGCGGCTTCTGTTGCATTGTCTGTGCTGCCAAGGACCTTGAATGGCTGGCATCAGCCATAGCACAGGTGTCGAATTCCAGTCCTTGAGGGACACTGTTATACATGTTTGAGATGTTTCCATGCTTCAACACACCTGATTCAAATTAATAGAACATGAGCTTGTCATCAAGGTCTGCACAGGCCTGTTAATGGCACACTCATTTGTATCAGGGTGTGCTGAAGCAGAGTAACATCTAAAACATGCAGGACAGCGGCCCTTGAGGGCTGGAGCTTGACAGCCCTGTGCAACAGGATCATATGCACACTATGACTTAAGACTTAAGTGAATGATATTGTTTAGTCCTGTGCGTACTCCATCAGAACAGAAACCTTGAGGTAAACTACCACATTTCTCTGTTCTGATCTACTTTCTAAGTCTCTCTAAGTCCCAACATAAAAATGCCACTCAGTGAAAAGTGAATATGGCAGCTCAAGCCTCTCTAGGCTCTGTTCCCTGGACCCCTTCCCCACCTCTCCATCCACAGCGGACCAAAGACCACGCCCCACATCAGTACTCTATCAGAGGAGAACCAAGAAGTGAAGACGGTACAGACTGGTTATTAAATGCATAAAAAGACAAACAAGGTTCCTTACTGTTCCGTGTATAAGTGGTTTGGGAGATAATTTGGACAAGAGACTGGTTTGGTTAAATGGTTTAGCCTACAGGTATCTTTAGGAGAACAATGAAATGGTCCGTCATGGCACACTATAGATCAGAGCAAAAAGGTTTATTTAGGACAAAAGTTACAACAATTGTTTGATACAGGTACAACTGGTAAACAAAAAACAAAATCAAATACTTTTATAGATAAATGCATTTTAGTATTATTTTGTCTATACTATAAAAGCCATCCATCAGTAGGAGCAAAACAAGTTTCTCAAACACCCTCTATATGTATTAAATCTGCCTTCTGTATATAAACGTGTAAAAATGCAGACTAAATTAGTTTTTTCTTTTTTTAAATCTGGCCATTTATTAATTCAGTTTTGAGTCTCATTATTTCAGAGCCCTGCTATGCTTCCTGTTTATCAAAAGTTGCTCAAATCTTTGTGGCTCCAGACAGCCCAGTGAACAGGAAACCAGCGTCGAGATGATGGAGACGTTCACTTACTGCTTATGAAAATTGGAACTTGTGAGATCACCTTGACCTTTGCATGCCAGCTGTCTGCTGAGTCTCGTCTCCAAAATCAGCCCTGCAGATAAATAAATTCAACAGTAGCTGCCAACACGTTTGTGTATCATGATGTAAAACA
This sequence comes from Xenentodon cancila, assembly GCA_014839995.1. NCBI lineage: Eukaryota > Metazoa > Chordata > Actinopteri > Beloniformes > Belonidae > Xenentodon > Xenentodon cancila. Next base: position 9,092,984 of record CM026199.1, read on the forward strand.
TTGACTGCCTTCCTCAGAAATGAGGAAGTTTAATTTGAAGTGATATGCTGTCCAAGACAAGACAGAAAGCAGATGCACACATAGAGATTTCGGCAGCTTTCTGCCAACTTCTGGCTCCCCTTCACACACACACACACACACACACACACACACACACACACACACACAGAGAGAGAGAGAGAGCTTCAGGTGACAGAGATTAATAGCCTCACTGACTGACAGAGTAACTTCCACTTCCTTTGTGTCACTGTCAGCCAGCGGCCGCATGCGTGTCCCGGTTTGTGTGTGCGTGCACCTGAATGAAGCCATTATTAGAAGTATAATTGCAGAGACATTTAAAGTGTTTCCCCTCAAGGACTCTGCCAGCTTCCAATAAAGTTTTGATACCGCAGGAGAGATGGAGCGAGTGCAGAGTGCGACAGAGAGGACAGGAGGTAGGCGCAACGGCAGATGAGTGTGTTGGAAGCGGGAGTGTGGTGTCCCGGCTGATTTCAAATCTGTTGTGTTCATATTTAGGCCTCCAAGCATTAATGCTTCTTTTTAATATTTATCATTATTATTTATAATGTTTGTGTTCATTTTTTTTCCATTGTTATTGATTTATTCCAGATAAATCTAAATATTTAGTCATTTGTGACTTTATGACATGATACGAGATAATGAACACTCCCCAGACCCAAACGCTTGAGATAATGCCCTTTATCACCAAACAGCAATAATCAAGATTATATTTTGATGATTATCTCAAACCTCAACTCTCAAATGTTATTTCAAACAGGTGATGTGAGTAGGTTGATGAGAAAACAGAGCCCATGACAGAGTGAGGTCTTGAGGAGAAAAAATGAACTTACAATTTCACCGTATGGAGGATGGAGTTTAGGCAAAAGGCTGTTCCTGAGTCTACTTGTCCGGGTGCGTACAGTCCTGTAGCCCCCGCCAACGGGTTGAAGAGGCGAAATCCGGGATGGGTGTTGTCCTTTGTGATGTCCGTGATGTTCCTGGCTCTGCTCAGGCAGCGGGAGTTGTAGAGGTGAGCTTAGGAGGGAAAACGGCAGCCGATAGGATCAAGGAGTAAGATTGTAGGAGAAAATATCCCAGAACTAAGATTCTCATAGTTTGGGGTTTTATTCACATTACGTTGTGGTAAATTGATGCTATAGAGTTGACAAAGAGGGACTGCGTTTTCTTATCGTTTCTTACACGAGGGTAAACTAACTCACTTGCTCTACACAGCTACACTGCTGCTGGAGCGTTGAGTATGATTTTAATTTTTGGCTTCACATTACACATTTCTCCTTTAAAGGTGCAAAAAGCTATGCAGACTGCTATCAGACACAAGTTCAAAAGTCAGTGTCTCTGACGTCATAGGGCTGTGTCGGTACCACTGGGGTTATATTGTCTAAAAAAGAACTAGTTAAAGTAAATGTAGTAGTTTACCCTCAATAGTATAATATAGCTGTGAGCAGTGCATGCTTGTAAGTCAATATTTCATGTATTACATGAGAATCGCAGCTGTTACAGGATAATTTGAAGAGGTGAGGGAATAAGAGTCTGCCAGTGACAGCATGTGTGTATTTTTTAATAAACATCTATTCACTCTTGACTCCTAAGGGCGATGTTGTTATGTATTTTCACTGTTTAGAGTCAAATATGAAGTCAGCATACAACATCCAGTGAAAGATGAAGAGTGAAATCGAAGGCAGAGGAGAGGAGGAAAGGTGGTTACGGGTGTAGTGAATCTCTGAGGATGGAGGGTTTTTATTAAAAACAGATGTGAAGACTACATGACAACTATTCTTCATCTCATTGCCGCTCTCCTCTCCCTCCTCGCTGGCTCTGAGCCTGTCCTCACCGCTGGGATTGTCATATCAAGAATGCATGGATTGTACCTGAGGAGTTTACCGAACTAAACAGCTCAGAGCGCAGATTGTCCATTTAGATTTAAAGCAGTGAGAACACAACATGCAACACCTCCATCTCTCCATTTGACTCTTACTCTTCTTTGACAACCTTTGTTTTTCTTGTCTCTATTACGAAAAAAGAATAAAAACCCACCTGTTTCTTTGTAAAAAGTTTGTCAAATATCTAACTGTTAGACTGTTTTTAACTGAGATAGACATTCTGGGGTGAACCTTGCCTGAAGACTCGTCAGTGTTGACGTTTAGATAAAGATTTCTGGGATCCGTTGAACACTGTCCGTTATCATCCTCTTTGTGTCTATCCCTGAGTTATCACAACTGTGTTTCAAGTCTACCACTAACATCCAACGCTTTACTTCCCGTTTACACTGGCATGTTCATGGCAACTGTGCTTTAAAGAAGACAAACTCTGCCCTTATTAAAAGTTAACACAATTTCCTGAGATTTTAATCAAATACTGCAACATATTCTTGTAAAAATATGGTAAGAACACAGAAGAACACATCTCCCTTTGAAACCACTTCATTTCAGCTCTATCTAATGGAGGTGCTTTTAAGGGGTGGAGTTTGTGCCTCAATCTACTCCACCCCCATCTTCTAAGGTTTGTTGTATGCCGATCCACAGTGTCCTCTGCACCTGCTGGCCGTTCACCCTGGAAATCAAAGTCGAATCCAGAGGAACTGGAGTCATTTGTATCAAATATGAGCAGAATTAGGATGGCTGAAGCAGGAAAGAAGCATTCAGCTGAAATCCATAAAGTCTGCTGAGTGGTTGTCATTAGTGCGTAATTCATGTTTTGCTATGAGACCATAGTTGGAAAGAAATATTGACACAAGACATTTAAGCTTGTGATGGAAATATCATACTCAAATATCACACTGACCTTCAGCAACACTTTCATTGCTACATCTTCCTTTGTTTTTCTACGATGACAGAGCACGGGTGGAGGAAAAAGTGAATGAAATGGAGGACTGAGTGAAGCTGTTTTAAAAATAAGGAGATGGATGAAGGCAACAAACATCAGTGAGATCAGGGGGTTTTGTTTTTGTTTATTATTATTCTAATTTCCTCCGAGCAATCCAGAGTGTCATTAACAACATTAAAAGCTCATTTCCACTTTTCCCAAACTCCTCCTTCTCTTTGTTGATGACATGCCTTTCTTGTTTCCTTAGATAATCATTCGTGGTCACCTGTTATTTTTCCCATGTAAAACTTGTCATGACCAGAATATAACTGAAGACTCCTATTTTGTGATACCTGCACAAATAGCTTTTTTTGTGTTGATATAAACCTCGTGTTTGTCTGTTTGTCCATCAAAGGAACTGATATGAAGTAATGATAATGTTAAATTAATTGGTTTTAAATGACACCTCATTTTTTGTTTTGTTTGTGTTTGTGCTCTTGTTGGTTTTCAAAGAGAAGCCGCTTCTTTTTTTTCAAAGTTTTTTTTATGTTCTTTAAATGCTCTGTTTTCCTATTTATAATTTTATGGCTTTTCCCGTTGAATAATGTTATTTTCATTTTCTAGTCTTATTAATAGCAAATTAATAAATGCTAACAGACCAATGTCTGGGAATGGTTATTAAAGCATATTATCTTTTAAACAACCATTCAGCTTTAACTTTAAATGACATTTGAGATAATGAACATCCTTCAATCGTGTAAGCAAACAATTAGTTATTAATCACAGACTACATGATCAACTGCTCATAGAAAAAAATGTTCCTTGTGATGTAACTGTTTGCAACAGTGATTTCATAGAAGGCTTCAGAGTAACAAATTGTTTCTTGTTGCCAAGTAAATGTCTTGTTTTTTCTTTGTTTCTTCATTTGATCTGTTTTGATTCCTTGACAGCTGAATTGGATGTGATGACAGCTGGTGGTGTGCGTTTCACTGTGTGTGTCATCTATAATTGGTAATCTGTGATTTTCATGTTTAGAGGCTCAAAAACCAGCAACAGCAATCTCTCAGCACTCAGTCAAAGAGTCAAATCATCAAGACTTTTATTTTAAGATGGAAGAAGTAAGAGGGAAAAAGGAATAGTGCTAATTGATCAAACCTACACTCAATGTAATTGGCATGAGGCAGGGATTGTCCGTCCCTATTACTCTCTAATTCATACAAGCAAGCAGAATGGCTAATTAAAGGAGAGATAGATTGGAAGAAAATCAGACAGGCAGGAATACCAGTGGGATAAAGGAGACTTTTGACTTCATAAAGAAAAGCCAGCAAATTGACCTCCTGAATGAGGGAAGTATTTCATTACACATCTCCTGGGTATGAGGGTAATAGGGCTAAAGATAGGGGCACTCGCTACAGGATTAAAAGACACACCAGCAAGATGGAGACAATAAAGATGAATACTGTGCAGCACTGCAGTAACAATGTTGTTAAAAAAAAGGTTTGAATCCATTTTCTACAAATAACACTCTTTGAGAGTATATGGATGAGACAAGACGCAACACCGGAACCACATTGCAGGACTGTTGATAAAATATTTAGGCATTTTGTCTCTTTTTTCTCAGAAAGCTTTGAAACATTTTCTTTTCTAAATTTCTCTGTATGAATGAATGAATGGGTAGTCCTCAACACAGTCAAAATAATCACCAGGTCAAGGTTGTTGGTACCTGAATGCTGATGGGCAGCGAGAGAGAGAGAGAGAGAGAGAGAGAGAGAGAGAGAGAGAGAGAGAGAGAGAGAGAGAGAGAGAGAGAGAGAGAGAGAGAGGAGAGAGAGAGAGAGAGAGAGAGAGAGAGAGAGAGAGACAGACCCTGGAAGGAGCTGGCAGGTACCAGCAGACCAAGCAGATGTAGCTTTGGCAATTACCGGGGCAGAAACTTGGATATTGGAAAAGTTGGGTGAGGCCACGGAAAGTAATTATTCAGTTTGCTCCATGAAGATTCTTGAAAAAAATAGCAGAGAAAGCAGTACTTCACAAACAGCATGTACAATGAAGATGCATTTCTTGACTTCAGCCAGGGACGTTGTCAGGCTGTGGCCTGTTTAATTACCTCCGCAGGAACCGGAGGTAATTAAAAAGCTACGCAGTGGCAGGGCTCCAGGGTGGCTGAAATCTGCTCTGAGTTCCTCGTGGCCCTGGATCTAGTCTCTCTGGATTTGCAGACTGGGTTGGTGGTCCCCATTTTTAAGAAGGGGAACTGGAGGGTCTGTTCCAGTTACAGAGAAGGTTAGTTCCAGTTACATTTCTCTACGGGTGCCAGAGTAAAAAGTCCACTCAGTAGTCAAAACTCAGATATCGGAAGAACAATAATGGCTCCATCCTGACTGTGCAACATGAACCAGGTTGCTACCCCTACTAGGGTCCTAGATGAGTCTTGACAGTTTGCCCAACCAGTTCATATGTGCTTTGTAGACATGGAGGCACCGTGAGGTTTGGTGTGGTGTTCCAGGAGTATGGGGTACCACAGACCATTCAGCTACTATACGAATGGAGCGAGAGTTTGGGCTGCATTGCCGGTGGTAAGTCGGATTTGAGTCGGGCTCCCTCAAGGCTGCTGTTTGTCATCAATTCTGTGCGTAACCTTTATGGACAGAGTTTCTAAGCACACTGTCTGTGGTGTCTGGATTTCCTCTGTGTTTTTATGAATGATGCGGTCCTTTTGGTCTCATTGGGTGGACAGCTTCAGCTCTCACTGAAGCAGTTTGCAACTAAGTAAGAATCAGCAGGGATGAGAATCAGCATGTCCAAACTTAAGACCATGGTTATCAGTCAGAAAGAGTTGGAATGGCCTCTCCAGGCCTGTGGCACATTGAAGGTGAGGTAGTAATGCCTAACTTGGTATGATATTAAACTTAAGTTTCATGAGAACGAGGTCTTTGTTTTCCATCCAGCTGTTTTCATCTGCATTTTCAGTTTCTACATTAAAAAAAAAAAGCACTGATTGGAAACGAATTATAAGGTTATAAGGTTATCCAACTGGATTGGATATGTGTCCGTGCTATGAACCCCAGAAGAAAAAGAGTAAAAGATAAATTTGGGTTGGATTTGGGTAGATTTTGAAGTAATTATTTGACAGACAACAGTAACAGAATATTTTCATTTAGTTATTTCCAAACCACTGTATTTTAGAAGAAAACAATAATAATAAACTATACATGCATATAGCACTTTTCTTTACTTTGTTACAACGTGCTTAACATAGCAGCAAGTAATTTTATCAAATCCATTCATTTCAGCTTTAACAGTTAAATAATGCATTTGTTTTAATACCTTTGCCTAAAAACCCGCTGAATGGTTTAATTCTTTAACTCTCTGTTATCTAAAGTAAACATAGTCTCTATGTACAGTATTTTTACAGGACTTTTCTCTTTTCAGCTATAACTTTACACATTTCCTGAGGTCTTGTGTCAACTTCTTAAAAATGGGTTTAATAAGGCATGATATTAAACTATAATAATAAATACTAGGGCATATACATGAATTCCTTTAAGGCATGAAAGTAAATCAGTAAACATGTGAATAAGCTTCATGTGCACACTTTGAATAAACCCTCGGATCCAAAATAGCATCGTTTTGGATCAATAATTGGTTAATGCAAACAGGAGAGCAGAGTCTTTTTTATTACTTAACAACTACATGTTTTCACCACCTACCAAAGTGTTTTGGATCTTTGAAACCAGCCCAAACTGCAGAGGGCTTCAGCGGGGCCTTTAGTGCGCTGATGGTTGGTCTACACAGGCTGCAGAAGTGAAAGAGAATTTTTGATGTGTTGTCTTTGCCAAAGTAAAGGTTAAGTTTAAAAAAAAAAGAAAGTCTCCCAAAGATGACAGTTTGAAAAACTGTATGTTTTTTTTTAGCTGGCTGAGGTCATCAGTCAGTTCTGAATTTTTTATAGCTCAGCTGAATGACCTGCTGCTTTCACCACCATCTCACACACAATGAACAACAGTCAGAAACGGCAGAGCGCAGCACACACACACTCACCTGCCCACATACTGACTGGAGATGGGCCCTAAGTGAAGATGGACACATTCACACACTGGACTACTGTTACCTTTACACACACGCAGTCCCTGGCCTCGCCAGCTCCTCACACACACACACGCGGTATACGCCCGGAGTGAACTGTGCAGGGTTCAAAGGTCAGAGCGTCAGGGTTGAGAGGTGACCAGCGTCCAGGTGTGCTCTTCCAATTATCAGCGGCTGCTGCCTCTGCAAAGTGCACACACACAAGCACACACTCATCCAGCTCCACGCCCCCCCACTACACACTCACGCAATTAAAGCACCTCGCCGCTCTGGCACCTGAGGCCAGATGCAGAAAACACTGTCAATGTGTGTTTAAACTAACACAGTTCTGCCAGATTAGAAAAGTTTAACATCATAAAATCTTACACATATGGACAGGCATATGTTTGACTGCCATTTATGAACATGGGTGGATGCAGACACCCACCTGCTTAGTCATTTGCATATATAGACGTTACTATTGTGAGATATTAGCCATCAGGAGTTATTCCTGGGAGTGGTTTTTCCCGTCTCGTTCCCTCTTTGTGCTGCTCAGTATTTGATGTCCCAGTTTTGACAGGCTTTTATGTTGAAATTTCCTCTCCAACATCTTCAGGTGTAGCCTCCTGTACCAAGTAAGTCTTCAGAAATGCTGTGATGTGTCTCTGCTTGTAAACTTGAAGCTTCGTCCTGGTCTTTTTATCCTCGCTGCTGTCTGATACTGACACCGTTCACACTGTTCTCATCTGAATACTGCGGCTGTCTAACAGTAAATATCTCCAGGTCAATCTCTGTTCCAAGCTAGATCTACACCTCCCCAAAGGTTCCCGGTCACTGTTTTTTCATTGTCTCCTCTTTTGTTTCTTTTACCTGTCATGTGGAAACTTTGGCTTCCACTATACATTTTGTGGCGCTTTGAAACACATTCCACTGCTTCTTGCTTATGCAATGTATATGAATGTAGGATGAGATAACAACTGCTTACAGTTCTTTTACATCCTAATTAGTTTAAAGATGCTGAATCTGTGGAAGTAATGCACACGTGCTTTGTGCCTGGCTGCACTGACCATTAGCCCATCTATCCTAAAGCACTGACAACAATGAGGTTTAAGAGGTCCTGGGAGTTTTTACGTCACATACGGGTTAAACTCAAGTGACACAGATACGAGTAAACGTGCATGCTCAAACTCGACCTCTTCAACGATTCACAATTCCTATTTAGAATAACATGCATGTTTTTGGACTGTGGAAAGAAGCTGGGAAGGGAGTAATTAGAAAAAAAACCACCCTAAAAAAAAATAAGTTATTACAAAAATCTGATTAATATTAGGAGAGTTGACTTGCTGTTATATGTTTTTTTTTTTTTTTTGTTTGTTTGTTTTTAATGAATATAAGGCTTACTGGGAATACTGTCTGGCTTTGAAAACATTAAAACTACGAGGATAAAGTTTGATGGCTGTTGAAAGACAAGAGCTGGTGATTGAATAAATATGTAAGAGGCAGTAGAAGTAGAGATGGAGGTGAGCGGGAGAAGAAGTGTAAAACAAACAGGGGGAGTAATAACAGGAGCTGAACGAATGCGCATTGTGTGGGATGAAAAGAAATCTGGAGATGGAGGCAGATCAAAGCACAGACCGGCGATGAGTAAAATGTTGAGATAAAACTGCAAACTGAGAAAAGGCCATCTTCCTGCTATGGGGTGAGAGGTTAAGATTGCAAATACGTTTCCTTCTGGACGGAAAAATGAGCTCCTCACTTGGCAGCAGGCAAACGCAGTCCGGAGAGGGCTGATCCCAAAAAGAGCATTTAACGACTTCCAGGAAAGGGCTGGACTCAGTTTTATTGTCTTTTCTTTTTTCCTTTTCTGTAAGTGTGAGACTAAAGATTTCAGTCAAACTAAATTTGAGTGAGGGGTCTGGAAAACCCAGAAGGGAAGCTGATTATAAGCACTTGAATATTTCGCACAGTTAAATTACATAAAATGATTTTATTTATGTTCAATTCACTGAGCACAGGTGCAGAAAACTGGTACATTTCTGAAGACAGCAGCAGTAAAGAAGGTACAGAAATGAACGACTCCACCCCCTAAAACCTGCATCTATGAACAGAGAAATATATACATGTGGTAGAAGGAGCTGTGATAATTTGACCAAAGTGTGATCCTGAAATATCATTAAGAGCTCAAAAAAGTGCTGTCAGAGTGGACTAAGCTGGTAGCAGAGGAAAGGAAAACTTAAAAGTCTTGCTTCCATCCTCATCCTGAAGATTGAAAACACAAATAAGCCAGCACATATGGGAAATGTGATCTCTTTTGGTGGTAATAGTCATTACTACTAAATTGTGGACCAAGTGATTTTGAGGAAAATATTTGAACACCTAGATTTTTAGAAGACCAGCTTACAGGTGATGAATCTGTTTATCAGTATGTTAGAAATAACGCTCCTGGTGTTGATCATTTCTTGTTGGTAAGTAAGGCCACCCCAGAGACTAGTTTGATATAAGAATTAAAAACAATTCTGCTCAAAAATAAGTGTTCCTCCCACTAGGACGGGAAGCAAGTAACTAAACCTCACCCAAATGTCACGCAACACTGTAGCTCATGAAATTATTCTTAAAAAAAAAAATAACTTAAAATAAAAGATAACACGTTCGTGGTCTCGGACACAACTTTACTCACTGGACCCGGTCCAGGATTTTCAATGTGAGTTTCATTTTTTCTGTCATTTTGTTGTAAGTTAAAAGAGATTATTTTGGTGTCTACTCATTTAATGTTTCATGAAAATATCATGAATATGGAATCACAAAGCTGTCTGCAACCAACAAGAAGCTCCCATAAAACTGTAATGGGAGCAGCAGAATAATGTAAAATGATAAATTAAGCCTGGCACTGCAGCACACATTAATGTGAAATTGAATCAAAATTACAGCTTCACCATTCAAGGGTAGATGTTTTCAGAGACACCAATGTGTTTGGTCTAAATTGGTCCGCATTTACCCTGATGCGCCAGATGTTTTGTTTCACACAAACATTTGTGGTGCTCCGAAAAAAAACAACTTTTTGTTGTGGTCATAAACACAGCTTGGAGCCTGAGAAGATTTATTCCTTTGTGTTTCCACTAATCTGACAAGGTTTCAGCTGCTGCAAAAGGTTTGTCCATGTCTATGTCCAAAATCACTCATTACTTACTCCAAAGTCCACTAAACAATCAGTCATCTAATGTTTTCCGATAATGCAATAAATACTGTGTAGTTGGCTCTATGCATATATGAGATGTATTGTAGAACTGGTGGTTACCAAGACAACAAATACATACACCTTTTGTCGATTCCCCAGTTAAACGTCTAAAATGTTGTCAAAAATGGCATTGATTGGGCACAAAAATGTATAGTTGTGTGACATCTGAATAGTGAATAGTCTTCTTATAATATCACCAAGTTGCAGTATATGAAGATTAAAAAGTGTAGGGCCCAAAATTGAACCTTGTGAAACTCCATAATTCATTTGATATCTTTTAGAAGATCATTTATTGATGCGTCAAAGAAATTCTCAATGGGATCAGTTTCAAACCAATAAGAGTGTGTGAAGTCTGGCTAGAAGAGTGGAGTAGTCAGTTGTGTCAAAGGCTGCTCTTCAGATCACTTACGACTGCCATATAGGGACCTTGGTGCCATATGTAGGCACTGACTGACAATGACTGACCTGTTAATGTATACTGCATCTTACACTATGGATCGACTGACACAGAAAAGGGATGAAGTGGTCTATATTTGACAGCATACCTTCTCACTTACTACCTCCTAACTTCCAGGTTTCTTGGGTAGACAGATACAGGATTAAAAGCAATGCAGGTAAAAAGTAGTTAACACAAAGATGCACACACATACAAGACCCTTGTGGATATAAGATTTTCAAGGACCCAAGGATAAAAAAAATTAGAGGGACGTGTAATTCAGCATTCCCAGATTCTTCTGCCTGGCTTTGTGATAAATTCTGCTGCAGATATTGAACGGCTCCTCAGCGGTAGATTGAACATAAACTTCAAAAATGCTTAACTTTCTTAACAAGAGATACTTCTAAATGTGCCACATATAAAAACAACAAGATGCTGGGTAAATATACATGAAATGCAATGATTTGCAAAACTCATACATCCATATTTTACTCACTGGAGAACATAGAAAATGTACCAAATGCTAAAACAGACATATTTTACCATTTCATGAAAATACTAGGTAATTTTCCATTTGATGGCTGCCAACATGTGGCGAAAAAAAGTTAGAACATGGGCAACAATGGCCTAGAAAAAGAAGACGGACTAAAAAGTCACATGACTGTATAAAAAGAGGTTAATAACAGCAGCAGAGTCTAAGAAGTAAAGATAGGCAGAGGATCACCAGCCTGCATCAAAGTTGAGTCCAAACATTGTGAGGCGACTTCAGGAGAATGTGCATCACTGTTAAGATTCTGAGAATCTGAAGGAGTTTCTGAGCACATGGGACAAAGCAAATCCATAATGACCGCTCCTGTTTGACGGGGCCACGTGGCAGGAACATAGTCTTCAAATATAAGATTAGCCTTTGTTGATTTGTCTTCACTTTGGCCTTTGTAACTGTGCCACAGTTCCCTGTCATGCACATTAAATCTAGGGTTAGGGTTAGGCCAGGTAGTGAAAACCACCAATAACCATTCACACTAACGTTTCAAGCAACACCTTCTGCTGTGCCCAGAACATGCAATAATAGTTTACTTTGTTTTTGCTGCTGCATTTTGTTCAAATTTTTGTCATATAAACAATAACAATAGTGGGATATGACACATGTGGGAGAATTGGAAAGGATCAGATCATTTTTTATTATTTACCCTTATGCATAAAACCTAGAAGATGGCATTCTTTCTATTCCATTTTTATTCTTAATGCCAATGAAGAACATAAACAACTTCAGAACACTCTCTCTCTCTCACACACACACACACACACACACACACACACACACACACACACACACACACACACACACACAAGCACCACAATGCTCTGTAGGTCTTTACTTAATGAGCTTCAGATGCAGCTCAGCCCCACTGAGCTGAAAGGGGAGAGAACGATGGATGCATTAGAGAGGAAATGAGGGAGGAGAAGAGCGAGACAGGGAGGGAAGGAGAGAAAGGAGCAGAAAAGAAGTGCAAATGGGGAAAAAGGAAATAGGTGAGACTGAAAGAGAAGGATGTGACCTGATAAGTTTTCGCCACATTTTAACGTGTTGGTTTTTGTGTTGTTGCTTTCTGTTTTGTGCAGTTCGAACGTTTCGCGTGAACCTAGATCTGAAAAGCAATATGAGCTCTGCTAAAGTTCAGGTCAGCTCAAACTGTACATGATATAATGTGTCAAACGTATGACGAACAATGACGACGGAGAATCAGAAAAGGATGAACGCAGATGTTATGAGGTAAGGTTACCAGGACCCAAACGCAGGAGACTGAGGCAGCAGGAGTTCCAAAACTAAAAGGCATTTATTTAACAAAAAGCACTGCTAGGCAGGAATCCACAGGCATACAAACCAAAAGCACAGATTTGACAGAACCAGGAACAAACCGCAAACGAACCAGCAGGGAGGAAGGGAAAGACAAGACAATATATAGAGACAAGACGCAGATGAACTATCAGGGGAGATTGAAGATGAAAGAAGAAGAAGAAAGTAAACAAGATATAACCCAAAAGAAACCAAAGTTTCAAAATAAAACAGGAAACAGATCACCAGATCAAACCTAAAGAACCAGGTAAAAAAAAAACCTTACAGAAAACCCAAACCATGACAGCAGACCACCGAGCAGCTGGAACCTTGTAAATGAACTTTTATGAGGGTGTCGCTGGCATCAAATGCCAGCTTTGTTTATCATTTATTTTTTAATTACAATGAAATTGGTCTGCAAAGATCTTGATAATCGCTTCATTTGTGAGTTAGATTTCTCGGAAAGATTCAAAACAAATGCATTTTTCAGATATTAAAAAATCTATTATATTAATATTTAAAACACACTTACGTTTTCTTTTTTTCGGACACATGTTTTCATTTGCCTTTACATCCTTTGACTGTCATCTTTAATAATGTGTCCAATAAAAAGGAGAGAAAACAAAAAGTGATTTGAGTTTATTTTTAAATTGAAGGGTTTTTTTTATGAATAAGCTTAAAAAATGTAAAATCTGAAATTAGATTTGTTTTAGAGATACCAGCTTTAAAAGTTCAAAATTGTTGTTTTTTTCATATTTGTAAAAATAAAATGCCTTATGGTTGAGAAAAATTGATATTTGCCAAACCCCTGAAGATGCAGGGGATAGAATCGTAGGATGAATGTAGCTCACTTTTTTACTTTGTTTATGCCTAGTCGAGTCATGTTTTTAATTTTGAAAGGGAAGTCATTTTTATCATTGTTTGCAGTAGCTGTTGATGTGTCCCGGGTTCCTCGTCTTTCAATCTAACTTCTATCTCCAGACTGCTGCTGGATTGGTTGGCAGCCGTGACATGTTCCAGTGCTCACGTGGATGTTGTGTTTCACCACAGCCTTCTCTTTTTCTGGCCTGCCTTCTTTCTTTGTTTGTCTTTGCTCGACTCTGCATCAAAAACAGACAAACACACACAGACTCACACTTACAACCCCCCTTCATCCCATGTGCTGGTCCTGGGTACCGCTCCAATTACCTGGTGGCTGCAGTAGAAGGGTCCTAAATAGGCTGCAGCACTGAACAGGCATGTCTGAAAAGGATTGCTCAGTGGGAGGGAAGGAAGAGGAAGGGGTGGAGGAGGACGTGGAGCAGGAGAGAGAGAATATGTGGAATGAAAGAAGAAAATGTAGAAAAAAGATGAAGAGTGAACATGCAGGAAGATACTAGAAACTAGAGGACTTAGGTGTGACAACAGAAAAACAAATTGAGGAGAAGGAGGAGGTTCTTCTCAAGAATCAGGCTGAAGAGGGAGCACATGTTTCTCCTGACTGCTGGTTGAAGTCCATGTGGGGCCCCGAGTGAAGCTGTTAACTGGCATCTGGTACAATCAAAAACTAGTATTTACATGAGAAAACAGATACTGTCATGTGGACTATAACTGATGCAAGCAGCGACAAGATGAGTAATCTTTTAAAGGAACATGTCAAAATCAGAATCCAATGAAGACAATGTGTAAAATGATTATACACATAACAGACCAGATCACTACAGGTATTGCGCTTTTGACAGTTTTCAATCAAAGAATTGTAGATGTGTTCAAATGTAAATCATATATTATTTATAAAACCTGCTTATCATAGTTTTGGTGTGAAAAACACAAAAATATAATGCAATATATATTAATTTAAATTTAACTTTAAGATGTATTAGTGTGGGACATTTTCTTGCAGTAGTTCCAGTGCATCTAGATGATTATTTGGAAATACATCCTCTGACTTAAAGATATATCTTAAATGGTAATAAAGAACAAACTACAAAATGCACCTACAGATATTCTAATATTTATTAGCTATGAAATGTGCAGCACAGAACGCCACAGGAAGTCATTCCTGCCTGTGGCCATCACACTTTGCAACTTCTCCATCAGAACAGCCGACACTTGGACTTAACTAAACTCCACAAGCTACCATCACCTCCCCACCATCATTTATTACTTATTTATGTTAGGCAATAATCCACTGTGCAATATTGCATAAATGCACTTGCTACAAGTTGGAGCTGCTGCACAAAAGCCAATTTCCCTCCAGGGATTGATGAAGTCTTTTTGATTCTGATTCTCAATCTTGTAAATAAAAAGAAAAATAAAAGCTTCTGGTGGTTTGTGCAGTTGCTGATAGATAGATAGATAGATAGATAGATAGATAGATAGATAGATAGATAGATAGATAGATAGATAGATAGATAGATAGATAGATAGATAGAGAGAGAGAGAGAGAGAGAGAGAGAGAGAGAGAGAGAGAGAGAGAGAGAGAGAGAGAGAGAGAGAGAGAGAGAGAGAGAGAGAGAGAGAGAGAGAGAGAGAGAGAGAGAGAGAGAGAGAGAGAGACCAGGGAATCACAAATATTGCAGCTTTTTGCATTGAAAAATGAATTTTGTCATTTTTGGTTGGCTTTTTTTTTTTTTCCTGTTAAGCCCACAATTGTCAGTAAAATAGTATGTAATTTGCATCTTTTTTTACATAACTAATACATGTGTCACCAGACCTGTCCTTCTCAGCCATCCAAGTAAATTTCTGAATCTTTAGCATTAAATCAAGCAATGGATGCTGTATTACCTTTGACCTTCCAAAATTGAAGTTTTGGCCTGAAAGAAAAGAGGTGTTGTATTGATGTCCTTATCTCAAGACTTGTTGTTTTTCTTGCTTCTGCTGGTCTGATGTCTCAGCGATGGGTTAAATGTCTCTTGCTGACTCTGTGCTTAATAGAGGCCTTGACAGACAGTTTGTCAGATTTTCTTTCTGGCTTATAAAGTCCAAATGGTTTTTAGTTATGGACCTGTGGGGAATTGTAACTGTGTCAGCAAAGGTCTTTATCTTGTTCTTTGGTGATGGTGCTCTGGTGATCTGATCTTGACTTTGTCGGCTCTGCTCCATAACCTTAGTCGCTCACTGGCTCAAAGTGCATCATTAATCTGGTGGTCTCTGTATCAACTGTAATTGCATCTTTAACATTTATTTAATTTCATTAGAATTTTCCCCTCTTCTGCCGTTGGTCATATCGGATGCCGTATCTGTCACCTCTTAGTTTTGATGCTGATGAACTTGCACTCTGCTTACTTTGACACCTCCAAATATAACTTTGACAAAGATGACACCAACAGAAGATCTGCTTCCTCTGGATTTGACTTAGATTTCCTTGTGAAAGGACCAACATGGGAAGATGGAACTGCTTCTGGACATCATCGGATGTGGGTACAGCTGTGAAGTGAAGAAGCGCCAATCATGCAGAAGTAAGATTCGCCTCAGTTCTTGAACTGTCCTATGTTAAAATGTCCAACTTCAAAACAGAAATAAAGAAACTTACAGTCTGGTTCTAATTTTTCAATTTCACACCCATGACAACACTGAGGGATTCATTGTTTGGTATCACACCAATATGATGGATTGACGGAATGATCACCTGGCTAGGCGTAATCACGTCCTCGTCCATTATCCTCATGCTACCATGCTTAGCGACGCAACCAATCTGTATTAACCCAGCGGTAAATGCAATGGTCATTTTTTATTTCCTCCTCGAGCAAACAGGTTAAACAGTATATCCCGCTGTAAATGTCTGTAATTGGGGCCTGTAAAAAAAGTGGAGAGGAAAAAAAGGGAAAAGCACCTTTTTCTTTATTGCTTAACATTTGATGTAATTAAAAGCTTTAAATTGCTGTAACCTGCAATTGGAGGTTTTCTCCTTAGTAACAATGTTAGTTCTGTGTTTTACTTTTGCCCAACAATTCACAGGATTAATCTCTCAGTATTTTATTACCAGTGCATTACTCACCTATTTTCTACGCTAATTCTTCTTTTCTCATCTCTCCCCTTCCCTCCCCTCTCAGTGTGCAAGAAGGAGCAGGAGAAGAGGAGGAGGAGACAGAAGGCAAGGCAAGCCAGCAGAATAAGGGCTGTGAGTGGGTGAGCATGAAAGGAAGCTGTCATTTCTTACAGAGCTTAAGAAATGATCTCACTGAGCCTAATGCAAGATACAATTTGTGTGATTTACACTGCATAGAAGTGAGAGCAAATTTGCATTATTTTTCTATTTTTGTATCCAAAACAAAACCTGCTAAAGTAAAAAAAAAAAAAAAAAGAAATCATGAAAACCTAGAGGATCCATTCAATAGTCTTCTGCTTATCTTAGGCTAGCCTCCTAATGTGCAAACACAAAAGACACAACACTGTCATTTACTTTGGGGCCACTTAGGTTGGAAATGATGAAATGATGTAATTCAGTGAGCTGTTAAGATTGTTTAAAAATCCTGTAAAATCACAAACCCAAGTAAAAGCAGAATTACCCAGACTCCCTGTCTTCATCTCCACCCACAAGCTTCAACTTCAAATCAAGCTGTACATTTGCTGAACCTCAGAAGTGGGAAGCTGAAATTCTTTTGTTGGTCTTCTTTTTCTTTGCTGTCCAGAAAAGTCATCAGCAGTTACATAGCGCACTTAAAGCTGCACACGGGAGTTTTTCATGTTAAAATATAGGTTTCTATTTAATTCAAAGAAACTACTCTGGGATGTTCCTGCCATCAGCAAAAGCTCAACAAAACAACTGCATAGTGCTTTATTGCATTATGTCACAAATCAGTAATGATGAAACTACGCTTTCCATCATGACCAAGGCAACTAAGACACTTTAGAAATTAACAACGGGAGAGTAAATGAAAGCGTGACCCATTAAGAGACCAAAAAAGAGTAAATCTGGGACAGTGTTGTGAAAACAGTTTTAAATCTTGAGTTAACTGCAAAAGTTCCTTTGTTTTACTTTTATTTAAGATCTATTATTTTCTGTTGTTGGTGCATGACTCAGAACAGATATGAACTTTACACACCTATTGTTAAATAAACCACAATATTCAAAACTAATTCAGCACTAGTAAAATGTTTGACCAGTTCTTTAATGGTTTATAGAGTCATGTGCAAAAGTTAGTCGGCCCTCTTTTCCCTCTTCCCATCCACAAACACGTGCACGCTCCAGACTAACAGCCAAATGGTCTGCATCTCTGGAGGTCTGGGGGTCTTTTTTAATAGGTTTTAATTTTACTTTGTTTTTCAGTTTGATTATAGCATTTTAGTTTTAGTCAGTTTAACAAGCACATCAGTAGTTTTAGTTTAGTTATAGTTTATAAAAATTGGTTAGTTTTATTTTCATTTCAGTCTTAGTTTCAGATATTGAGGTCCTGAGTTACAGATATTTCATAACGAAAATCTACAATGCCATAGTATAACAAATCCTTTATTCTTTATTTTGAGTAATTACAATTAGAAATAAAATCATTAGAAAAATAAGGCCCTAACATAAAAGTAAAACCAGCCACAAAACAAAAATGGATGGTATTTTAATATTTTAGCTGCATTTCATGTCAGTTACTTTCGCATTGTTAATTTTAGTTTGATTTTTTTTTTTTTTTTTTTTTTTTTAATTTTATAAAGGCAGCACGGTGGCTTAGTGGTTAGCACTGTTGCCTCACAGCAAGAAGGTTCTCGGTTCAATTCCCGGCCCGGTGGGTCTTTCTGTGTGGAGTTTGCATGTTCTCCCCGTGCTTGCGTGGGTTCCCTCCGGGTACTCCGGCTTCCTCCCACAGTCCAAAAACATGCAGTGTAGGTTAATTGATCTTTCTAAATTCTCCCTACGTGTGAATGTGAATGTGATTGGTTGTTTGTATGTGGCCCTGGATAGACTGGCGACCTGTCCAGGGTGTACCCCTGCCTTTCGCCTGATATGCGTCGGGATAGGCTCCGACAGACCCCCGTGACCCGGAAACGGATAAAGCGGGTATAGATAATGGATGGATGGATAATTTTATAAAAATCTTTAGTTTTCATTTTTATTTAAGTTAATGAGATTAGTTTTTTACTGTTTCAATTTTTAGACTTAGTTTTCATTAACTATAATAACTCTGGTCTGAACATAATATAAAAGTATTTATGAATGCACAGCAACTTATTTATAATATTTTTATATTTAATATAATATACCTACGTTTGTCCACCTAGGAGAAAAGAAAAATCTAAAAGTGATGCAAAACCATTATTTTAAACTTAAAGAGAAAATAAAGGTCCTGGCTATTCATTTTTTTTTTTTTTTATGTGAGTAATACACCACAGTACTTCATTAACAATAAACAACTTTTGGATAAAATTGTGACGGTTCATATCGAACAAATAGTCAACAAGTCTTAAGTCTACTGCACAGTAAATGTGCGTGAACCCAGTGCAGCAGACTTTACTAACTTTAACCTTGAGGCCTTGAATTAGTGGCTGTATCAAAAAAAAGGACACTCATAGGGAAAGTGCATCCCTGCAGAGAAAAAATCAGTAGAAGTTTAACTGGTTTACATGCAAATACCAACATTCAAATTCACATATTTTTTTGTAGCGCAAAGAAATACACCTATTTAGGTTTTTGTGGGTAAAGATGAGATAGCTAATTGAATAGTTTAAGTGAAAGGTTTTTCAAATGTCTAATAACTGCACTGACATACTGTATGTCAACCAAAGAAATGTAATAAAGCACATCCTCAAAAAAAGCACTAGTGATAAGTTTGTAAACGCTATGAATTCTATTACTTAGTCATTTATGGCTTAAGCTTTGATGTTGTTTCTAGAAATTGCTTTTACAGTTTTCAGATGTCTGAACAGAAAACTTGACCCTCTGCTGCAGAAGCTGGATATTGGGACATGGATTAAAACCCCTCTGGTGGGGAAGGCGCCTGAGCTGAAAGTTCTGGCTAGATATAGTCAGACTTGTCTCGACACATGGCTCGAGCTCCAGAACCAGTCTCCTGGACTCCAATCTTAAGGGTGGACTCTGGAGATTGGAGTCCAGAGTGGACCAGATTTTCCATTACAAACACTGTGTTCAAGCATAAGGATGTCCATATGTGCACTTCACACCACAACAGCTTAGGTTGCAAATCAATGATGCTATGTATAGTGGGGATGGTGTGCTGCTGACCTTGACTAGGGACGTTGTGAGTCAGTGGAGGGAATACTTTGAGGACCTCCTCAGTCCCACCAACATGCCTTTTGCTGAGGAAGCTACCCTTTGAGCGTGGAGGATAGGTTCTTCTGAGACTGAGGTCACAGAGATTGTTAAGAAGCTCCTTGGTGGCAAAGCACCAGGGTGTATGAGATCTGCCTTGAGTTCCTTAAGCACTGGATGTTGTTGGGCTGTCTTGGTTAATGTGCCTGTGCAACATCACATGGACATCAGGGATAGTGCTTCTGGGTTGGAAGACTGGAGTGGTGGTCCCCCTCTTTTAGAAGTGGGACAGAGACGTGTGCTCCCATTATAGAGGGATCACACTCAGAGTCCCTTGTAAAGTCTATTCAGGGGTACTGGGGTATTTCAGGGGTCTGCCAGATAGTCAAATCTTGCAATGAACAAGAACAGTGTGGTTTTTGTCCTGGTCATGGAACAGTGAACCAGATCTACACCGTCAGCAGGGTCCTGGAGGGGGCATGGGAATTTGCCCTCACTAGGTCGGGGATCATAGGGGCTGAGAGAAAACGGCAAAGCTCTCGATTTACCAGTCAGTCTAAATTCCTACCCTCACGTATGGTCACAAGCTGTAGAGTGACAGAATAGTGACAGAATGAGGTTGCGGATACAAGCAGCGGAAATTAGCTTCCTTCGCAGGATTTCAGGGCTCTCCCTCAGAGACAGAGTGAGAAGCTCAGTCATCCAGGAGGGGTTCGGAGTAGAGCTGCTGCTCCTCTGCATTAAGAGGAGCCAGATGAGGTGGCTCAGGCATCTGGTGAGGGTGTCTCCTGGATGCCTCCCTGGTGAGGTGTTCTGGGCATGTCCCACTGGAAGGAGATCTCTGGGGAGACCAAGGACACGCTGGAGGGACCATGTCTCTCTGCTGGCCTGGGAACACCTTGGCCTTCCCTGCTTAGGCTACCCCACGACCTGATCCTGAATGAGCGGATGAAGATGGATGGATGGATGGATGGATGGATGGATGGATGGATGATGGATGGATGGATGGATGGATGGATGGATGGATGGATGGATGGATGGATGGATGGATGGATGGATGGATGGATGGATGGATGGATGGATGGATGGATGGATGGATGGATGGATGGATGGATGGCTTATATATTTCTGGAACTGTCAGGTGTCCGGCTACAGGCTCAGATGAAACATCTGCTACATCAGATAAAAACACTTCATAAAACTCAACTGTCACAGTCTCAACACACACTTGTATTCATAAACAGGAGCCTTCCAGATTCAGGACCACTTATATTTCCTTCAACAAAAATTTATGGCACAGTCTGTGTCTGTCTGAATATGTTTTCTTTAATAGTGACAGTCAGCATTTTATTGTTTCCTCACTGTCAGCGCTCATAAATAAATGCTTATTTATTCTTGGCTCCGGTTTATCAAGTATTTTATTGCATTTTTATCGACTGAGTTGTAATATTTGTTTGATTGTATATCCTTGCCTGCAAATGTATTTTAAATGGGCAGTGGAGTGTTAAATTTATCTAGATTCATATGACTTTCAAAAGTTTTTTTTTTATTTTCCTGAGTTGCTTTCACTCATTCTTGCCAAAATAAATAAATAAATAAAACTGTTTAAATTTTTGAATTTCAGTAGCATAGTGTAAATAGTCTTTGACAAGTATTGATGAGATTTAAGAAAGCACCAAGCTGAGTGAATTGTCGCTGAGCATTGAGTGTCATGTGTGCCCACTGATGGAGCTTTGCCTCTACAAGTAAACACATGACATGGAATAATGCTTTGTTGATTAGATCAAAGCGGATATTGCATGTCATGACAATCAATGCATTCAACCCACCATAAATTTGTGTCACGGCTAATGCTGGATAGGAGTCAGGAACACCTGAGCCTCAGTGGAAATTGTGATGTGCATGTCTCATTATGCAAACATTTCCATATATCTCAGATGAACAAACAAACAAGTTTTTAAATACAGAGGTCATTTACAACTACCAAAGTGATTGAAAACAACATCTATGCAACAACAGCAAAAACAAGCATCTGAAATAATTAAATAGATGATTAAATAAAACTTTGTAATGAAATGTTTCGTCCGGTTGGGGGCTTGGCTCCTGCTGGGAGGTTGCAAGATGGGTCATTCCTGGTGCCGGTGGTACGAGGGTGATTGTGCTGCGGTGGGGGATTGTGGAAGGCATGCTTGGGTGGCTAAAGATGTGGTGATCCTGGATGCTGGGGAGCCGGTATAGGTGGTTTTGGACTCTTCCACGTGGGTCCGGTTCCTCCTTTCTGCCTTGTGCTTCCTGGCCAGGGGGGCACTATATACTTTGTTTGTGTGTGCAACGTTAATGACTTGTTCTTCCTTTCTGTTCAGACGCTGGTATAATCAGAGCCTTGCCAACTGGCATACTAGGCAAATGCTCGGGGCCCTCCCCTCACGCTAGCTGCATCTTACATAAACAGCACGGATGAACTGCCAGAAAGAAACAAAAGGCAAAAAGAAAGCATCAAGAAAGTGGTAAGTGGTACAGATAATACATTAGATAACTTAGCTGGCCTGTCCTGCTAATGTTGAGTGTCACAGTAAAAACACCTGCAACAGGCTTGTTTGTTAGTAGGCTAAAAATAAAAATATCTGTCTTGGACAAAACACGTTCTTCAGCTATCAAATCAAAGCTGAGTCCAGTTAAACTTAACTGTCCAGCCAAGAATCCTTAGTTTTACAATTCATTGGCATGAAGTTAGAAAAGGTGCTACTGGGGTGCATGGATGGAAATAATTGTGTTTGCCAGTGGTGTTTATTTTTTATTTTGAAACATAACAAATGTGCACTATTTATAACATGTTTCTTTTGACTAATTTAATTTGTGTCAGATTATTTACCCCAAAAGACTCTAGAATAGACAAGTTTTTTACGGGGCTTGTTTGACTGGGAGATGTTCATGTTTTTAAACACATTTTGTACAGAGAGGCATTTTTTGAAAAATGTATTGATAGCTATGTTGAATATTGTTACACAGTTAAAAAAAAAAAAAAGAAAGGATCTGTTAAAACCAAAAAATAAGTGCACTGACAGCAACTAATACTTTTACACAATACTTAAAAACAGTTACACTTTAAATGTAGTTTGTTGTTTTGTTATTTAAAAGAGGTTTTAGTTTGTTTTATTACAACCTGTAATTTATTGCAGTTTACATTTATTTGTTCAATTTTTCAAAAAAGCTCAGTGAGGTGTGAAATAAACTCCAACGGAGTCTGAAAACAAACGTGTGACTGGTTGGAGTGTGCGTGTGTGGATGGGTTTTGCTCACGTTTGGAGTCACTTCAGAGACACTGGCAGAACCGCCCAGTAGAACACCTTTGAGACGTTCTGGATCGGCGGGTGTGACATCATGTTCCGGCTCCAGAAAACGTATCTCAGCTCCTTGTGGTGCCCCAGGAAGAATGGGACAATATTATAAACTAGATTTTGATTACTTTAGCTGATCAGGCTACGTCACATCCACGCTGCCAGAGACGTGGAAATGTGCAAAAGGTGTTTCGTTTACACGTTTGCAATACACTGCATTATTGAATCGTCTGAAAAACCAGCTCATGGAAGTGTAAAATGTTTTTTGGAATATTTGGGTTCAGTGATCCCTCCTGATGGCACCTATATATATATATATATATATATATATATATATATATATATATATATATATATATATATATATATATATATATATATAGGGATGTACTGTTTATTTTAACATCTAATCTGATGCCTTTTAAAAAGTCCTCCAGCGGGATGTGCAGCAGGTGGAGATCAGATTGTTTAGCTTGCAACCTGCTGAAGGTGAAAACACAGTTTTCTGCCTCTAAGTTTACATGGAAAACATGTTTGTTGGTAAGGTGTCCTGTTTATAAAGCCAGCTGATTCCAGGTGTGGAATTATTTATATTTTTTATTTATTATTTTATAAAATGATAATGACAAGTTATTTAAAAAAAGGTCCCCTGGTGGTTTGTACTCAGGTTATGTGATCAACAAATCCCTCCCACGACCGGCCACCCTGTGTTAGTTCTGTTTACATTAGACCCGGATCCTTGATTAAGTGTACTTTCGGAGGCAAGTTTGTGGAGGCAGCTCGACACGCCGCCCGCGTCCATCAATGTTGAAAGAGCAGGCGACACACTTGACCTGCGTGTTAAACGCGGGGTATCCGCCAACGTAAAAGGGGCTGTCTGTGCTACTGGATCATAATGGTGGTAAACACTTCTAATACAATTCTACCCCAAAGAAAACCTCCATCAGTCCTTTTCTGCTGCTCGTCCAGGGCTGGGTATGGGGCCGACAGTCGTAGGAGACTCACCAGACCTCCTGCTTCCCAAGCCACCTCACCTAAGCCTACTGGAAGGACACTGGCAGCAGACAGACCTCAGTTCTCCAGTGAGATTCAGATGTGCCCAAAAGGCCACCTGCTGTTTCAGGACATGTCAGAGAATATCTCTCCCATTGGAAGGCATCTGGATGCCAACGTTCTCAGGTGGCTAAGCTACCTAAACTGGTTCCTTTTGATGCGGTGGAAGAGTTTCTCTACTCTGAGGTTCTTCTGAGCTCCTCACCCCACAGTAACACACTTTGGAAGAGGCTTGTTTCAGCTGCTTGTGTTTGCAACCTTATTATTGTGGAAACGTTACACAGTTCATGTCAGCAGATGAAGGTTAAAACATGCATCAACTGGTAAATCGACAGTTTCATGTTTTGGTTGAGCTCTCCTTTCACCGCTCGCTTTGATGAAGCCAACAAAGCAACAACATCTGCAATAAATTAATAAATGATTTAAAATGAAGACACTGCCCAACCAACTGATTTTAAACAAATTTTATTTCCCAGACCAAAAGGCTCCTACACTCATAAAGCACCTCTCATGGGACAAACAATAGATTCATGTTTCAAACAGACATCTGTAAGTCCACAAAACACATAAATACTGGTTAGAAAAACCCCGTACACCCAATACGCTCGCAAGGGCAAAAGAATTTCAAATATATTTAGTAATATTTTGTTTCTATCAAAGATCACTCTAAATGTTATACACTGTGACCTTCATTGGAGAAGTGTTATTTTTTAATTTTTGTATGCGATCAATGGTCCACAGACCAACAAGAGATTACTGTGCTGTAAATTTTTATTTATATTCATCTTTGGTCTCTCTCTTTCAAACCATTTTGTGGCTCTGAACAGAAAAACAAGGCCTGTAACTGTATTAATTTCTTCTCTCCATCTTCTTATTTGCCACAGAAGAAGTGTGAGTGTGTGTTTTTCCATGTAGCCATATTTTCAGCATGGCTCTCTTGCGTTCTTCTTTAGCACGTGTGGGCGGGTGTTTGTCTGTGTGTGTGTGTGTGTGTGTGTGTGTGTGTGTGTGTGTGTGTGTGTGTGTGTGTGTGTGTGTGTGTGTGTGTGTGTGCGTGTGTTGAAGGGGTGTAAGTGTTTGGGTGTGTGTCCGACGCCAGTCCCACATTCTGCATCACCATTCATCTCAATTTAACAGTGTTCAATGTGCGACTCCCCGCCTGTGAGCGTGTGAGTGTGTGACCATCAGATGTATAAATCATTGGTCGAGATTATGGCTGTTTTATTATTCATGATGCAGGCCTTTTATTGCCTGCGATATTTATCTCTTTGCTATCTCCCATGACCTGCAAGAAAAAGAGGGACGATGGAGGGAGGAGAACTAAAAGAGGAAGGAGGGAAAGTCAGTGTGACTGGAAGAGCTGGGAGGGTGCAGCTGAGCTCTACATAAATAAATTTGTTAAGTGGGCGGGTGTGGTTGAGTGTGTGTGTGTGTTTAGAAGTGTTATCGTCGATTTCTCCCAACATGAGGCCTAGAAACGGCATGCAGCAGTCCTACGGAGCACTTTTTCCTCTGTTTCTCTCTTCATCACACATGCATCTCCTTCTAGCCCTTTTAATCTCTTTATCCCTCCATCTTGCAGTTCTACATGCCATCCTGGCTTTTGTAATTCTGTCAGTCTCACTACTGTTAAAATTTCATTTTGGATTCATTATTAAAATTGTATTTTCTATTAAGTAAAGCTGCACTGTATAGCCTTTTTGTTACAAAGTCCCTCAGTAGCTGTGTTTCTGTCCAGTTGTCAAGTGAATATGAAATTGAATTTGAAAGGACAGCCCTGGCAGACTCTAACACCCCGGGGAAATAAGTCTGCCTTACTATCAGCAATGCAAACTAAGCTCTCACTCTACTTGTAAAGTGACTAAATGGCCCGTAGATATGTGCTCCATCCCCCCGTACTCCTGAAGCAGCTCCCATGGGACACCAACAGGGACACAAGCCTGGTATCCTGCCCAACAAAGACTGGCTGGGTGAGGAAACGAGCATCTGCAGAGTCACTCTGTGAAAACAGAATACTTTATACTTAACTCTTAGTCAAGAGCAGGCTACATTTCAGAGAAAGTTATAAACATCTGCCTCGTGCCTGTTGAATATTTCTGTTTTAATGCACCCTGGTTGTTTATCAAAGCTTATATGTAGTGTAATTTCTCTGTTAGAATAACTGCTTATGAGAATAGACGTTTCAGCACCAACTGACTTTCAGAGAATTCAGCGTGATGTGAAGCTGGCCGAGATGAAGATGGGAAGCCTGGAAAGTTTTCTGCGATATTTTCAGAGTAAATTGATATTTTCAGACCTATAGGTGACCGCCAACCAAGTAACAGGTTTGTATTAGTCTTTCAGCTCATAGTGAATTCACACGCTCAAATACATTTTCTCCTGTCTAGAATTGCATTTCTTAACTTTAATAACACATGAGAAATTAATTTTATAAATATCTTGAATAAAGACAAATAATTTTGCCTGGCAGATTTAATCTGAAAATAAAACTTTCTTCTTTATTTTGGTCTTGGCTTTGATTTTTGGCATTTCCACCACATTTTTTAGGCTGTTCCTATTGTTACTCTTTGAAACAACAACCACACCGCAGAGAAACACTGTAAGATCTTTAAATGTTTGTCGTTACAATATGTATATAATAATAATCGTGGAAAAATGTCTTCATTCTTTATTTTTTACTCTTCTTACTCTGTATTTCCACTCAAATCGAGTGCAACTGTAAGGTTTTAAGCTTAAAATTTGTGCAAAAAAAAAAAAAAAAAAAAGTGATTGCAAATCAACTCAGGTAAAATATAGAAGCTTAAAAGTTGTCACACAGTCAACATCCGAGATGCTGAAAGACATGATGGAGGCTTGGAGGCGCATGGACAGGATATGTGAGTGGTACGGCCGCTGTGTTTCTATCCATACAGGCCACTGGGAAATCTTTAAAGTCTTTTCAAGGCTTATATTTACTTCTTAATTAATATTGAAGTGCAACCATTTTAAGTAATTGAAGACCTGGGTCTTAATTTGGACTTGCAGGCATTTGCCTTAATCTCGAACTTTCAGTGCAAAAAATGAGAAATTTCATGTGGAAAAAGGCCATTTTAACAAAGTGGCCCCCAAGATAGAGTGGGCTATCCGTTTCCTTTTCCTCTTCTCCATCTCTATCACACACGCATCTATGAAGTCATGTGGAACTAAAGAGGGAGCATGTGTCGGAGGTCAGCCTCCCTTTCACCTCACAGGTGGCCATCACAGCTGTTCACACACTGGCCTGCACACACACACTCTCACACACACACACACACAGTCCTGCGGCTCTAACTGTACTGTGGGGCCCCCTGGTGAAGCATCCATGCATGCCACAAATTTTTATATGCAATAACTATTTTTGTTTTCAGAGACTTGCGGCTTTAAGATGCCACTGAGCTTCAGCTGATTGTGAGGCTGTAAAATATTTTCTGGGTTTTTCTTTATGCATGTATTTTCATCAATGACTAATTAATAAACATTACTCTCAATATTTAGTCTTTATACTTACAAATACAGCAATTTCCATCCATCCATTAGCTATTCCCGCTGTATCCGTTTCCGGGTCACGGGGGTCTGTCGGAGCCTATCCCGACACATATCAGGCGAAAGGCAGGGGTCCACCCTGGACAGGTCGCCAGTCTATCCAGGGCCACATACAAACAACCAATCACACTCCCATTCACACCTAGGGAGAATTTAGAAAGATCAATTAACCTACCCTGCATGTTTTTGGACTGTGGGAGGAAGCCGGAGTACCCGGAGGAAACCCACGCAAGCACGGGGAGAACATACAAACTCCACACAGAAAGACCCACCGGGCCAGGAATTGAACCAGGAACCTTCTTGAATACAGCAATTTATTTGAAAGTAATTTATTCTGCAGAAGGGCTCGTGCAGTTTTTGTGCAACTGTTTTGACTGATATAGACACACAATTGCCAGAATTATAGCACTAATAAGAAGCAACTACAGTCTATAGTTGTCACTCCCGACTGTTTCTCGCTGCCATTTCACATAATATAACACAGTGAACTTTAATAAAGACAATATTCATTTTCTGTGAGTGTGTGGACCTCAAATAATGAAAAATATTGATTTGAAACATCCTTAAGTCGATATTACTCTCTGCCATCTGGGAGCATGGATGCAGAGGAGATTTGCCTTCAACTGCCATGATTAAGCTTACACCACCATCTAGTGTCTGTTGATGAAAGGTTGGAAACAGGTCTTACAGCTTTGTTTTATAACATTTAATATGACTTTAATGTTAATTGTATAAATATTATTTAATATGACAATGCTATTACGTGTATTTAAATCAAATACATATTCTCGTGTGTTCATCAAGGATCGTTTTTGTAATCCTGTCATTCGTTTGTGAATATGACTCTGTGTGCAGCTGTTGTGCACCGCCTGAAATATTTACTATTAATTAAACTTACCATAAAATCGAAACGACTCACTGATTTTCATCTTTTGTTATTGAAAAGAAATTTATCATCCTGGTCATCCTGGTATAATCCTGGTGACATGTTAATCCTTAAATTCTCATCAAATAAAAGTGATTTCTAACTTAAAGCATAGAAGGACGTTTTACCATATTCGTCTGAGCAGGTCCCCCTATAAGGGTAGAGGTTAAGCCGATACTTTTACTGGTTTTGCTGATCGCAGGGACGAGAGAGTGTGAGATGACACCTCCTAAAAGTAAATAAATATTCCATTAAATGAAACCAGTATTTTCCTCTCTTTTTTTCTCTCTCTGTGCGCGGTCCGTGCTTTGAACCGGTTGCTTTTAGAATTCAATTAAAGTTTTTTATTGAATATTTCTGAGTGGAATATTTTTAAATATTTTACATTGTTTTTATTATATTGTCTGTAATGTTTCCAGTTACTATCGACTGTATTTTATTTTATATGTTCAGGACTTTGGGGCAGCTTGTCTGTTTGTAAAAGTGCTACATAAATAAAGACCATGACCTTTTCTTTACTCATTACTATAATGTCTTCTTTTTGCTTACTAACACCTTATTGTCCTGTGTCCACCTCTATTCTTTTCACTATTACCCTTGTTTCCTTTTTTCCCTTCTTAACACACATTAAAACATAGACACCACTCTCTTTCTATTTCTATTTCTAGTCTGTTCACATACCACACACGGTGATTTTAGACCTCTTTGGCAGAATTTAGTTACTTATTTACTTATTTATTTATTTTTTCTTTTTCTTTGTCCTACCTAGGGATCAATAAAAGAAATAGTTAGACTGTCGGTGAAGGGTACACACCTGCACACACTTGCACACACATACGCACACAAAAAAAAAACAAAAAAACTATAACAGCAATCTTTAAGCAAACATTTTATTATTTGTATTAATTATTAAAGTGACACACCACAAGTGAAAGTACCTCCAAGTGCCCAGTTTGGCCAGCCATATGCACGCACTTCACGAAAGGTCTCTCCCGTGAAACCGCTCTGGAATCGCTCCCATTCACATCCATTTCCACCAGCACGGAATATCTTGAACCAATCACAATGTGGCGAGGGTCCGATTTAAGCATACAGGACCATCCAAGAACAAACAAGAGCACTTTGGATCCTCATTATTTGGATTATCATTAGATCAAAAATGTTTTTACTGCAACACCATAAGTCATTTTTCCACATTTCTTCTCCACCTACAAAATCTTCTCCTCTTTTGTTGATACTAATAATTGTTGCTGCTCTGATTGCTTCATTTCTCTGACTGGCTGGTGTGGTGGCTGCTTCTCCTGGTCACTAATGCCACTCGCCTGCAGCCTGTCCAGGCATACCCAGTAAAAGCTCCAGTCTCTCTCATCTCATTGGCAATGCTTTTGTTCACCTGTGTGGTACAAACCTGGCCCAAAGTTCAAGTGCTCGTTGTGTTCTTGTACCAAGACTTACCCTTTCTGCTGCGTCAGGGGACAATCAGTTTTGAAGTTGGCAGGACAACCGCCAACTTCTGCCAAAAGGAGCGATCAGACAGCACCACCACCACAGCCTTCGTTCCAGGAGTCATTTTCAAGTTCAATCCAACAATAAACTGGTCAGTATTCACTAAAGGAAAATATTACAACTGTCAAATCCTCCTTTACCAGACACACAATGGTAGTCACTACTCATTATACAGATGTTTCCCTCCTTTGCAATTTGGCACAAAATACAGGATTTTTTTTTTATCTTTATTTTATTATTTAATTTTTTGTATTTGTTAAAAATTTGTAAATATCAATGAAAAGTGGACAATATTGTGGACAACTATAGTTTGGGTTTCAAAATTAGTTTAATAAATCCAAACTTTACTCAACTTTTGTTCAAAGGGTCTGATAACAAGAGCCTTATCCACATCTATTACACAGGACAAAAACATCTTCACTATTTTCTGTACAATAGTTTAGTTAAACAACTGATGGAGTTGCCACAGCTGTACAAATTGAAATATAAAGATGTAATTTGAGTTTTGGTTTGTCTCTGAACACTGAAAATCAAGCTCTATTTTATTTTTCTGAAGTTTAATAAGCATAAAATACCACAAGAACTATATAAACATTGTCAGCACATGGACTGTTTCATGAGGACGTTTCTACCTGGAGCAGCACAGATCAGAAAAAAACTGGTTTATTGATGATTAAAGACCTCTATTATTTAACATACAAACATAAGCCTAAATATCTGTTCAATTAAAACATTTAAGATGCACTTGTTGGCTCAAATCAGGTTGATGACACTCAAAGCAGGATGTTCATCAATCAGATTTCACCAATCAGTTTAACTATACTGACCCAAAATATAAATGCACAAGTAATTTGGCTCAATATTAATATTTCCAACACCAAAGTATTACACAATAAACACGAAAAAACCCATCAAATGTCAATAGTGCCTTAACATTAACACAATGTTGTCACTTTTTTGTGAAAAAACAATCATCAGTATGCAGCATTAGAGACACATCCAATCATTCTGACACAGCTGCGACAGATATCCCTCTGCTGGGCATGCCGATAGACACCTGCGGCACTGTGACAACGCTCCCACATCTTGGGGTGTCCTTTTACTGGAGACGTTGGATGGATTGGCCTTATACTGCTCACACCAACCTCCCACAATGTGAACCTGCTGTATGCAGCTCAGGTGTAAAAAAAAATAATCAACAATTCAGTAATCTCACTCAGAGTCAAGTCTCTGGAGTCATTTGGTGTCAAGACTCAAAATTTGAGCAAAACAGAGTTTTCAGTACACTGCCATTTCTACCTTGGGGCATATGTCATTCAAAGTAATTTTAACTTGTCTATGCAGAATGTGCTTTTATATTTTTGGTCTGTGTAGTTTAAAATGAGGGCATATTGTTAGAGACTAACATGCAGAGAAATTAAAATAGTAAAGAAAGTATCAA
This sequence comes from Xenentodon cancila, assembly GCA_014839995.1. NCBI lineage: Eukaryota > Metazoa > Chordata > Actinopteri > Beloniformes > Belonidae > Xenentodon > Xenentodon cancila. The sequence continues at coordinate 9,124,384 of CM026199.1, forward strand.
AAAACTACAGTCTAAACCTAAAGAAGCATGTAAACAAATGTTATCAGTCACCGGTGTCCTGTATGTCTTAGATATTTTCCTGTTTTAACACACCTGATTCTAATTAATGGCCATCATCAGCTTGTCATCAAAGTCTGCACAAGTCTGTTAATGACACAGTCATTTGTATCAGGGTGTGTTGAAGCAGGGAAACATCTAAAACATGCAGGACATCGTCCCCCGAGGACAGGGATAGCCCAACCCTGATCTAACAGCAGAAACATTTTAAGTTGGGTTTTTAAGGTGGAGGTGATATCAGCCTCCTTAACCCAAACTGGAAGTTGGTTCCATAGTGATGGTTCCTGATAACAGAAAGCCCGTCTTCTAAATCTACATTTGGATTCTCTGGGAACTACAAGTAAACCTGCACTCTGAGAACGGAGAGCTCTATTAGGAACATATGGTTCTATCAGGTCTTGCACATATCACGGCGCTAGGCCGTTTTGGACTTTATATGCAAGTGATAAAACTTTGAATTGGATTCTAAATTTTACGGAGAGCCAATGGAGGGAAGCTAAAACTGGAGAAACGTGGTCTCTTTTGTTGGTTCCTGTCAGCACTCGCGCTGCTGCATTTTGGATCAGCTGGAGGCTGTTCGGAGAATTATTTGGACATCCAGCCAACAACACATTACAGTAATCTAGTCTAGAAGATACGAACGCGTGAATTAGTTTTTCTGCATCACTCTGGGAGAGGATGCTCCTAATCTTTGCGATATTATGGAGGTGGAAAAACGGGGTTTTACAAACCTGATTAATATGCTGTTTAAATGACAAATCCTGATCGAATATAACGCCAAGGTTTCGCACAGTTTTACTGGAGGCCATCGCAAGTCCATCTAATCCCTTCCTAAGCTGTTTGGGACCACAAAAAACAACCTCTGTTTTATCAGAATTTAGTAGCAAAAAATTTCTGGACATCCAGTCCTTGATGTCCTTAAGACACACCTGAAGTTTGTCTAATGGTTCTGTTTCTTCTGGCCTCATAGACAGATACAGCTGCGTGTCATCAGCATAACAATGAAAATTAATGCTGTGGCTCCGGCTAATACTTCCTAAGGGCTGCATGTATAAACTGAACAATATTGGCCCTAGCACTGAACCCTGCGGGACACCATAGCAGACCCTTGTCTGTACGGGAAGAAACCTCATGAACATGAACAAACTGGAATCTATCAGACAGATATGATTTAAACCAACATAGAGCTGTCCCTTTAATCCCAACAACATACTCTAGCCTCATACCCATAAGAAGGTCATTCGAGACTCGAACCAGTGCTGTGTCTGTGCTATGATGCATTCTGAACCCTGACTGAATCCAATTCATACATTGATAAAATGCATTGATCAAATTAAAAAGTGGATGTGCCATAATTCTATAACATCTGCTAAATGACAGTAGTAGTAGTAGCAAATCAAGTGAGCCTATTATCACCTAAAGAACATAATAAGAAGGAAAGGACTGATGTCCCAGCAGGACTTACAAAAACATGTCCATGCTTTTATCTTCAGTAGACTGGACTACTGTAACGCTGTTGTCACGGGTCCCTAAAAAATCTATCAAAGACCTGCAGTTAGTTCAGAACGCTGCTGCCCGAGTCCTCACTAAGACCAAGGGAGTGGACCATATAAGTCCAGTTCTTAGATCTTTACACTGGCTTCCTGTCTGTCACAGAGTGGATTTTAAAACCCTGCTATTGCTTTATAAATCTCTAAATGGTCTAGGCCTAAAATACATCTCTGATGTCATCAAAATATCAAGATGAGTTACAAGGGGAAAATTTAGCAAAGCACTGAAGAAATCAGTCCTGGAAGTTTCTGCTCTTTAGGACAAACAAGTTCAAAACACAATTTGTCCAGAGTAGTGCACAGCCATTGTGGCTTCTGGTCACTTTCACTGTCAGTTTGATAGGTTGAAACGTGAGGTCAAGATTGACTGTTCGGAGTTTGAAACTGGAAGGTTTTCAGGTTTCCTTTGAAAGGCTTAATTTTAAGTCAAGCAACAATACAGCATGAGGTCTATATGGTGCTGTTGTGGTGATAGCACTCAAAGAAAAAACACTCTACCCATACTTGATGGTGACACAGTTGCGCTGTGGCAGACTGATAACATGGTAGTCAGTCTTCACCCACAGTCTCTCTGTCCACTACCAAGTTTTAATGCATGTCCGCTATGAAATAGTTGATGCCTTTGCATTGCTGGTTCCTGCATACTCTGCAGGCTTGAATCCCTAATTAAAACCGGAACAAAAACAAAATTCTATGTCTATGTCTCTGGAAAGCGCCTAGAGACAACTTGTGTTGTAAAAGATGCGATATAAATAAAATTGAATTGAATTGGAAGACCAGAAAATAATTTCACTCCATAACAGAATACCATATGTTTAAACCTTTTACAACAATATGAGAATAAAATTCCACAATATTCCTACTTCTTGGTTTTTTTTTTTTGTTTCTTTTCTTGCAACATAACATATTTTAGAGATAATACTTTGGAGTACAAAAGGCAAAGTTAGAAAGACTTTTGTCTCCAAGTAAAAGTAAGCACTCAATCAAAACCAAAAAAACTGATATACAGGGAAACTGTTAATGTTACAGGTTTTGTGACTTTTGAGAAATGTTTGGAGAAAAGTTAGGCCTACTCTTTGCAACCGGCAACTAAATTGTGATTCCAAGAGCAACTAAAATTGTAAAGTAGGATAAATATGGCATTGGCTTATTAGAAAGTACAACATTTCCTTCAGAAATGTAGTTGACTGGAAGAAAAAACAGAGTTTTAAAAATTTTACTATTTTAGGAAAACACAACTAATTGAAAGTTCTTCAGTAGAGTACTTGCGTAAATGTACCTACATTGAAGTGCCATAAAGAACTGCTTTTAAAACGGGTTCGAGGATTGCAATGACGCGTCACCACCACTAGAGGGGAGCAGAACATCACAGCTATGCGAGCACGCTTTCTTTCTTTCTTTCTTTCTTTCTTGCTTGCTTTCTTTCTTTCTTTCTTTCTTTCTTTCTTTCTTTCTTCTTTCTTTCTTTCTTTCTTTCTTTCTTGCTTGCTTGCTTGCTTGCTTGCTTTCTTTCTTTCTTGCTTGCTTTCTTTCTTTCTTTCTTTCTGTAATTGCATGGTTATGGCTTTCCAGCTGAATATAGAAAACATAATTTTGGAAATGAAATTTTTACTAAAAAAAATAAGAAACTTACTGTGATGTTCCATTTTTTATGAGTAGCTAATGAGTAAAACGTCATGACTTTACACGAAACATAATCTCTAGTAAATTATTACTACATTATATTACATTTATCAGATGCTTTAAACCAAAAGTGGGTTACAAGAGAAGAAACAATCAAGCCACATTAAGTGTGATAAATCGTAGAGTAAGTACACTAAAGACAGCAGAATATATGCATATGTTTATGTGTTTTAATGTTCAATGGTTTATAAAGATGTGGTTTACATAAAGAACAAAATATTTCCTTTGCTGGAATGTCTTTGTCTTGTTTTGATTGTCTGATACAACTTTCATCATAAAACCAAGCAGAAACCAGCTGCTCTCTGATTTCCTGATGTCTTCAGTATCACAGTGGATTGGTCCCACCCACATCTTCTTAAAGACGAGGCAAACCCTCCTCCATCTGCTGAGGAGACAGGTTTTTTTCCAGAGCACAGGACTCCATTAGACCCTTTATGACACTGTGGTGGCCTCGGACGTCTGCAGTCGTATGGTGGGGCTGTGGAAGCTCTGAGAGGGACAGGAAGAGACTGAACAAACTGGATAAACTGGAGTGAGTGGGAGAGAGGTTGATCTCAGGAAGGCTAAAATCCTGCATGGACAACACCTCTGAACCCCTATAGAACAGTTTGGTGGTCCACACCAGGTCTCTGAGCAGCAGAGATCCATCCACAACGAAAGGCCACCAGAGGTTCTTCGTCACAGTGGCTGTCAGTCTCTTTAACACCAGTACGGCATAGTTACATAGGTACAGTTGAACTGTTCTCTTGTAAATTTAATGCACATCAGTCACCTTGCACTTTGTTGTTATAAAACGCCAGAACAATTTCAGTATACTCTTTATATCTGTCCACAACTGACTGCAGAATAATCCTATGCCACACCGTTTAGTGACACGGATATTAAAAACAATAATTGCATTAAGTGCAACATTAATTGTGATATGCATTCTGTTCTGTGTTGTAAATTTGAGGTCTATAAAGTATAGACTCATGGTACACAATACACATAAACACAATGACGACCTGCTGAATTGTTCTTCGACCCTGGTCCTACGGACCCACGGTCCGTGCATGTTTTAGATGTTGTTCTGCTCTAAAACACCTAACTAAATTTAAGGGGCCATTTACAGCTTTTCAATCCTTTAACCATCCTGGAAAACACAACCACTCATTGTGGAAAAGATACTGCTTTGTTGCAAGTGTCAAACCATTGGTCTGCATCAAGCAAATTAAAACAATTAAGCAAAACTGGGTTAAGAATTGTCTAATGCTTGGATTGAACACAGGTAGAAGAAGAATACAATTATTTTTAGCAACCCCTGCACAAAGGAAATGTGAGAATACAAACTGTTGGAGACTCAGCAGTACAGCTAAAGCAGATCACTTCCATATATCCCGGAGATGCTCATTGATAAGTCAGTACTGGATTGAAATTAAAAAAATAAAAATGGTATAAATGAGGTCCTGGAAACAAAGCTCTAACTTTTGTTTTGTATCTGAGAAAAATAGAGCTATTTAGAAAAGAATTGATTGTAAAATCTTGAGAAGTATGCTGTTGGGCAGTAAAAAAAAGCAATAACCAGAAGATGACTTATTATGGATGGATTACCCTGGTTAGTTTTATTTTATTTGTTTTGTTTCTTTATTTTTTTCTAAGTACTTGGTGATACACGCACAATGAAAACAAACAATTTATACATATTGATATTATGGGTCCAATTGTGATTTGTAACATAGTACCCAAACTTTTTTATATTTTATAGTATAATAAAAAAAAAAAAAGAATTGTCTACTGCACTATTACAAACTGGAAGCACTGTGGTGAATACTCATGTTCAAGCAACAGATGAGGTCAGACCATAATCATGAATGACTGTAACCAAAGACGTCTGGAATGTTTGATGAAATTAACTGAAGAAAATCAACAGCAGGACTCACAGCGATGTTTATTAGTGATAGTAATAACATTTTAAATGGGAAATTATTCAGACCAAGGACCACATATTAGAGGCTCCCCCCTCCCCCCTTATGAGTCCACATTAACCCAAGCGCTGTTATTTTGGGGTTTTTTTCTGGGTTAAAGCCTTATTTCACAGTCTATGACTGGAGCCAATCCGGTAGAAAACACATGTAAACATACATTTACAAACTAGTTCCAAGACGATTTTGGTCTCAAATTACGCCCAGTAACAACTGTATAGGGGGGATTTTTTTTTCTGGCCCAGATTAAAATTAAATTATATAAAAGCGATACATTCATGTACAATTAGGGGCGTAGACCTTTGACCAGCAGCTGGTTTAGTCAGTGGTTATTCATCACCACCTCCTCATTAGTCATCATGCAACTTACAAAGCAGTGTAATGCGGCAGAAACTGCTGGTTTACCTACAAAATTAAAGGTTTAAAACAGTAAACACTGCTCCAGACGTTGGCAAGCCTGCAGGAGCCGACAGCTACGGCTCATTGTGACTGACATAATGTGGGCACGTTCAAACAGCCCGTCCAGTAACACGGTACGGGGACGCTTCAAACCCACGTGACCGATGCCACCGAGGCGCCGTCCAGTGCTCCACCGACGGGTGGACCGGTCCCGTCCTGGTCCCACCCTGCAGGCCTTTAGAGGCAGCATCATGATCCTCAACCGGCACGAGCCTTTGAAATGGGGTCAGCATGTTTTCCACGACTATATCTGCTTGTCTTCTCTGGTGATACGAGCGTATTTCATGACGACGGAGTCCTGATTCCACCCGCTCGGACAGAGGACGCGTGGTTCTGGACACCCGAGACGACGTTTCGAGTGTCGTTGGGACACGGCGGAGACTTCACCCAGGCGAGCGTCGTGACGCTGCTTCGGCTCGTGAAAAAAGGGGGGTACGCCGTCATCGCAGCTGAAGGTTTTCCAGCGTGCGCGTCTGTGCGAGTCTCTGCGCACACGACTGTCACAGATACCATCTGTGGACTCCGCTCTGTTGCAGGACTGTCGTGTGTTGATGACACCATCACCGGGACTTTCCGGATACGTCACGCGGAGCTTCCGAGTTATTAGCTAGCTCGCGCTGTGTTTATGTCGTTAGACGCTGAAAACGTTCCTGCCGAGCTCCGAAACCCGGTCCAGCGGAGACCATGACGACGATAAGAGCTACAGACGGCGCTCACAACACAGACGTTTGAGTCCTTGTGGGCAGTTGGCGCAGTCGCGCCGAGACTCGGAATGTCAACAACGCGGCCCCTGCTCGGAATGCGGCGAGTCACCGAGCTAACGTCATCGGACCAGCCGGCCGGCAGGCTCCCCTCGCCGGCCGGCAGGCAGCCGCAAGAGGCCCCCACCGTGGACGAGTTCACGGTCCTGGAGGACAAAGAAGAGGAGCTGAAATGCGCCAAGCCTCGAGTGGAGCAGGTTTTTAAAGTGACTTTCACCATTATCGGGCTGTTGGACCACACGGGACAGCCGCACGGCAGCAAAACATTACGGCAGATCTGGCTGCAGCTCCGAGGAAACAGAGACGATGTGTCAAAGGCGAAGGTGAGCCTCGTCTTTGCAGTTTCGTTTGCCTTTTAGGAGATAAGCCAAGCTTTGAGATGAGACGTGTGTGTGGTCGTTTTCAGTACCATACTGGGCAAAGCCAGTCCCACGTCCACTGACTGTACCACTCCCTAAAGAGGAACAGGTGCAGCTGCGTTAACTGATTCACGCTCAATCTCCACTCAGCTTCCGCAGTGTGTCTAACAGATGTAGGTAGATTTGACTGATTTTTACCTTGTGGACAGAAATCCTCTTGCTCACAGCAACGGTTACACTCAGCTAGATGTTAGAATACAAAAGCCTCACATGCAAAGTTTATACATACTATACTTCAACTCATTAGTCATTGTGGGCCCCAAGTTTACAAAATAGATGCACCTGGTGTGTGAGTAAGTCATTGAATTTGCAGATGGAAATATCTAACGCAGGTTATGTTGTAGGCCGGCTTTTGCAAACCAATTCTGCAATACAAAAATCTTTTTATCAGCACTTGAGCCTTATCAAACGCCAAAGTATTTACACACCAACAATGTGATATTTAGCCACAAATGTCATGACATTTGATTTGCTGTATTGTCTATAAGGAAAGTGTTATCAAACCAGTTACTCGCCATTGTTTGAGGTTTCAGGCCATTTCAGCTTGACAATGATTTTTATTTTTCAATTATTAGAATAGGTACAGTGACTCCTGCATGTTTAAATGAAGATGCATGTTAACCTGCCGCTGTTTGTTGTTGGAAACTTTCATAGTTTGTAGTTTGCAAACACTCAAAGCTTATAAAGTTTAGGTAGGAAAGCGGAGTGTAGTGACAACAGTAGAAAATAAAGCTGTGGACTGCATTCTTTAAAATAAAATCTAAAGAAAACGATCTGTAAAAATGTAACTTAAGTTATTGGAATACCATATTTATTAAGAAAGTGTGTTATCATCATACATACATAAACAGGTAAAACCAGTGACAGTAAGTATGTTGTACCTGGTCCAGTTGAACGTGTCTAAAGTTAGATTGCATAACATAAGTGTTTTAGTTTTACTTAGCAATTCCTGGGCTTATTTCAGTAAACGTTTATTTTAGAATAATAGAAGTCTGGAACTGTATGTCAAAGATTGTTCACTAAAAGATGACAATTGAACAGTATAATTAAAAGAAACTCTAGAAACCTGTTTATTTAAAAATATTTTTAAATGTAGTACTGATCATTATAACTTTTATCAAAAATGTAAACTATAATGTGACGGATCATATTTGATTTCATATTGGTAGCTAATAAAATGGCATGTGAGTGGTATTGTTATACAGACATTTGAAACTGTAAAGTAAATGTATTTCATTTAGATATGTGTCAATCAAAACCCTAGAAGGGGAACATATGAAGGAGTTTTGTATCATCTTCATCAAACAAAAATGATCACTTACAACTAAGACTTCCTTTTGGAAAATCTTTTAAAAGTTAATTATCCTATGCAGTCAAAATACCATATTTATTTATTTATTTATTTATTTATTTATTTATTTATTTATTTATTTATTTATTTTTAATAACAAAAAAACTCCCAAATGCAAATGTAGATTCACTTGATTCCATGTAAATTATATTGAAAATATGTTGTTTGTAATACTTCCATTAGTTTATTTGATTAATACCATGACGTCAGCTGACAGGGTTGGCTTGGTATTGCCTATTCTGTGATGTGTCTGCAAACTTTCCTGCCGAAAAATTTACTTCTGACAATAGAAACTGATGTTTTATGGGACTTTTGAACCTGGGAATCTCTATATGAGAAGCTGACAACACACACATACCTACAATTTACATAAAGAGATACAATTATTATTTATGATATATTTAATTCCTTTATACAATTGTGTCATGCAGTTAAGTTGATAAAATCATAAGGTCTCATCTTGTGAGACAGCGTAGCATCACTCCTGGACCAAGATAATTAGTCATCAATTTAAGAGTCATGTGAGTCTGAGATACTTTTAGAGATTGAATACAGTAGTGCACTTACTCATGCAAAATATGAGTTAACATCAGACTTCCCATACAAGAGTGTCTTTCACACTTCTGCATCTTGTATCACTAGAGACTCTCTTATGTTCACTTTCCCAGCTGCTTCAAGCTCTGCCAGTCACCTGAGTCTGTAATGTGGAAACTAAGTTTATTATCAGCTTGGCCTGCTTATGATGAATGACACTGTAGTCAGAAATGGCTTCCTATGTGGCCGCATCAAGTTGAGTCGCTGCTACCTTTAGTTTGGGAAATCACAGCTGTAATTCCCATGACAGCTCTTATATTTCCCTTCTCAAGCTACAACATGTGATTTTGACCAGAATTTACTGGAGCTATTGGCTTTCCCTGTGATTATAGTGGTGTTTGTTTCTGAATGTCACCAGATAAATAATTGTTTCTGATTTTCTTCTTTTTGTGATGGGTTTTTCACATTTTCACACTATTTAAATGTAAACAAAAAATGGAAAAACTTTGACCCGGTTGCTCATATAGAAAAAAATATTTGATTGAAAACTGAGCAACAGTGCGCATTGTTGTAAAGTATCAACTTTCAGTTTAGACAAAATTGTACTAAATAAAGCAGTAATGATTTGTCTCAAGTTGTGTGTGTGTGTGTGTGTGTGTGTGTGTGTGTGTGTGTGTGTGTGTGTGTGTGTGTGTGTGTGTGTGTGTGTGTGTGTGTGTGTGTGTGTGTGTGTGTGTGTGTGTGTGTGTGTGTGTGTGTGTGCGCGCGTGTCCAGATAGATTTTTGGAATTTTGTGGGGGCATTGCTTGTGGAAATTTCTACCAGTTCATTGGTTTTAGAAAAGGTTAAACAAATATGGACTTAGATGCCAGCAACAGCCCTCAGAAACTGAACGAAATGGAAAGAGAGAAAAGTTTATATAATACACAAGTACACTGGCGTTAAAGATTCTGTAGCTCACGAGTTAATTGGCTACAACTGTTAGGATTTGAAACTGTTAGGATTTGAAATAAAAGTAACGGGCCAAACTCCAACATTGAATCATTGAGTTTGGATAACCACTGGCACAAAGTCATTGTCACAGTCCACCTTTACATGCAGAAATGGAGGAAATCATACTGTTTATAAACTCTTTCCCAAGAGGCTGCTGACTTCTGTGGACACAAACCCATGTCGGACGAACAGAAAGAAAGTGGACACATGTTCACTGGTCAGATGAGTCATAGGTTTGGTTGGTTTCAGGGGAAAATGGACCTTGTTTGTCGTTACAAAAGATAGACTGTTACCAGTAAAAGTTACTGTGATGAATGTTTAATAGTATGGTGGTCTTAGGTTAGTCTTAGTGTTTTTTAATTTTTTAAATTTTGTTAGTTTTACCATGGGTGACCTGCATATCTACGAGGGTACCATTGATGCAGAGGTTTTTATGCGAATGTTGGTAGGACATACTCTACAATTAAGGTCATCCTGGATGTGTGGTTGTTTAAGCAGGGTGACGTCACACCTCTATCTGAATGAGTTACAGCAGCGTAGCGCTGTTCACAGACAGTCCCTGTCTGGAGTGCAGATGTGTGCATAACTGATGATATATGAAGCATGATAAAGAGAATCAGACGAGGACACTTGCAAACCGTTGAGCAGCTGACATCCTGTATTCAGTGAGAACGGACACAGATTTCTAACCAATACTAGCAGACTCGGTGGCTCAGTTTCCAATTAATGAAAGCATCGTTAAAAAGAAGCCCTAATGCTATTTCACACAATTTAATTTTTTCAAAAATCTTTCTCTGCCACCAAAATCTTGATTTGCTTATATTTTCTGATTAGTTGCTCAGCGACGACACTGAAAATCTTTCTCTTTGTACTTGTGACTGTTGGGGGGAAGGTTCAAACAAACCAAGAAATTACAGTACAGATTAAAGTTTTTGTGTACTTAAAAAAAAAATCCCACATTTTCTGTAAGTTTGGCATGATAAGACATCTCTGTTAACCTTTGACCTCACAGTCTACTGTCAACCATGATACCTGCTTTGATATAAGAGCATGATGGTTTTTTGGGGATGGGGCTCCCATATAGTTGGTGTTTTCTAACTTTGGCTGTTGGGTTGCCACAAAAATGGACACTTAAAGTAGCAGTTTAGTCAGTGACGCTGTTGCTGACAGGTGACATTTTTGATTGTCCCCTGTCTCGTAGGAGTATATTCGTGGACTGTGTGACCCAGAACTGTGGAAAGAAGAGCGTTACCCAGTGGACATGCACTGTATCTTCGCTGGGGCCCGGGGCCTCTTCTTGGACCGGCTCATAAGGGACACAAGTGCTGAGGTTCTGATGCCAGAGCCGGGTCGTCTGCGGCTGTTGGGTCGTGCTGAGCCTGTTGTGATGGCTCAGAGCAGAGTTCAGCAGTTTGTAGCACTGTTCCAAGTAAGGGTTCTGCTTTTCTTGTATAATATAAACACAAACGCAACTATTCTGGGATTTCTAAATAAATGCTTTGAAAACATCACTCTGGTTCTAGGAAACCGAACATTTTTTGCATCCATTAAATGAGGAATAAAATGACAAAGACTGATTAGCAGTTGTAGCTTTCTGTACAGTTCTGTATTTATGTGTGTTGTTTCCAGGAGAAGAGAAGTTTACCAAGTGACAGAGAATCAACAGTGAAACGAGCATTCAAGTGCTTCGTGGAGGAAAGGGATGATAAATACACTATGGAGCTTCTGCTCCTGCCCAGCACTCTGAAGGAAGAGTTACTGGGGCTAGTCCACAGCCCTACCAGCACAAATGCCTCTCCTCTGGTTGGTGTTTACCTTTTTTAACATTTGTAAAGGTTTATGTAGCCATACTGTGGGTGGTTCAGTGCCAGTTGCGCTTGAACTATAAAGATTCAACATATTTATGTTACATTATTAATCGGTCTCAAATGAGAAAGGAGCAGGTTTAGTCAATAATTTAATGATTATCTTGTAAACTGTCTTTCAGCAGAATTTATTTTCTACCTTTTGTTTGCTCAGCTTAATCTCAAGATTGATGAAGGGGATCTTTGTTCTCCATCACCTTCATCAATCTTGAGATTAAGCTGAGCAAACAAAAGGTAGAAAATAAATTCTGCTGAAAGACAGTTTACAAGACAATTGTTTTGATATTTTAAAAAAATAAACCTGTGAAAGATTATGGTGCTTTAAAACCTTTATTATTACGCCATTAAAATTTGGCCAGAAACATTATTCTGATTATATAACATTTTCACGTTTCTTTAACTTTGGCCGTAACTATTCAATTTTTATAAATCTCTGTTTATAAAAAAGGAGAAATGTTTGGATTTGAAGTGATAATATTTGGCCAGAATCACATAAGTTACAAAACAGCAGTAAAGTTGATTTACAAGTGAGATCATTTTGGCAGTCGTTCAGTAGCCAAAAGAGAAATGAGAAGTTTAGATTGAGTAACAAGAAAGAAATGGGACGTTTGGGAAAGTACTGAATCAACCTGACTACAGCTAATGTTCATGTTTTCTAACCATGGTGATATCTGTTTTATGTTCGTTCCTATGCCTGGGTCAACTAGGCACTGCATCCCAACATAGCAGAGGTTGACCAGGACCGCTCCCAGAGTAGCACGCCTGTAACGGAGCTCTCCAACCGAATCCTGGACACCAGCTTTGAGGAGAAAGCGGTCACGGCAGCATCTGTAGGTGCAGGTGGTAAAGCGGGAGGTGGGATTTGCTTAGGCCCAGAGACTGTGCTACTCAATGGCACTCGGCCCTCACACAAGCGGCGCTCATCTGAGAGCGAGACGCGAGACACAAAGAGACAGTACTCCCTGGAGCGAAAAGAGGAGTCGCCCGAGAGAGCCAGGGAGCGCCAGAGGGAGAGAGAGAGGGACGGTCGGGGCTCCAGTAGCAGCTACAGATCCAAAACCCCTTCGGCTTCTTCAACCCTCTCCTCCTCAGCAAAAGCAAACACAGTGGCTGGTCCAATCATGCTGGAGTCCAGTGATGGCACTCCGGATGAGGGAGAGGCAGTCAGCCCGGAAACCAACCTCCGCTGCTTGGTCAACTTTTTTAGGTAACGTGCAAAACTGTAGGAAATGTTTGCAAACAAATCTGCCTCACCGCTTTCACACAGATGATTCTTGGATGCTGTGTGTAATCAGACAGTGATGAAGTACTGATGCGCCTTCATTCAGTCTGTAGCCATATTCACACATCTGCACCATACCAGGGAAAAAAAACTTCCAGTGTTTCTCTTTGCTAATTCTCACACACACACACACACACACACACACACACACACACACACACACACACCAAGTGGAGGCACCACAGGTTCTCTGGAATTGTCTTTTTCCTCCCAATGCAGGCATAGCAGAAAATGTTTAGAACCACTGTCTCAAGGAGGTCATTCTTAGAATATTTTAATCTAAGTTGATTAGTTAAATTAGGTAGTTGCACAGCTTTATAAAGAACATGCAGAATATTTGAGCATAGGGAGTAGGAATAAGGCAAGAGTCAGACTACATACTCCAAGTGATGGTGTACTGGAGTTACACACAACATATTTGTGAACCCAGACCTCTAAATCTTGAGGTGCCATTCATTGTACGAATGCAGACATTTGACTTTTGGTCCATTTGTCAAGGTGAAATTAAAAAAAAAAAAGGCTTTAACAACAGTAATTACTCACATAAAGCACCTTTTCCCCTCTTAAGATCTCAGTTGTGCAATTCCTGTGTTTCCTTGCCAAGTAGCAGTGAAATGGAAACCAAAATAAAGTTTTCCTGGACTATTGATGTTGTCCATTTTACATCTGTTTGTTTTTAAAGAAAAATAAGTAACTACTTTTAACATAAAAACCCTTTTGTGGCCAAATAAATGACCTATTTTTTTTAACTTTTTTTTTTTTTTTTTTTTTTTTTCTCATTTAAGAACTATGGGCTACCAGCAGGAAGTGGTGGAGCGTGTTGTCAAGGCAACAGGACAGACAGAAGATACCTTTCTTGTTCTGGAGAAAATTGTTGAAGAAACCAAACGCTGTGAGGAGGGGAAGAAAAAGGGGGGGAAAGAGAGACAGTTGAACTCTGTGCAAACCTCAGATACCCCTTCGTCGTCGTCATTCTCATCCACGGTCTCTCGCTTCAGAGAGAAGGAGTTTGGCGGGTTTTTGGTTGATCCAGGCAGGTCTAAAGAAAACATTAAGCCTAGTCAGCATGGTAGCAGCACCAATGGGCTGGGACACCGGAGACAATGCAGCAGCAGTGAGACAAGCACTCAGCAGGTATTTCTATGAATTTTAGGTATTAAAAGAGTCTACTAAATCATCTTTTCTCCTCCTGTCATTTATACATGACAGACAATTGTTTGCCATCTGATGTCCCACCTTATATGTAGATAATTCTTATTTCAATCACATCTCATTTCAGGCCATCACTATCAAGAGGAGCGCCAGTGCTCAGGGTGGAGCAGGAAATTACGAGGTCATTACCATTGATGATGACGATGATGTCATCCCTACTGATGCCAAAACAGCAGACAGTAGGACATCACGGATAATGTCAGTGGCACACCTTGACACACAGTCAGGGTCTCGAACTGACTACCTGGCTCGGGGAGGGGGTGGCGTCTCACAGAAGGATTACCTGTCTCGGTGTGGAACTCAGACTTTGGGAGGATCGGTGAAGGTCGAGAGTTTGACGGCACTGCGCAGCACGCCTCAGTGGCTAACTGCAACAAATTCTTCCTTGGCTGCAACCCCCAGTGTAGGTATTTAACCATCTTCCCAAAGTGTTTGTACAGTGAAGAAGATCTTCTGTGGTGTCTGCAGATAGATATAGTCATATGCAAAAGTTAGTAAATCATCTGATCATAGTAGGTCCTAATATTGGGCAAATACAACAGTCATACAACTTTTTTTAGCCTTAACATAATTTATTCCACAAAGAAATGTGGCAGTACAAAGTACATCCATGACTGACTGTAATAACTTGAGGAATTTCTTTCCTGCATGTCATTATCAGTCTCATATGCTGCAGCATATGCAGCACCGAAGCCTTCAGAGCCTTATCAACTAAAACCAAATGTCAGTGCTGAGCCCCTAAAAAGATGCTTGTGGCAGGACAAAGATCAGAAGTTCAACTATATCTTCAGCGCACAGCCTGCAGAATTATGTATTATCTGGTGTTTAATGGTTTAAAGCCAAGTTTAGTTTTCTTGTCAGTTCATTTGGTGCTTGCATGCGTGTATCATGCTTTGTGGGATTAAAATGTTTGAATGAGAGACTAAGACAAGGAAAGTCTAAGGAAAAAATGAAGTAAGGTATGTATCAATGTGTGTGTGTGTGTGTGTGTGTGTGTGTGTGTGTGTGTGTGTGTGTGTGTGTGTGTGTGTGTGTGTGTGTGTGTGTGTGTGTGTGTGTGTGTGTGTGTTTATTTATTTATTTATTACTAGGTTTTCTTAAATACATAATATTGGTAGCCACTCCCCACTCTCCCACCCAAATATGGATAAGCTGTTCCAAAGTTTTGGCTCAAACCCTGTTGGTAACAGTCTTGAATGTTTTCCTCTTTTAAATGGTTTAGAAATTTCCAAACTGATGTGCAGCAACAGTTGCTTC
This sequence comes from Xenentodon cancila, assembly GCA_014839995.1. NCBI lineage: Eukaryota > Metazoa > Chordata > Actinopteri > Beloniformes > Belonidae > Xenentodon > Xenentodon cancila. The sequence goes on from CM026199.1 coordinate 9,139,768, forward strand.
ACTAAGATCATTGCTTATGTCTTCCCTTCTTGGCACTGTGTCCACACACACCTCAATGACCCACACACTGCCTTAAATGTGTTCTTTTATAGAGTCGTGCACCATACCCAGGGCAAAAAGTTATACGAGTTGTATTTGCTTAATACTAACACTACGATCAGGTGACTTATTTATTTATATATATATTTTTGTAATGTTTTACACAAGAAAACTTTTCAAGATTTAAAAGAGGGGAAACTAACTTTTGTACATGACTGTACACGCTTGCTATTTCAGTGGCTGAAAAGGAGATGTTCAGAAAATGTATAAAACAATCACACTGTCACGCTATGAAGACAAACCAGTGTTTGCCTAATTTCCCTGGTAACTTCATATCTTAAATATATATGATTCATTTATTTTTCACCATATAAATATTGCATTACAGTTAAATTCATACTTTGGTTATCAGCAGGCAGTTCACAGGGCTTAAAACTTTCTTTTTACTTTTATGTAAAAAGAAATGTTGCATGTTAATAGACAAATGCGAGTAATTTTACAACTGTTCTATTTAAATTGGCACAACATGAATCCCTAATGCCTCATTTCAGCATATGTACCGTGTGTCATCTGTCTGTAATTCTGATTTACATCTAAATTACATCCCTATCATAGGAAAATGTATTTTAGTACAAATGAATGGAAACTTTGCAGCGACCATGTGAGTCAGTACGATATTATTTATAGCTGTTTTTCCAAGTCCTGTTCTGAGTACTTTGCACATGAGCATGAAATTAACAACAGAACATTACAGATATTCAGTGATATAAGTGATATAGAGATGATTTAGGAAATTACACTTCTGAAAAACGTGCATAGTTCTGTTTTATTATTAAATCAATATTATACATTTAATTTGGCCTACATTTTATTGTTAACATTATCAATTAACTGAATACAGCGTTTTAGGTAATTTTGGGTATTTTTCATTTTTAACTGAAGAAAATCTACTGCAAAGCTTAGCATTAAAGTTAAAACACAAACACACCGTTAAGGACACATGGGCATAATGGTGCACGTATGTGTCACTGTTCATATATTCATATATATACGTGAATGGTGCACGTTCATATAACTGTTCATATAATACTATTTCAGATGAAGAAATGTGGCTCATGCTGTATGTAGTAAATGGCAGCTCCTCTTTTGCAACCTGTTTAGATGTGATGAACTTTATTGTAATTGCAGTCTCTTCCGTACACCAATAACTGTCTGTTGCACTACCTAAGTGTTGCATTAAATGAACAGGTTAAATGGTTAATTTTCACTTTATTATTACTTTATTTTGATGTCAGACTTCTCCACTCTCTCTCATTCAAGTTTCAGTTACTCTAAATGATGGGCTTGGTGTCTATGGGTGTGTTTTGCAATGCTGTAGATACTGCAGATTAGGTTTAGAAATGTTGGCTGATGATATTCAACACTGAACAGCAACTACAACATTTACATCGGTAAATGTACATTTACATCTGTAAAGGTTGATTTGTGAACGGTGCTCTTAAACACTGTGTGGTTTCTATTCAGAAAGTTGAACTTTCCTGTTGGGTTGATGACAGGGTTAGTTTCACCAGCACAGAGAAATTAAACTGGATTTGGTTGATTTGATGCTCACAGATGAATTTTAAGCCAGCTGGTGATTGGTGGTGATTCCTCTCACTGAAATAACAAAATGTTGAGAATGAGCTGTCACTCATTCATAGTGAGAACATGGATGTGTTTTGATCTTATTCACACCACGCAAATCAAATAAGTTGTTTCTGTTTGCGTTTCCCTCCTCAGGCGGCTCAGCCCATAAGCCGGCCTGCAGCTTCCCCCTATCAGACCATCAGCCACGTGGGTTTTCAGGGGGGCATGGCCCGGACTCCTCCCACAAGCGAACCCCCTGTTCCCCCTGTAACTGGTATGGCTCGTTTCCACCAGTCACTGAGGAATCCCTTCACCTTGAATCTGCCAAATGAGCCAGGAAATCCCGAGCTCAGACATATCATTATAGACGGCAGCAACGTGGCGATGGCGTAAGTTTACACACAGACACGATAAGAAAATTAACTATAATAGTAATAATATACCTTCATATAACGCATGTTATAGTCAATAACTGGTACTAATGTTTGCAGTTCGTACACATCTAAGCAAACATGTCAGTTTGTACTATTGGAGAGCTACAACACTTCACAGAGAACAAAGTAGTCTCCTGGAATTGAGTTTCTTCAAAAACTGTTTCTTCCATTTAACAGCAACAGATTTTGTAAATGACAAACACTTATCTTTCCTTCCACTTTCATCATGAAAAATTGTAAAAGGTCTGACAGGCTTACAGTTCACTGTCGGGACATGCTGGAATCTCTGCTTTCACTTTGAGTTCTCTGTTTATGGATTCATGCTGCCCGAATCAAGCGTGAACATCTGTCTTGAGCACAAAAATCTGTGCTTGCTCAAATGCAGTTACAGACTTGCTCTTGGGTGCTGGAATCATCGGTGAAACTCCCAGTTCTGGTTTCCCCAAATCTGTTTTGTTCTGTCTAAAGATCCTTTTCAAACAGACCAACAGTCACATTTGTTTTGTGATCTCTTAAATCTTTCTTTATTTTGTTTGTTGTTGGGGTTTTTTTTTTGTCCGAATGGCTTTAAAAATTTAAAAGGCAGCAAAACTTCTGCTGCCGCTCACAAGATTGTGATAATTCTGATGGTACAGAAGAATAATCCTACCTGGTTTTTAACCACAGTTGTATGTTTCAGATCTCCTCTTTTTGATAGTTTACTACCATTCTACTGATACAAAGTGTAAATAAATACGTTCTATAAACTGTCACATTTGTAAAAAATGAAATAGTCATGCAAAGGAAAATGTCATGCTTATTAAGTCTTGGAAAAGAAAATCTGTATTTTTAATTAGACTTGTAGGAAATGCAGTATAGTATTCTACAAATATTTTTTATATTTTTTGAGTCCTAGGATACTTTATAGAACAAAAGTATAATTTCAGTTTCAAAAGAAAAAACTAGTTTAAACTTAAAGACTGTAAACTTCTCCTGTATCTGTTTGAGTAAAGTAACCATAAAGAAATGGCAGACACAAAGCTTACAAAAAGAGACATTTTTCTGTTTGTTTCTGAAAGAACATTTTGTAAATTGATTTTTAAGATTGCGATGGTTACTTGCACCAGTATCACAATTTTTGTCAAAAAAAACCAATGTAGGTTGTAAAATGTACAAGGCAAATCTTAAATATCTCTGCTTTTCAATGCAATATGTACTTCAGATGCTCGGTTTGGTGCTTAGTTGCCTCTTAGTGCCTCAAATCTAAAACATTTTGGTGGTTTGCATGTAAACCGACTTTGAGAACGTTACTTTCTGAGTTTCTCCCAGCCGCAGCTGCTCCGTCTACCATCGTGGACAAAGGTGACAACAAGGAGGAGAATCTGGGAGTGAGCGCAGCTCACCGTGTCGCTAACAAACACTTGCGACAACACCTGGTTAAAATTGCAGCCTTCAAAGTCAGCTTTACTGCTTAATGTATATTATATGGTTCAGACATCAAAGGCGTTGACAATAGTAATATTTATCTGACAGAGGAAGTCAAGTAAAATGGCAGTATTCAGTGTTGAATTTATTTTCACTCTACTCAGACATTATTAACAAAATGCAACTCATATAAGCCTTTATATATTATTTAATTTAAGAAGACCTGGACTGAGATGGTCCAGTTATGGCGATCTTTTTGTGTTTTGGTCATGTGTGCCGTTAAGAGCACCTGGAACCTAAGCATTACTTTTGTTGATCTTGGTCCACTATCTTCTATTTTTGCTGTAATTCACTTGAAATATGAAATATTTCCTTCCACCTTAATTCCACTGGTGCAGTTAAGTGCCTTGTCATCTCCATTTAAGACCTTGGCTCAGTCTGAAAAACGAGGACAGGCTCCTGCCACCTAACTCACCTCCGGGGATGTTTCACAGAAACCTGTAACAATGACCACAATACAGGTGAAGACTGGATTTACCGGCACAAAACAGCACTATTATGCGAAAGCTCTTTGTTGCTGATAATCCTCACAAGTTACCGTTTCTTATGAGTCTGATTCAGCATTTTTTTTTTTTTTTTTTTTAAGCAAATGGAGGTTGTAAATCATCTAATGAAATATAGCATCTGTTTTCATGGTGTCACTTCCCACACCTGTAGTACAATGCAACAGGTTTTTCCCTTTACTATTGAAACTGCCACCCTTCCCATCAGTATTGTCATCATCAGTTCGGGTCACACACACGTGTGTGTGTGTATACACACACACACACACACCATACAAACCATGTGTTACAGTGTGTAGGCCTCATCTGTAACCCTCGAACTGTAGGCGCACCAAAACCTTTGCCCACGCGTTCACATAATGTTTTTACTCATTGCCTTTGTATATGACTGTGCATGTGCCCCGGCAGAGTGACTGCCGCCTTAGAAGCATCATATTGATGCGTGGGTTTATGGTATGGAGGCGTTTATGAGAAGAAAAGGCCTTTTCAAGAAAAAACAATCTGTATTTTTGTTTTTTCACTCATACAGAAATTATGCAAGAATTTCAAGTGCATCACACAGAGAAGGAAGGGAGAGAAGAAGTTCAGTGTATTGTTTTGTCCTTACTCAGTGCTGGCATTTCATCATAGCGTCATGTTAGATTACCCTGTCTTGACCTCATGCTTGTGCAACCACTTTTTTTTGTTTTCCCAAGTTCTTACTTTCATTCTTTCATGGCGCCTCCAACTTTACCAGAAGTGTGCTTTATCAGAAAGGATGGGTCATCTCTGACACAGCAGGTTCTGCGCAAGGAGGACATACTTTAATTTTATTGGATTTACAAAGCCTACTCCACAAAAGTTTATCAACAGAGTTACATTTTTTTTAAAGGAATGCAATTATTTGCATATAAAATATGGATTATTTCATTGAGAGCCTCTTCATGATAGAGAGGTGAAGGTACAGGGGTGTGCAAAAGTCCTAAGCACTTACTCTTATTCTTGTATGATACTTTGAATAATCATTCACATGTATTTGTTTTGTTGCTTTATTAAGAAACAAACAGAAAATACATAATAATATTAAAGTTAGACCAATTATTCATTTGGCTGAATGACTACGTTTTATTTATTTTTTTTTGTTGTTTTGTTTTTTTTAATAATCAACATCAGCCATTTCGAAAAGACAAAACATATTGGTCGTCCTCTGGTTAATATGTGCACAAAACCTAATTACAGAATGTTCAGAATAAAATAAAAGGTGGTAAATTTAGTATGACCTCCCTCAGACCCAAGAACAGATTTTAGTCTTTTTAATGAGATTTTCCACTACAGATGTTTGTTTCTGTTTTGGTTCAAAGGAGCCACTTTTGTGCATTTTCTTTTTGAGTCTTTGACTACCAGAGACCCCTTAACAGGGGGCAGATGTCATGTGAGAGCAGAAGCCTGAAAACGGGCTGCTATGTAAAGCGTTCAAGAGATTGAGGAAAATAAATATGGATGTCATTAAAATATTGATAAAAACAAAGTCTAGTGGTGCTCAAAACTTTTGCACTGTACTTTGGTGAACTTCTGGCTATCTTTTATTCCACAGGTGAGGAGCATAACTCTGGACGCTGCCTCATCTTGTTTGGTTGTAACTCTGGGGACAGAAAGTAGGCGTGGCCCTGACGACCTGAGGGTTCTGGTTGGTTCATAATGTACCAGGAGATCGGAGATGTATTTTGACCCGAGATCATTCAGAGATTTATAAATCAACATCAGGATTTTATAATCTGTTCTGTGACAGACAGGAAGCCAGTGTAAAGATCTAAGGCCTGGAGTTATGTGGTCCAGTCTCTGGTCTTAGTGAGGACTCGGGCAGCAGCGTTCTGTTGTCACGGGTCCCTTTTTTAGGGACCCGTGAGAGCAGCGTTACAGTAGTCCAGTCTACTGAGGATAAAAGCATGGACAAGTTCTAAGTCCTGCTGAGACATCAGTCCTTTAATCTTCGAGATATTTTTCAGGTGATAATAGTCTGACTTCACTACTATTAATGTGGCTGTAAAAATTCATGAACGTGTAAGATGTAAGAATTCAGAACCCCTCCCAGATTTCTGGATGGGCCATTCGTTTTTAGCCTTACTGCTTGAAACTGAGTTTTAACTTTTAATCTTTTTTTCCTGGCTCCAAACACTATTATTTCTGTTTTGTCTCCGAGTAGTTACCTGAAGAAACAAAATAGTCCCTGTCTTTTAGATAGGAAGCCAACCAGGTGAGTGCTGTGCCAGAAAGTCCCACCCAGTTCATCAACCAGTCTATTGAGATGTTATGGTCGACCGTGTCAAATGCAGCACTAAGATCCCGTAAGACCAAGACTGAAATGTTGCCACTTTCCGTATTGGAGTGAATGTCATTAAGGACCTTTACTAGAGGTTTCTCAGGGCTGTGGTGTGGCCAGAAACCAGTCAAACACATCAAAACAGTCATTTAGTGTCAGGAGGTTACATAGCTGTTGAAAAACAGCTTTTTCTATGATTTTACTAAAAAAAGACAGGTTTGATATGGGCGTATAGCTGTTCGTAAGTAAATCTAGACTAATCTTTTTTTTCAAAGTGGCTTAATGACGGCTGTTTTTAGGGACTGAGGAAAGATACCTGAAAGCAGAGACGAAATTACAATGTGTGTAGTACAGCGTGTAATAGCTTTAAAAACCTGTTAGCAGAGTATCAAGGTATCAAGGGTGAAATTCAGGTGATGTGTGATGTCATACAGGTGCTTGTAAATGTAAATATCCTGCATCTAACACAGGAGCACTGACTGACTGTCTGATTTTCTGAATTTTGTCAATAAAGAAAGAGACAAACTCATTGCAGACACGGTTGGATAGAAGTTCAGGCTCCACTGACTCAGGGGGGTTTGTTAGTCTGTCAACAATAGTGAACAAAATGCATTATTGTTGTTTTTGGCAACGATATACGAAAAATATATTTGCCTAGTATTCCTCAGCGTTGTATTATGTCGTCTCGATCTATCTTTATAGATGTCATAATGAAGCTGTATTTTAGTTTTCCACCACCTGCGTTTAGCTTTTTGATACTTTGTTCAGCTCTGACCTGTGCAGCATTTCTCTATGGAGGATTTTTTTTTTTTTTTTTTTTTTTTTTTTTTTTTTTTGCAGTTATCACCGTCACCTTGGTGGGAGCCATGGTATCAATAATACTTATATTATACCACTGAATTTATCACCAAGCACTGAAGGTGAGTGGAGGAAGGGTAATGAGGAGATTTGAATAAACATCGACATTTAGTAAAGTTGGTTTTAGTGTGTTAATAGTACTATGTGTCCTGTTATCATGGGCTGGCTGTGACTGGTGAGCAGTGAACACAAGATTTGATAAATTTACAGAATGTTTTGGGTGAGCCTTTCTTTTCTGAAGGTTGACTAATCTTTTTCTGCTACATATTAAAACGCGGGTGGAGGAAGCTTCCTCCATATCCAGCTTATCCTGGGAAGAGCACACGCAGTACTGCAGCCTGGACCCAGCACACATCAGTTCGAACCTGTTGATACTTTATCTGGCTGCTTTGAGAGATGGTGTTTTTGATTTTGCAGAGGAGGGACTAGCCTCATTTACCAGCTGTTTCCGATGACTCTGGTGATGCGGGGCTTTCTGTAGCAATGATCTTCCAGGGGAATTGTGCCTTCACCTGGTCAGTGAAGACTGTGTTGGGTTTAGGACTTTGTGGTGGGGGAGGTTTTTTGAGCAGGAATAGGACTGGGCCCTGGGGTCAATTTGGTGGCAGCAGTGCCCAGCACCATCATGTGATCTGTAAAGTCCAGCAGAGAGAGAGATAGGGAAGATGATTTGGATGAAGGCGGGTCTTCATTCCTGTCTTTTAGGGAAAGATGCGTCAAAAATAACTCTAGAATGGCGTCCTCACCAGGCGCAGGTGGGGGCGGGGGCAGCCTCATCTCAAGGTTACCACTGGCCGTATCTTCTCCTCTTGTTTTTTTTTTTTTTTTTTTTTTTTTTTTTCTCCTTCTGTCCTTGTCCAACAGAGCAGAATGGTAACTTAAAACAGAAAAGGTGATCTGCAAACGGCCTTACTCCAGATCTGTTGAGGCAGACACCATCTGCCTTAAAAAAAAGTCTGCCGTCCCAGAAAACACTGACATTGTTAATAAAATTGAACAAGTACATGGTACACATGCCTCTCACATGAGTGGTGACAGGCCAGTAATAAACACTTCAGCATCCAGACTATTAATTGTATGAAACGGCTTCTTAAAGTTTTGTTTAAATACCTCCGACTGCTGTTTCACAATATCACTTGGAATCGGAGGCTTTTCCCAGTTTTCTGTCTCGGACCTCCGATACCATCCAGAAGCAGAGTTCTGCTGTACCGGTGCAAATCTCTTCTGTAGTGGCATGTTTGTTTGAGGAGGAGGAGGCTTGTGTTTTGGCTTTCCTTTGATAGCTTTCCAAGTCTGTGCTGCTAACAGCGTTTGAGGAAGATTTTGGTCTCGTTGGTAGCGGAGGCCAGCCGGTTGCACCACACATCTTACCAGACAGGGCTGGCTCTATCTTCAAACTGTGAAGATTAACTATTTCATCATCTGTAGTGCATAACAGCATTCTGAGAATCTGGAGAAATCTCTGGAGAAAAAGCCAAAAACCAGTGTTGAATGCCAGACAGCAGTGACTCTGTAACAGAAATCACTGCATGGGCTTAGGAACGCTTCCAGAAATCTCCAAGAACACAGTTTATGGTGCCGTCTGTGAGAGAAAAATATTCAAATATTTGATATGAAGTGGTTAATATTATACTGATCATTTGTGGGTCTCCGTGACATGACAGAGAATTAATCAGGTTGCAGGCTCCAGCCTGTGAGGAGAGGAGATGATTTTCACATCTACAAGACCATGTTAGGTGTACTTGGTGCTTTTCCAGAACCTGTTGTAACATCAGTCTTAATATTTAAATTACTCACGCCATATCATGTTGCTGGTCACTTTCCTGTTATCTGCCTTGCTGTAAAGATGCGACACATTGCATGCTATGGAAATAAATTGAATTAATTCCTAGTCAGAGTCAAGTCTTGTTTCAGTTTTGCCTTGTTAGTCTAGAGGACACATCAACACCATCCACAAATTTGGCTTTAAGCTCTGTCATGCAAAGAAGAAGCAATATGTGAACATGATTCAACATTGGTGGTGAAACCTGCCATCTTCTCCGGGTCAGAGCTTGTTTTAAAATAGACTGAAGCAAATGGAAAACTGTCCTTTGGTCAGACAAACAAAAATTGGACATCCTTCTTGTAAACTGTGGATGTTGCTTCCTCTTCCAGACTACAGAGGAGAGAGACCATCTAAAGTTTTATTAGTGCACAGTTGAAAATCCTGCATCTGAAGCTATGGGGCCGTTAGTGGCTTTGGATTATAATGTTCTACATTTGACAGTTTTTTTGGGGGTTTTTTTGGTGCTAAACTGGCCAGCCGCCAGTTTCAGCTGGCCTATCACCAGCTGAAAATATTTGAGGTGTCATAAAATGAAAACTATTATAAACAAGACCCCGGACTGTTGAGCAGCTCGAAGAGGGGATGCTACATAATATTAAATATCACGCCGCCCTGCTAATGTGTTGCTATGATCAAATTCAAACGACGGTACATTTACTCTGTTTAAGCATTTCATGTTTTCTACTTTTTGTGGTGAGTGGGTTGAGTCTATGAGATTTGCAGATCATTGCAGGTTTATTTTTGTTTAATTTACATGTTAAGCAGCGTCCCACCTTTTTAGGTTGTTAACTGGGATTCTGTCTTTTATTTTTTATTTTTGGCCACAGCGACTTGAAGTTAATAATGCAGGTTATGGTGAAGGTTCAAAGACCAGCTACTGTGTGACCTGAGAGAAGGTTGCAAGTTATGTCAAATAATTCTAAAGAGCTTTGAGGTATTTCCCCTCACCAGTTGATGTTTCACACAGCGATTTCAGAGATTGCATAATCTCCTACTGCTGTGGTGTCACTCATCACTTTCTCTTTCAGCAGTTGCTGAAGCTTCTTGTGCATTAACCTGAAAATGATCTTGTTGCCTTTCACCCGTGTTTAGCGTCACAGTGAGCTGTACAGGTACCAGGATGGCGAATGTGAAACATTTTTATACCTTTTACCTTGTTTTCGCAGATCAGTATCAGCTCCCATCAAAACATGAATTCAGCTCAGTCTTATCAGATTTAATGTTGAAAAGGTTTGACTCCTACGATGATGAAAAATAAATGCTCACCATATTCTTGTCATGATGCACATGTATCTTGTCCGTACATTCAGCTGCAGCTGATTAGGCTTACTACAGCTAATCAAATCATTATTATATTATCATTTTTTATTGATTCATTCCAAACATGTCAAAAACATAACAGCGTTAACACTGGTAGGAATCTATAAATAAATATACTTATTCACATGTGCATACTGGCACATTTCAACATATAGAAGCCCTTAAAAATAAATCTATATAAATAAATGAATTTGTTATAAATTTATGTACACAAAATAAACCTATAAAATAAATCTATACCCAATGTGCACACACCTGTCTATATATGCATACCTATATACATGCACACACAGCAATACATATAACACATATATCCTGTTTAACATGTCTGGAAAGGGACAGGAAGAAGTCAAACTTATTTATCCTAACCTTTCTCCAATATTTCATAACTACACTTTACATTCATCCGGTTTTCAGAATCTTGAATTCATGAAAAATCATGAGTTTATGAAGAAAACACGCATTTATTTATTTATTTATTTATTTATTTATTTATTTATTTTACACACCCACAATTGACACACCCACAAACACAGTCCACCCTGACAGCACCCATACCACACCTACACCCAATCCCACTGTGCTGCACTCCGACACCCACACCACCCAAGTCCAGTGTCCAAATTTAATGATTAGTTTATTTACATCAAACCACTTTTTTATAATTTGTTCAGTTCTGAGGTGATTTCTGACATAAGTTGTTGTAAATTCTCTACTGCACAGAAAATATTTGTATCATCAGCAAACTGAACAAATTGCAGTACGTTTGAGACTTTAATTGTCATTTATGTATAGAATAAAGAGTTTAGGTCCCAATACTCACCCCTGGGGGACACCACAAGCAATGTCCAAACATGATGACTTAAAGTTACCCATTTTTACAAACTGGTGCCTGTTGCTTAAATAACTATACATCCAGTGTAAAACCACTCCCCTGATACCATAGCGCTCCAGTTTTTTGATTAATATGTCATGATTTATTGCCTTTTTTTTATATTTATATATGCTTTTTTTAAGGTCAATGAACGCCTCAACTGCAAATTTATTTTTGTCTATGGAGCTAGTTTCTTATTTAATTCAGTACAGCCAAGGATGTGGATCTTTTGAGGTCTGAATCCCTACTGGCTTTCAGTATGGATTTATTATTAATTTGTTTGTTTCTTCAGTCAGGTCTGCGCCACATCACTAAGCAGTAAAAGCTTGGTTAGTTGCTGTGCATCTGCTTCACTGCATCTCATGAGAGGCCAGATTTGTACAGTTGATAGTAACCCAGCATGCAGGGAAAAACCCAGTGCATGCCAAACAGAAGTTCACGACAAGGAAGTAGACACATAAGACAGCAGAAGAAGCATTGAAGTATTTTAGGTTAAAAGGTGTCATCATTTACTAACAGGCAGTTGAGCTCTGAGCTCATTGAGGATAAATGTATTTGTGGTTACAGAAACATAATTTGCTCAAAATATAATTTCCGATTTGACACGCGAACATTTCCCCCGGTTTTTTTTTCCCCAACTCAAAGCAGTTGGACAGTTACTACGCAAACCTGACGCTATCAAAACAGCCGTCAGAAAAGCTGGTAAAAATAACTCATCACTGAGGTCACTGGCTGGTGACATTTTTGGGGTTGTGCAAGGTGACTGCTGCTCTCTGGGAGATTATCACCTCTGTTGCTTGTTTGTGTTTTTCTGTGGTTTTCTTCTCTATCTAGCAGCATGTACTACAGCATGTACTACAGCAGTCTGACGTGCGCATGCAGATCATACACGTCACCACAAATCATCTGGGTCAGCTGGTGAATTGTATTGCGTGTTTTGAATGTTTTTGTTTTCTACTGCTAAAATTTTTTAATGACCTAAGTCACTCAAATATGAAACTGTTGACTCAAAAAAGCTTTATACATAATTTTGGCTTCTTCTTGCTAGAATGTAGGACTTTTTTTAATTGAATTTTTTACTTTTTTACTTTTAAGATGCCCTGTTTTTCCATTTGTTATTAGCTGTGAAATGTTAAATACAGCTTTGCTTCACAAAATATTTTCCTGTAACCCCGGGTTAAGGTGTAACTGATTTTAAAAATAAAAATGTTTATGCCCAGTAATATGAAACTTGTGCTTCCAGAGATTAAACCAGCAGGTTGCTGTGCTTCCCCATCTGACTGCGCTCTTTGTGTTCCTCATCTCACCAGCCATGGTCTTCATCGGTTCTTCTCCTGTCGCGGCATTGCACTGGCAGTGGAGACCTTTTGGAGGAGAGGCCACAGGGAGATCACAGTGTTTGTCCCTCAGTGGCGTCAGAAGAGAGACCGACTCACAACAGGTACATGTACATCACATTTATGCAGATATGTTGGGATGGGAGGGCTAATTTATTGTCCATAACATGAGCTCTGTGCTCAAGCACGTTGGTGTGACCTGTGGCTGGCGTACTCTTTAAGTTGGTGCAAAATAAGTGTAGCTTTTTATTTTTATGTGTTGTGTTAATAACTAAACTACTGTGTCACAGGTATGCAAAAGTACACAGTTATAAGAACCGAGCATTGCAATGCCTTATAAGTTGTTGCTGGTTTGTGCTTTGGTGTGGCCTCTCTCTCTCTCTGTGTGATGATTCACAGTAGGTGGGGTTGCAGTACTTCTGCTAAAGGCATGCACTACATTTTTGTTTTCTAAGAACTAGAAGGTCCTCTCAAACCTTTGCCACCATGTGAAGATGAGCCTGCTGTCAGCTCAAAGAGTGAGACCTGTCCTCTCTGAGGTCTCTGAGCTGCACTTCACAATGTCTGTGAAGGTCAATGCTGATCGGCACTTCATAGGTGAAGAGAAGTGAAACCGTGGCAGACAAAATGAAGCTGAGCTTCAGCTACACTCACAAAATGTGGCTTTGATGCAGCTTCTTAGAGGATTTTTACAAAGGTTTACTTGTTCTGTAGAGTGGTTTGAAATGCTTTAAAGCTTGTTGGGGGGTTTACATTCTTTCTATTTAGTTTAAAGATATATATATCAGCCGTGTCCACTGTGTAAATTGTTGAAATTGTCATGTCAACAGAAATGTGCGTGAACCGTAACTAATAACTGAGAATGTTGGGGGGGGTTTTCATTACAGAGCAATATTTTCTAAACCAGCTGGAAGACCTTCGGCTGCTATCCTTCACTCCTTCCAGAGAAGTTTGTGGACAGAGGATATCCTCCCACGATGACAGGTACGCACCTGTACACTCGTTTTGCAACTGCCTTGGTGAGTTTGAAGAATTTATATGGAGTAGTGGCGACCCAAGAGGTTCAGTTGTAGACCTGCAGAAGAACCTGGAGCCCCTTCCCACCCATGAAGCAGCATTCTTCCACGGTGTCGTGACCCTGGAAGCAGGAGAAATAGCAGTCTATCGACTGACTGCTGGGGCCTGGCTCCAAAACTGAGTCACTCTCCCATGACTCCACATGTTCAAATGTCCAACTTTACAGCAGAAATAAACATATTTACAGCACGGTTCAAAAAGGAGTTTTTCCTCATGTCAAACACGCACAGGCAAACACAAGCACAGACGCTTGTCGTGGTTGTAAACGTTAGTAATGGAGTCCAAAACGGTGGCTGTTTAGTCGAGGAACTGCAACTTCTTTTCTCATGTCTGCATTATCCTCAGTTTGGTAAGAAAAAGAAGCTTCAAATCAGTTCTTCAGAAAGCCGATGGCTGACGTCCTGCAGGGTCTGTCCTGTCATTTTACAGTCTAATGTGCTAACCAGCTCCTGTGCTGTGTCTTTATAATAAACACATGCCTGCTAAATCAGCAGGATTTCATGTTTTAAGATATTACAAACATCTGTATTATTTGTGGAATTTTTTTGAGGCCCAAATCTGGCAGATAACTTTGTTTTTTGGTCAGCTGGTGAAAGCATACAAATTGAAAAGTCATCCTGTCTCAGCTCTTCAGCTGTGATGGCCAAGCTGGGAAAAAATGTCCAAGCTTTGAATGCAGGGAAACTTCTGTATGTCCGACTCACATTCCCTGTCCCTTTTTCCTCCTGTCAGGTTCCTGCTCCACCTAGCAGAAAAAACGGACGGGATCATCGTAACCAATGACAATCTGAGGGACTTTGTTGACACCTCTGACACGTGGCGCAGGATCATTCAGGGGAGGTGAGTATCTGGAATGTAAATTCAGTTCACTTAGTCACACTGACAAGTTGTTGGAAAGTCCACTGAGGCAGAGCTTAATGTTCTATCGACGTTGTTTATCTACTTTTTACCCAAAGATCTCAACATGGACGAGAGAAAAAATCCATTTACATGCAGTTTTAAAATGGTGTTCATCCAGTTTCTATACCCGGTTTGTCCTTTGCAGGGTCAGGCGGGACTGCCGGAGCCTATCCCGGCTAAATAGGGTTCGCTTTTTGGATTTTTTTTTTTTTTGATTTTTTTTTTCACGATAATCCAGGGAAACACAAAGCTTAGATGCAAATAAAGTTAAAGTATTGAATATTTGACTTGAGACTCATTGCTGTATTATCATCCTGTATTTTTCTAGGATACAGACACAACAGATCTGAATATAGATGGATAAACAAACATACATATTAATGTTTTTCTTTTTTTACATAAGTTATTGATTTCTAAATGGGTTATTTGATAGATAAAATACATTGTGAATTAAAAAAATTAACTGATTAAATGTTATCAACATATTAATATAACCATAAATAAATTTACCATTGACAGTCTGCACTGTATATTTATTAATTCAATATTTAGACAATGACAGTTTGATTTTGTTTGTTTTTTTAGTCTTTATACACCACAACTATGGATTTGAAATAAAGCAATCAGAATGTGATCAAATTCTAGACAATTGGCTTAAACGAAGTTAATTTGCCAGGTGTGGCTCTTTACCTCGTCACTAAGCAGAAAAGAAACTTAATTTATTTTTTAAAAAGTGAGAAAAGTCCCCAGGTGTGGTCAAATAAACAGTTTGGTACATTTGCGGGAAGAAAGAAAAATACCGGTGACTTCAGCAGCATCAAAAGAATTGGAAGACCCCAGACGACAACTGAAGTGGATGATTGGAGATCCCTTCTTTGATTTTAAAAAAAAAAAAAAAAAAAAAACAAATAAAAAAACCAAAAGCTTCCCATGTTCAGGAGTTGGATCCTAAAACTAAACTTACATTCAGCCAAGTGCAACAAAACGAAGAGGACGGTGCTTCGTAATGCAGATGGACAGTGAGACTAAACTTACCGCAAAGGCAATTCGAGACTTTTTGATGACAAAGAAGTAGAATATTCTTCAGTGGCAAAGTCAGTAGCCTGATCTCAAGCCAACAGGTTGTTTTTCAGTTACCGAAGACAAAACAAAGAGCGGAGAGGACCTGAAACAAGCAGCAAGTAGAGGGGCTGCAGTGAAGGTCCGTGGGCTCCAGGCTTCAGGCAGAGGTGGGCTGCAAAGGACTTTCACCCTGGGGTTACAAGTGCTTCTATTTCCAATTACGTCACTTTGAATTAAAACAATCTCAATGTCATCAAAGTGTAGACTTTCAGCTTTAATTTAGGAGGTTCCACAAATATGGACAATTTAATTTTGCTGGTGCAGGAAGACAAATCATAAAAACTCTATTGTTGTCCAGATGCATCTGGACCCAACTGTATGACTGAAACTCTTCACATTAAACAGTGAATAGTGTTGTCCTGCATGCATGTAACCCTGCTGCAGAGGACGGTGAAGGGTGACGTACTAGTCTGTGACATCACGGTGCCCTCTGCTGGCTGATGCATCTCAAACAGCTCTCGGAGGCTCAAATGCCGCTTCAGAAAGCAAATCGAGTGAAGCTGCGCTTCGCTGGTTACCGCTGAACGTATGACTGGTTTGACGCCACACGCTGCAGCTGTCACCAGCTCATTCCTGATGGTGCGTTTTCACCTTCGCTGCACCTCACGTGAGCTGGTTTCGGTCTCACCGATTCGACTCGTTTTCTGCTACATTGGAAATTTCAGAGGTTTTTATCTGAAGTTGTTAGTTAACTAATAGTCTTGGTACGAAAAAAATTCCACTCAACAGCAGTTTCTCCAACATATATTTTAAGTTACTTCCCAATTCCTGTAGATGCCTGTGGTCTTGTCTTGACATATTTTATAACGAAGTGAGAGTTTTGTGTCACTAATCTCATTTTGGCTTTTTTTTTTTTTTTTTTTTTTTTTTCTCGAATAATGTTTAGTTCTTTGAAAAGACATTAAAACTGCTCTGGGACTTTTTTTATCGTGTTGGGTACTTTACATTTTAGCTGTGATGCGATTAGTGCAGCTTCTGTGTTTTTATGATGTCACCGGTGGATTCTTAAAATAGAAATGAAAGACTAGATGGAAAAATCATGAGAAATACAGATAAAGGAGTAAAGTAATGAAGCGGTTTTGTGATCTGCTGTTGATGTTTGCTACTTAAGATTCGTTAATCAGTGAAATATATTTTACAAGTATTTGTAAATAAAGTGTGGGAAAAATGTTGTTTTTTTTTGTTTTTCCATCATAAAAGTCAGTTTCCTTTTAGAGATAAATAAAATGTTCTGTATCTCATCTGCGAGGGATTGAGGATAAATGAGTTTCACTACTGGCTACAGTTGAAGTCTGGTTTCTTGTTTTCTGACTGACAGGCTCCTTCAGTTCACATTTGTGGAGGATCACTTCATGATCCCTGATGACCCTCTGGGGAAAGATGGACCTCACTTGGACGTCTTCCTGCGGAAAGAGCAAAGGTGTGTTTTCCCTGAGTGTATAGGCATCAAAAGTCTGTTATTGATGACAGATGTAGAGTTGTTGTTCGAACTTTGCTGTCCTGGTTTTTCCTGCAGGAGGGCTCCAGCCACTCCCCCTCCTCTGAGGCCCCCGGACTTCCGGCCCGCGTCCCAGCAGCAGCAGCCCGTCTACGTCCAGGCCCTCCACTCTGCTCCTCGGACTTCCACGTCGCTGACACCCCACCCCACCGTGCACTGGCCCGCCTCTGGTCCCCCTGAATGGCACCCGCCTCGCCGTTCGCCCTCTCCGTCGCCTTCGCCCCCACCCCAGCGATCACCAGTGGAGACGTCGGAGCTGAAGAGGAAGCTGTACGACATCTTCCCCGACCAGAAGCAGCGCATCGACCGCATCCTCAGTGACAACCCCTACATGAGAGACCTTAATGCCCTGTCCGGTTTGCTGCTTGGATAAATTAAAAAAAAAAGAACTGTGCAGACACACATGCTGCAAACATGAAACATACATGCAGCGTTCAATGTGTTGTCATAAAAATATTTATTTTACTATGTCATTTTGTTTGGAGGACATGCACACTTTTTTTTATCATTATTATTTTTGTTATTTCACACAAAGACTGATCATCCAGCTAGCTGCTATTTGCAAGATTGCTATTTTTTTTTTTTTTTTTTTTTTTTTTTTTTCCCCACTTTTTTTTCCACCTTCCTCCAATTTAGATTTCAAAGGGGTCAAGATGAACAAAACTGGTGTCAAGAGAACCAAAGTGTGAAAAAACTTCCGCATTTGTCAATCAGCAAAGTCTGTAATGTTCTCGTTGGATTAAATCTCAAGTTTCTGGCGAGGCTCCGGGGTTTCCATGACGACGAGGGTGGGGGCGGGGAATGGCTCAAGCTCAGTGCACCGCAGCTTCCTTCTTCAAAACTTTGATCACCATCAGACTCTCACAGCCTCTGAGCTTTTTCTTGATAAGATCTCGGGCACAAAGCTTTTTGTTAATGTTACCAGCTCATGCAGGTTTGTGTTTTTTTTTTTTGTTTTTAATTCATAGCATGCCACTTGTACACTGGTGATGTTCTGCATCAGGATAAATACGGTGTCATTTGTGGTAAGAAAAAGTGTTGAGTTAGTCCACAGTTTGAACAGTTTGAATTTCTTCTAGAGGGGACTTGCATTCAAAATTAGAAACCTTTTCAGTGCTCGATTAAGGTCAGTTTTAATGAAGAAAGCAGTGACGAAGCATGAAGAGAGTTTATCAGAGTTTTATTTTAAAAGCAGGAAGCGTTAGTTTTTGCAGGCAACTGGAATACTGGAGGAACATTTTGAGGCTGTATAAATAGGCAGTAAAAACGTGTATTTTTCTGTTTTTTTTTATCTGCAGCTTATTATTCTGTGTATATCCATAAAAGCTGAACTTCTCCTGTAAAAGTCCACTCTTCTAATTAAAGTAACACTGCCTATCTGTCCCCTCAAAATGTCACCTTCTTTTGGGTCGGGTGAATTCATATAATGTTTTATAGTTCCAGGGTGTTAAATTTGTGATTTATTGTCAGAAATTCAATACAAGGTTGATAATTTTGTTTTCATTAGTATAGAATTGTGTGGAAATGAGAATTATCTTAGATAATTGATATGTAAAGGTGCCACAGGTTATTACAGTAGCTCAGAGGGGACAAACCAAACTGCTGATTCCTTTTTTTGTTTTGTTTTGTTTTGTTTTGTGCCATTTTTCTGACACATTTAAAAGGGAAGATTGAGGATTGATTTATTCTAGTAGATGTCACCACATCTTACACACTGGACCCTTAGTACCACATTGGTACTAAGTTTGATCGCAGTATAAAAGCTGTTCCTTTACAAGGTCTGTGGTGTCGGATGTCGTACACCTCATCCCTGCTTTACCCCCCTTTAGATTTCACGTTTGTCCCTTCTGTGTTGCCGTACTTCAGTGGTCCTCTACTCCAGTCCTTAGGAGCCTCTGGCCTGCATGTTTCCAACGCTTCCCTGCTCCAACATAGGAGCATAGTTCAAACAAAATTTACACAGGCGCTTATGAAATTAGACACTAATGAAAGCCGTGCCTCATTCTGTTTCACTTGGCACTGGGATGCTTCTCAAACCTGAGAACCCTGTGCAAGAATTCCTGCAGTAAACCAGAACCTGCTGCGCTGACAGTAATGTGACATCGGATAAAGTTTGATATTTTATTGCGTTTGATTGCAGAGGGAGTTGCTGCGGTCGGATCTGGTCACGTCAGTGATATAGTAGATATTAGGCTCGGTGTGTAGGCAGCACATAAGTCAGCTCATTATCAAATAAGCACTACGAAAATTTGAATTCACCTAAAGTCGATTTACGTTTTAATCCATGCACCAAATTTTTTTCTCAATCTTGCAAAGATTAAAATATTGATCACATTTCCATTGATTGCACTGAACGTGAATGATGGTGAATAAACCTGCTGTAAAGCTGCAGTATTTTTGTTGTTTTCTAAAACATTACAGAGAGAATGTGGGCTGCAGCTTTAATTTTTAACATGCATTTGAGTTTTGTAAAATAAAAGTTCTTGTAAAAATGGGTTCTGCACAAAAACTTTGTCAAGTTTTATTCATACTCGTTATGTTGTACTGAAGGATGTTATTTCTTGTATTAAAACTCTTCTGTGTATACTGATTACTTCTTTGTAAATATACACATTTTTGGCTGCAGTGCACATATGGTTTTATGTGTGTGGGACAAAAAATAAATAAATGCAGCATTCCCCATAAAAGCTTTTTGTATTTGTACTTTAAAGATAAAAACAGAGACAAAACAAAAAACCTTACTAAGTACAAGGGGGTAGTAGGATTAAGATGTTAAATTACACCAGCCCCTGAGTCATTGATTACCAGGTGTGCAACCTTGTGGACAGATTTTCATTAATATTCTTTTTAATAGTTTTTTTTTTTAATCAAATTTCTTGCAAGACAGTTGATAGCACTATTAAAGGGCATTGTTCGTCATACTGAAAAATAATTATTTCTTATCTGCCAATGGTCATGCTACATTTAGAACCCCCTCTAATAAAGGTTTGAACCCCCTTTTTTAAGTTTTTTGTTTAAAAAAAAAAAAAATCTAATTGTACCAAGTCTTAATATTAGAAGCATTTAACCCCAGATATTCACTCTACCATTACTAAACAAAGTACAGAAGCTTTTACTTCCTTTAGGATCAATAAATCAATAACTTTATTTTCTGTATGACTTGATAGGTATCTCACATTGACATTTAAGTTTGTTGATGTTTTTGTGCGCTCGCTTATGCTTTATTACTTTTCAATCGTGTATTTTCAGTCATACCCTGCTGCCGTTGCTCTGTCAAATCGTGCCTTTCTTTGTATCTTCTTGAGACGTTTTTAACTGAGCTGTTTCCCATGAAATCTGCGATTTCTGAAACATTTTTCCATGCTGGTTCGGATGCACCTTTTAACGTTTGTTCGGAAAGAGTTCAAATGAAATGGAGAGGCCAAGGATGCAGGGCAGGAGAAAAATGGAGAGCAAATAGGAGGAGGTTTTGACCGTTTATTTTTACCCGCTCTTTCATCAGAGGGAGCGCAGGATCCCTGCAGCGCGGGATGGATGGGCTTTAGGCAGCGGTATGACAGCGGGAGTCCAGCATTTCTCTGAATTATTTTAAGCTACTTCTTTAAGAGACATTTATTCTGCAACAATATGAGTTCAAGAAATTGTTCCGCTACATAAAAATGCCCACACTTTGAAGATCGCACCGCCTACCATATAAACTATTATCCAAAGATTCAGAAAGTCTGTGTGCAAAGGACCTCTGGAAGCACTGCATTAAAAACACACGATTCTCTGCTGGAAATCCCTGCATGGGCTCAGGAACACTTCCAGACATCACTGCCTGTGACCACAGTTCACCTGCAATCACCACATGCAGCTTCTGACTATCACCCCAAGAAGAAGCCATAGGTAACAGGATCCAGATTTGTTGATGTCTTCTGTGGACCAAAGTTAATTTCAAATGGTCTGCGGCAAAATAGAAAACTGTTCTGTGGTCAGATGAATCAAATATGAAATTCTTTTTGGAAATATGCTGAAGGTCAGCAGGGTAGAACGGGAAGAAGAGAGAGAAGAGAGACATAGAGACACCGTCAAAGGTACAAAAGACAAGATACATAAGTATAATTATCCATCAGCAGCAGAACTAAGACTTTCATGTATATATGACATAACCATGATTCATGGTTAGTTGGTGATCTACAGACACGACTATACAAACAGGTGTAGACAGGAGACACTGAGGTGGTCAGAGGGTGGGACTGCAGGTCAGGACAGGTGGAGGTAAAGACTGGGATGGTCAGAGGTGGGACTGCAGGTCAGGATGTCGGCAGGTATCCAACAAAGACGTCTATACAGACAGGTGGAGGTAAACACTGGGATGGTCAGAGGGTGGGACTGCAGGGCAGCATGCAGCTCCTGAGGTTCTGGTCTGCAAACATGTACAGAAGAGAAAAAGAGGGGACAGACCAGCACAACAAACTACAAGAACAATGGAGCACAATTATACTTTCTTATACTATTCTAATTAATAACTGAGGATTGAGGTGAAAAAGAGAAAGAGAAACAGATGAGGTGAGGGGCACCAGTCAGTGGATCATGTTGGTGTCTCCCTGCAGCAGGTCTACAGCAGCAGATCTAGGATGAAGCTGTGTTGAAGACCGGCTGCTTCAGTCTGGTCCTGCAGAGGAGAGAGACCATCCAGCCTGTTATCAGTTGGTTCGGGGTTGCATTAGTGCATATGGAGTAGGCAGTTTACACATCTAATGATTAGGTTCACTGACAACAAGCCAGTAACATGATTAAGTATAAAAGGACACTGGTGCTGTTTATACAAAAAAAAAAAGACAGAGCAGACTTTACTTATTGAAGAAGCTGAGGTCCTTCAGTGTTTGTAGCAAGATGTGGAATATCTTCTACAAGTCTGTCATGAAGAGTTTGATCACATCTGCAGTCGTCTGCTGGGAAACAGCTTCAGAGCCAGTGACTCAAAGAAACTGATGAAGACGGCTGGTTTTGTTCTGGGGAATGTTCTGGAGCCTCCGGAGATGATTGTGTGAAGAAGGATACTTCATAAAATGAAGAAGATCCTTGACATCCTCTTCACAAGACAGTGACTCAGCAGCGGAGTGTCTTCAGATCTGCTGCAGATGCTTCCGGAGATCCTTCCTCCCCACAGCAATAAACCTCCACAATGATGCGTTGAAGACACCTAAACTGTGACTACTGAAACAATTAATTTCCCTTCTGTTATTAAGAAAATATATTCAAATTGATGATTTTTTTAATCTGGAAAGGATTCATTAATTCTGAAATGTACCTGTTTTTTTATCATTTTAGAGCAACATCTACTGCCGTCCAGGCAACATCTCTTTCAGAGAAGACCTTTGCATATTTCAACAAGACTGCATCCATCACAACAGCATCGCTTTGCAGAAGAGTCCAGGTGCTGAACTGGCCCTGCCAGATTTGACACATCATGAAAAGAAACATCCTGCAATGAAGGTCCAGGAATGTTGAGCAACCAGAATCCTGCATCAGACAAGACGGGGACAACATTTCACTCTCCCCACTTCACACGTTTATAGACAGATGTTAAATAAGAGCAGATGCTACACAATTATCGCTTCATTCTAGCTTTTTTGAGATCTGTCAAATTCAACGAGACGATATTTGCCATGAAATGGCAAAATGTCTCAAAATCTGATGTTGTTTATCTTATACTGACAATAAAATGTAGGACCGAGATGTGATCCACAGGATGATAAAAGAACATTTGTTTAAAAAAAAAAAATCCCCATTGACCTTCACGTGCTTCAAGTTTAATGAATCCAACAGCCAAGATTAAAAACCAAGGTCAATGCTGTGATGGAGCTTTAATCTTAGCGCTGAAATATGAGGCTGAATGGAATTAAAGGCTTTCCACATAATACAAAGTCACATTTAATATAATTATTTTGGCATAGGGACCGTTAGTGAGTCTTTCCAAATGCGGAGGACCCTTTGGAGGTGGAGGGAAAGCAAAACTATAAAGGTTTACCAACTGTTCAGCACAGTTCTTAAGAATCCGACCTCCAACTCTATCAATGGAGCTGGAAAATAATGAAGTTTTATTAAAAACAATTCAATAAATCGCTCAGCTCGCTTAAGAGTCCACCGCAGATGCTCAGGGGGGTTGATGGGGTGTAGCTCTTTTTTTGTAGCATCTTTCTTTCTTTCTGTATTTCTCTGTCTACTTTCTGACCTTGAAGTGAATTTTCTGGGAAAATTGGGAACTTTCGTGAATATTTTCCACTTGTGAAAAGCATTTCTCACTGTAGAACGTTGAACTGCAAGTATTTTTTGAAAGGGGTTTGTAACCCTTTCCAGATGCAGCGACAGCTGCTTCTCGGTGCTCACTGATGGTTTCTGTCCTTCACGGCATTGTTAAAAAAACAGGAACAGTCCGACCGATACGCTGAAAAACTCGTTGCTTTTCCAGTTATAGGTTTTTGTCTGTCTGAGGTTGTATTTTCCTAATACTTAAACCCACTCTGAGTGTTTTTTTCCTGTCAAGAAGAAATATATCTAAACCCCCCCAAAAAAAAACTACCATGAACATTGGTTGGTTCACGCGTGATCACATCCAAAACCAGAATTCTGTCAACAGACATGTTTTATCGTGAATATAAGACGTTGCCCAATTAACCGTAACAAATGTGTGACTGATTGTTTACAATTGTGCAGCACGTTACATGATAGAGTTATGAATGCGAGAGCCAGGAGATGATTGGGAATTTTAAGGGTTTACACCTCCTTTCTCTGCCACAGTCTTGTTTTTGTTTTGTTTGCTGGGCGGGGGTGTGGGTGGGGGCTGTAAAGCTGTAGTTAAGGTGAACGCTCACTTCGTCCTCGTTGGATTTGAGTTCAAAGTAAAAGTCATCAGAGATCCTGGAGAGGTAGACACTGAATTCAACTATTCTACTGCCGTCACTGCTCTCCAGATCTTTATTTTAAAACAGCTCGCTTGAAAAGACACAGACGCTTTGTGGAAAAGCATGTTTCAGGCTCTCCGGCCTTCGGGTCGAACCTTTTCAGGGGCAGTAGCTCGTGATCACGTGCCTCACAGTAAGTGTTGTAAGTGGACTCTTTAGAACACAACTTCTGCACTTCATGAAAGTCATGTTTTCAGTTTTAATCAATTCTTCTGATAGCTGTTTATAAGTCACCACACAGTCACCGGCATAAAGCTTTCTCATGCAACAACCAGAATCCTGTGTAGCAATCAGTTTTTATTTATTTTGTCAAGTTACATGGGACTTAATAAAAATAAATAAATAAAGCTGCGAAAGTCTTGGGAAGGACTTCCATCTGGACAAGTGTCACTGCATTAACCTTCCCAGCTTGGGTTTAATGAGTGCGCGGACAGCGTCACTTCTACTATTCGTCCACTAGGTGTCACTGTACCTCAAACTAATGAACAACAGTTCACCGACCAGCAGAAGGGTCAGCCTCCATACAGCCTCCAGCTCCACTGTGTATGCCAAAAAAAAAAAAAAAAAAAGAAATGTGACCAAACATTTTACAAGGCAAATAAGAGCATGACAACAGGAAATGGTGGGGTTCAAAAGTAAAATGACTACATGTTTTTCCTTTATGTATTTAATATCATCTGCGAAGAACTACAACAGTGCCTGATCACAGGAATGAAATCTTAAGGCTGACAAAAAAGGTATGATTTAATGCCACATTTTATTTAACAACATTTATAAATCATTTTAGCTGAGTGATTAGAGTAGAAAGGTTGTTCTCCTGTTTATATAAAAATTAGACTTTTGCAGGCCTGGGTTCTGGGATGATTTTACTTTGTAAATAAGATTATGTGGATGGGAAGACAATTAAGAATGTTTTTTCTGATTTATAGTGTTTTCAAGTGGCTGTTTTTAAGGCAAAAGAAAATAAACAGCTTTAAATTATGCTTGATAATACATTTAAAATACAGGTCTTCTTTAGGTTCCTGGTTGAAATCACAGCAGGGGTCCTTCTGTGTGGAGTTGCCATGTTCTCCCGTTACTTCTGTGGGTTTTGTCTGGATACTCCAATTTCCTCCTACAGTCCAAAAATATGTATGCGAGGCCAACTGGGACCTGGGGAGTCTAAACTACCCGTGTGTGGTTGTTGATCTACACGCGGTGACCTGTCCAGGGTGTACCACTGCACTCAGCCCAAAGAGAGCTGGGATACGATCCAGCAGACCCCCACGTAACCCTCAATTTAAAAATAAAAGCAGGAATAGAGAATGCACGGCTGTATCATCAACATCCCAACAATTATCTGATGATGTAAGTTTTTGTCTTTTCTATTTATTTGGTGTTCTGTAGCCTCATGATGGACTGGACCGACTTGTCCAGTACATGTGTGTAGTGGCTCAAAATGCATCTTATAAAACCACTTAAACTTCAAATATGATTTCATGGCCACTTTCAAAAATAGCAATCAACAAAATAGTGTTTCTTTGGAGTCTTATGAGCCTAAAAGTCATATGTTTACCCCAGGGTTTTTACAAAGATTCCTCTGTTGTCAGCAGTCCATCTCTCCACTGGGATCTGGCTGGTAACTCAACTTTAACCCTCAAAAACAGGAATTCTGGCTGGTAACTCAACTTTAACCCTCAAAAACAGGAATTCTGGCTGGTAACTCAACTTTAACCCTCAAAAACAGGAATTCTGGCTGGTAGCTCAATCCTAACCCTAATAAACAGGAATTCTGGCTGGTAACTCAACTTTAACCCTCAAAAACAGGAATTCTGGCTGGTAACTCAACTTTAACCCTCAAAAACAGGAATTCTGGCTGGTAACTCAACTTTAACCCTCAAAAACAGGAATTCTGGCTGGTAGTTTTGCTACCAAAAATACAGTGGTCCTGAATGTATGTTTCTTTCTTAGTTTTACACTGATGGAGGGATGGTTTTGACTCCAGTGAGACACCACAGACTCATGGTTCCAGCCCTCTATGATACCACTGGAGATATCCAATAAAGAAAAACCTTTTAGATGGAGTTTGGAACATATATCATGCTTTGATATAAAAGCTATTTAAAATTTTGGAGGTTTCTCACACAGACATGTTTTATATTTTATGTGTTCCTGCTTGTAGAAATTTTAGAAATCTAAACACTTTTCTCTGATGACCTAATTATTATTTTTATATAATTATTATTTATTTATTTACATGTATTGATCTGATGAGGTCACATTTTCTAGCTCTACTCCCCTTTAACATGAGCAGAGCAGAGGGAAAACTAGAGAGAAACTACACGATTGCAGTTGGTTACTTGGTTACTGCCGTCCATCACTTTGCTTCATGCAAATATGTTTGGAAATGAAGATCATGTTCAGCTTTACTCTTGGTGAACAGTCATTAATGCATAAGTCAGTTTTTAATCTGCTCCTGTGAGACGCGCACACACATTTGCACACACATATTTTGTCACCTTTCGTCCCATATGTGAAGTAAAGTTAAAGGTTCAAAATCAAATAAATGCTAGTAGGAAACTAGTCAAAGTTATTGCCTTAAACTCAAACTTAATTTCAGTTTAGTTTACTTGTATAGTACCAATGCTCATAAAAATTAATCTCAGGACACCTTACAAGCAAAGAACACGAGTTCAGTACAAGTAAAAGAAAATAACATTTAATTCACTCTGATTAAAATCCATTTAAAATCCGATTTCCATCTGCACTGCATCTTCAGCTGGATTCACTTCTCTCTCCGGAGGATGACGGTGGAAAGGAAAAAGTCCCTTTTGACAGTACGAATCCTCCATCAGAAACAGACTGACAAATATGACAAACAAATATGATATACATGGATATTAATTAGAGCTGTATCGATAAAAGGATGGCTTAAGGTTATGTAAGTCAGCCCTAATTATGAGCTTTATCAAAAAGAAGAGTTTTAAACCAAATCTTAACAGACAGCTGTTTCCACAAGCGACAGCTGAAGACTGCCTGCCACTCTACTGTTGGAAGGTCTAGAAACCCCAAGGATCGACATTTTCCCTGCACGTCTTCATTGATCTGGCCCAAGTGGAACATGCAACAGGTGCAACATTACATGAGCAACATACCTCCTGCAACTTGACTGTCATTCAAATGGAAGTGGCTCAAGTTTCAGGTGTCACACCCCCTGAAGCTGTGTGCATTTTCAGGTCATTCCTGGACTGCAGCAGAAAGTGTTGATGTTACACATACAGGTCTTCCTGAGCCTAGAAACATCACCAGGGGCCGTCACCTCACGCCATGCGAGTTATTTTGGAATGGAGGGAGGTGCTTTCTGTTCCAGGAAGGGTTCTCTGCATGCAAATCATGAGGCTTCTGCACCACTTGTTTGGCAACAGAACATAATGTTCTGACTGAAAACATGAAAAAATTAAAAAATAAAACAACAAGAAGAGAATAATAGATTTTTTTTTAGCTTTGACAAACTGCAAGCTCTAAACTTTAACAAGAGGTGTGTTAACATTAAGGTTTTCCTTAAAAAATTAGACCAAAGGGGTTCCTGTAGATGGCAGTATGAGAGAGAGACCCACTGTGGTATTTTTAGAGCATATGTGAAAAAAACTGCATACATGTCTTGGAGTGAGATGTTTTGAGAATGAAACAACCATAGAGATCAACTACTAAGTCAAATGATAGAAAAAGTAGCCTGAAAAGATCTGCTATTCGTCTAAACACAACTTACAGTCATTTGACCTCTTAAAGCCCATTGCACGCTCCTTTACAGCTGTGGTTTAAAGGCATAGTATGTAATTATACCACTTCAGAAGACATGGGGGCAGCATTCACAACAGGGGGTGTTGAAATGCAGTATAGTGATGCTGTATACAACTAGCATTATATTTTAAGTGTAAACATTAAAATATGTTAACAACAATAGTTAGGCCCACTCACCAGTCTGGTAGAAACATTGCCAGTTGCTCATAATATTTCAGTCTTTTATTTGCACCAGGAGAAGTCAATGGCAACACTAACTCCTATTTAGCCTGTTTTTAGTGGTGCCTTCTGTCTGACTTCTGATTCGTCTCATTCAGGTGTTCCAATCACTTCCATGACCACAGGTGTGTAAAATCAAGCATCTGGGCATGCAGACTGTTTTTACAACTATTTTTGAAAGAATGGGTCGCTCTTAGGAGCCTTCTCTTCCAACATCAGTGTGTGACCTCACAAATGCACTTCTGGAAGAATGATCAATAAATTCCCATAAACACGCTCCTAAACCTTGTGAACAGCCTTCCTCGAAGAGTTGAAGCTGTTACAGCTGCAAAGGGTGGACCGACGTCATATTGAACCCTATGGATCAGGAATGGGGCAGCATGGTGGCTTAGTGGCTAGCGCTGTTGCCTCACAGCAAGAACATTCCTGGTTTGATTCCCAGGATAAGCAGAAGTGTTTCTGTGTGGAGTTTGCATGTCCTCCCCATGCTTGCCTGGGTATCCCTCCAGATACTCCAGCTTCCTCCAAAGTGATTCTAAGTTGCCCGTAAGTGTGCACGCATGTGGGTTTTTTTGTCTCTATATGTGGCCCTGTGATAGACTGGCAACAACAAGATATGTAGTAAAAGACATGTCATGGAGAACCTTTAAGTCGTTCACACATAACAAACAAGGGCTGTCAGGTGGTCTCTGACTATTAACTGATTTGCCCCGAGGCCTACTTCCATACTAGGCCTAAATGTATATCCAGTCAGAACTCTTAAAATGACTGAGAAGTGAGATGAATATGCTCTCCACCGGTGGGTCCTCGTCCTCTTTTGAATGTGTGAAGGGGGAACGACTGCTGTTGTTTATATCACATCTGCTGGGAGAAGGTGGTATTACAAGGCTTGTCGCGCATTATTTTTTCAGCAGGATTATTACCCGGTATAGAAACATTCAGACATGCCCACACACTAATGTTAACGTTAAATATAATATTTGACTGGATTTTTCTGTCAGGATGCTTTATGTCGTCAAAACATTATCTTATCTCATATAAGTTAAAAAATAACGTGTAATTTGCAGCTCTTGACATCTTCAGCAGTGGTTCCCAGCTCTTTCTATTTTAGTCTTTGGTGAAATTGATTTCAACCTAATAATTACATTATGTTGTGGCTTTTCTACTACTTTTCTACTTAAGGCTCTTGTTAAATTGTAAAGTCATTTGCAATGTCAGATTTCAGCTATTGAAGCTATTAGGATTTCCTTTCATGTCTTGTCAGTCTGTGTAACTTCAAGTGTCCCTGAAAGTGTCAGTAATAATCATTCCAGCAGAGTCCAGCATTTCATTTGATGGCTCAGATGATGAAATCATCATGCCAGCTCCCTTTCAAACACTTTAATGATGAAATGATTAAATAGACTATTTCTCTGGTGGATGTGAAATCAGTTTTGTACAATTGATTTCATGTATTCTAAATCAGTATATTTACATGCACTAAGAGAAAGTTGAATTCTTGCCTTGGTCCGACTGATATTGAAGTTTTAATAGCCATGTACACACCGTAGTCGGGCTGTAGTTGAACTATTAGAGCCAAATATGGTTTTAAATCGAGCTATTCTGGCATGTATACGCAAACCACGGTTAGTCGAGCTATTGAGTGGCCTGGGACTCCCCCTTCTGGAAGTGACGAGACTGCAGAAGCGGGAATAACAACAGTTACGGCATGACAACAGCACAGTTCTGCGCATCTTACGTGCAACACGATCAGGCTTAGTATGTATGAAATGTACAGAGCTGCTGCATCGTTGGCGTTCATGTCTTCACGTGTTGTTGTTTTTCTACGTCTGCTTCAAATCTGCCGTGGAAGGGGAAGAATGCCAATGCAAAAGGGTGTGTAGCGCCACCTAGTGTTGCAGTGTCCAATTCACCTCATGCAATAATTTGATTGTCTTCCCGTGCATGTACACTCGGATTTCTTGAAAACTCCAGTTACATCCTTGGCTCGATTTCTGGCAACAGCTCGATTCAGATTTGCATGTGACCGTACTGACTCCAGGTTGATAAGGCACATTGCAGCATGCTGCTGGTTTCCAGCAGGTTTAACTGTGGATCAGTTAAATCTCTGCGATGGAACACAGCAGTCAGATTCAACTTAAAGCTGAGCTGCAGGTTAAACACAAATTATTGTGGTTTAGTCAGGTCTGTGTTAAACTGCAGTGCAAACAGTCATGGACATTTACATGTAGGAATATATCTGCTTCTGAATGAGAAACTATTAATAAGCAAAAGGAATGCAGCAATAAAAAGAAGTGCAGTTCACTCTACATGTACAGTTATTTTCCTTCACTCAGTAAACCAGGTTCGTTTGCTAAATAGAAAGGAAAAAGAAAGAAGACAACAACTAGTTTTCCAAAGATATACAAACAAGATCTGATATTTGCTTTTGAAAACATTTTAAGACGCTTTGTGTTCTTACATTCATGGTTGTTACATTCATTTATACATTAAAGTCTAATGACATTTTCACAATAGGCCTCTTTTTGTTGTCTGTTGACAAACTCACTCTTCTTTGAGAAGTGATGAGACAACTGTGAATGAATGACTTCAGCAGGCACATGTGCAGCATTTCAGACCACATTGTACTGTGGTTTTGAATTATTTTTATAGCTATTCATTGTGAAGCCTGTGTTTTTTGTGTTTATCTTTTTATGTAACAGAAGTGTTATTACTACTTTACACAGACTTGAAGTACCAGTAACAATAAGTGGAACAGAGAAAACCTCGCTCTTGGTATATTTGGTCAGGCTACTATTTTTATTTCTGTAGGTTTTGTCATCAAACTGGCAAACTGAGGAGTGTTATTTTAAATAAAAATAGGATTTTTTCAGGCCCGTGAGTGCAGGATGTGATTGAGACCTTCATTTGAAAGTTGAACAGAGGATGAGGAAATATTGGTTCCCATTATAGACTTGTGGTTTTTCCAGTCTTATCGAGGCCACTCAGATACAAAACCACGTCTGTGCTAATGCTTCCCTGCTGTCTGAGCAGAGCCGTATCCTTGACGGCCTCTCTTGTCGCTGCTGTTAGTTCTGTGTGCAACCCTGCAGTTGGTTGCACAGCAGATCACAGTCTATGGACCATAATTTAATATCCTGGTTTCATAATCGCATAATTACATTAATCCACTGTAAATTAATTGGGCAGCCACAGGCCCTGCTCCATATCTGGCGGGGTTGGTCAGCTTTAAAAGGAACTGCGTGAGTTTAAGTAACGTGACATGGACTTTCTCCACTTAAGACTTGCAGCTAAAAACACAAGCAGTATTTTTTCTTCAGCATCATCTTCTTGTCATCACAAATGAAACAACGCTGTTGGTTTTATAGACTATGCTCAAGACAAAATGAGAGAAATGGTTTTAGATTTTTCGAAAATGAATTTGATAGACATTGATGATGTTAGCAGACAACATGGATTTTACATGGAAGCCACTGGCAGACGTTTAAATATTTTATAATAAGCCAAAGCTAACATTTTTAAGTTCTTGTTATTTAGCAGTTCTTCATTCGATGAAACTAAACCAATCAACAACACAGTGAATGTTGCTGCATTTTGTCACATGCGCTCAATACAAATCATCAGCTGCATTAGAAAAAGTAGACTAAAAGTCTTTAAATGGAGATTATCTGAATATCTGAGATATTCAACAAAGCATCACACATTTAATCAAGAATACCCAAGAAATGTAATTAAGCTTGAGCAGATGTTTATTCACACGCATTATCACTTTTTCTATGTCTTATGAGTACAAGAAATGAGAATATATATATATATATATATATATATATATATATAATCCTACTGCTAAAGTAAAGTTGAATAATGCAAAAAAGGGTCTACAGCCTCAAATTCAATAAACTAAATTTCTGACTGGTAGTTTAGATTCATTTTTATATGAATTGAATGACTATTGCAGAATTTCTGCAGTGATCAATCGTGTAAAGCACTGTATTTTTTTTTTTTTATATTATTTTTTTGGCTCTTAAACGGCAAGAAGAATCAGTCCCGGTCACCACCCTGCAGGATGTGTCACATGACCATGTTATATGTTAATGACTGTCAACTCTGGTTCTGTGATGGTGCAGTGAGCTGAATGCCAGCAAAGCAGGAATCTTTTAAATACTTATCTCATCCAAAAACACCTCCACGACTGACACCTCCAGCACAACTCTTTATCTTTACTACTTGTACTCTGTCCTATAAATAGATTTAGCACTCAACATTTTCACCAGGATTCCTCACAGGCTGTTCTTTGTTTGGATTAGATGTTGAGGCTGCCTGACCAATCAGTTCATTCTTTGCAAATTTTTGCAAAAGTTTAATTCCAGCTTTAAGTTTATGGGAAGATTTTTGCCTTAAAATAACTTCTCCATTTTTTTTTATTAAGTAAACTGGCTTAAGATTAAGCCAATGCAAAAGTGTTACTTTCCAGGAGGTTAAGTTTGCTGTGTTGAGTCCATCGCTGTAGACCCTATAATGCAAAAAAGTGGTTTTTGGTTTTGGAAATTATTATTTTTTCTCATCAGACCAAAAGGTTTGCCCTATAGTTGGTATTCTTGGGTTCTCAGAGTCCTATAGGGGCTAGAGCCTATCCAGATACGACGATACACATTTGCATGTTCTCCCAGTGCTTGTGGGGAGAAAATGCAAAGTCGACACAGATTTGAACCAGCAACTCTTTTACTCTGAGGCATCATTGCAACCCACCACACACAGTAATACCTGTTAGTGACAATGCTTCTAATATGTCATCATGCCTACTCTCCATCCAGCAGTTGCCTTGCTCACGTCTGGAAATTTGCAGGTTGCCGTGACATCACAGACCCAGATCAGAGTGGAATTATTCAGTCTCGACCCCTTCATCCACATCCACAACTCCAGATCATGCAGCCTTTGATGCTCCTTAGAAGTGGGAAAGCAATGAACAGATTTCAAAGCGACAAAGCAGCTGCTGTGATCAGCGCTGTAAACTGATTTCTGATAGTTGCTTTAGTAGTATATAACTTTGGCATTTGGTCCAAAACACAGAAGAAACATTTCATTATTACCTCAGGAGTGTCAGGTGTCAGCTTTTGAATAGACACCCTAACATGTCTCCATTAAGGACAGGGCTGAGGCTTTCCACAAGAATCTCAGCTGCAAAGAAAATATTAAGAAGGAACTTGGGAAATCCGCAGCAGAGAACGTGCTTTTCAGGATAAGGATCTACTGCCAAGCGGCGTTATGCCTGGAATTTGCTGATGGTTCAGTTCTGATGGCTCCCTCAGTTACTTACTTCCTCTCCCTCTTTTGTTTTTACCCACCCCTCAACTTCTTCTTACTTCTCTGCTTTTGATCATTTACTTACGTCCATCAATGTTGTCACCTCTTTTTCTCTAACACTCTTCTTTTTCTGATAAGACTCTACTCTCCTCATCAGACTGTATCTAGCACAGAAATTTCCTGTCTAAGCGCATTCCTACACCTTTTTCTCACTTTTTCTTATGTAGGTATAAAGAAAGTCAGAGTGTGTAAGTTGTTGTGTCGGACCACGAACTCAAAATTCCTGCAGCATTCCAGCACAGCTTAACATTCTCTTGGTTTTGGATCTCTTCACGTCCTCCAAGCCCGTCTCTCATGTTCTGCTTGCTGCTCACGGTGTAGTTTCCTTCCTTCTGTGATTCATCCTTATAAAGACATGGGTTCAGTAACAGTCTCCAACGCAGTCATAGCTGGATAGTCAAAGATTTCACTCCAAGCTGTAAACTGAAACCAATTAATCCTTATAACAGGTCCGTATTTTCAGATCCTCATCGCCGTCTGCATTGACAGAATTAAAACCGCACCACAGAAACTTTTGTCACACCATCATCTAGACATGACCTTGCCTTTCCATTTAATGTAGTTTTTTTTTTTTTTGTACCAAAGAATAAAATACTGACTTCAAAATTCTCTAGAAAATGACACACTTACTCTAATTATATTTCTGGAAATGGATTTTTGTCTAGGCTGCTCTCCAGCTACCAGGTGCAGTACTCAGTCTGACATTTGCATTTTATACTCATGTTTATAGTCTAAATGTGTTGTTGTTAAAGGTCAGTCAAAGGGAAAAAGCAAAAATACTAAAAAAAAAAAGCAAAAAAAAAAAACCACTTGGAAGTGACAGGCGGAATGTAATTATTTTGGTCCTGCTTTTCTCTTGTTTTTGAAGCTTATAAAGTCATCATACAGACATTCAGGTAAAACTTGCTGTGACGCTTATGAGTCTGAAAGCTGGTTTGAAAAAATATGCAAAGTTATTTCAAACAAATACTAAGAAAGGCCATGTGGGGTGGATTTCAAACTACTTCCATTTGGTCTACTGGCCAAGACAGTATTCAGCCAAAGAGTGGTATGTTCGATCCAAAAAGAAATTTCAGTATCTCATATCAACAGAAAAGCACAATGGTGCAAAAGTTATGATTCGTGGTCGAGTTTATTCATGTATTATTGCCAA
This sequence comes from Xenentodon cancila, assembly GCA_014839995.1. NCBI lineage: Eukaryota > Metazoa > Chordata > Actinopteri > Beloniformes > Belonidae > Xenentodon > Xenentodon cancila. The sequence continues at coordinate 9,174,410 of CM026199.1, forward strand.
GTACATGATTGAGGTGATGAGGTGATGTTTGAATTTCATCCATTTTCTTCCACTTCATCCGAGGTCTGGTTGCGTGGCCAGTGGTCTAAGGAGGGAACTTCCCTCTCCCAGCCACTTCGTCCAGCTCATCTAGGGGGAATCCCAAGACATTCCGAGGCCAGCTGAGAAACACAGTCCCTCCAGCATGTCCTGGATCTTCCAGGGTGTTTGAATTCATAAATGTAACATAAATATGATATACTCTGTGAATCCCTATAATTAGACCCAGTACAACAGCTGGTGATATCCTCTTGTGTGTTCCACATGTTCAGGAGATTAAATGCTGTTTCTTGATATGAGAGTAATATGTAACACACTGTATTATAACACTGCAATGCCTGAAGCCACATCTCAAGGCACAGTTGTTTTTACTACAGTCTGCTATTATTCTCACTTTTCTCACCGTCTTAGTGTCTCCTGTGCTCTGATAAGCTCTGACTGCAGATAGCCTGCTTTCACAATGCACTTACATAACCAGTGCTGCTCTGTAATCCCAGTCCATACCCCCCACCCCCCGACCTCACACTCCACACTGTCTCTTTCCCTTATGTTCAGATTACCATGGAAGAAACCACATGACATTATTCTTAAACCCAGCCGGTTCCATGTATGGACAATCAACACTAAATCGCATGTCCTAACTCTGTACTCTGTTGAACACCACCACAATCATGTATTTTCTTTTTGTTTATATTGCATGTATATTTTATATGAAAAATCAGTCATTTTAAAAGAGAGAATAAGATAATTGATATATATCGGGATAGCAATTTGTTATATTTAAGGCAATTGTTAATAGTAATCATAATAATATTTAGAAGAAGAAATCTTTATTTCTAAAACAATTTTCATACATAAACATGTAGCAAAAAGTGCTTTACATATTTAAAAATAGCCCCCGCCCACATACATTCACATATACCAAACACAAATTCCACTCCAACCCTACAATAAACTGTCCCCTAAAACAGCACCGATTAAAATAACATAAGGCTGAGCAGGAAGGAAACACTATCATGTGGATCGTGGATAGGATCATGTGCATTTCTTTTTTTACAAAGAAGGGGGGGGGGGGGGGGGGGGGGGCATGACATGGGGCTCATTTAAAATCATACAGGAAACATACAAATGTAATTTATGGCACAAATTACACTGATTTAGCTTAAACTGCATGATTTCAAGTTCAAAAATTCAAAATTAGGCGGAGATGAAAAATGGGAAGGCTGGATAAGTCACCTTTGGCATGGGTTTGTGATGTCACAGTACTTTGAAAACATAAACTGATTACAGAAATGCATAGCAAAATGGCTGTTTGGTGTTGTTTTGAGTTAGTATTCACTTCAAACACCCAGACAGGGATTTCTCTTGATATCTCCCTTTTGAATAGTTTACAACACAAAACGAAGGCAGGACAAACTATCAAAGAAACTGTGTTTTAGTTAGAGATGCCATCATTTGGAGGGGTATTGAATAGGAACTCATTGAAGGTAAAACTGGAATGTGACAAAGTACATAAACTAAAGTATCTACAATGTTGATATGATTTTACTTAGTATTCCTATATATAATTTCATGAAAACACATTTTGTCAACTTTTTGATTCTAGTTGCTGTCAAGGAGATTTTGCTCAGTATGCAATGTCATTTTTGTTGGTTTTACCTGTTGCTTTTAACCAACCAGGCTCCTGTGACCACGAATAAGACTGAACCTAGAGGAATGGGGTGGATGGTAGTTAAAAGCACCTACCAAAGGTGAGTTTCCTTTTTAAATGTAATTGTTTACTTCTTTAAATGCAAGTTAATATTTAAACAAGATCCCCAAATAAGAAGAAAATGTTATAAAACAAGAAACAAATTTGTGAAGAACTTTTTTAGGTATTCTTTTAATAATTATTTCACAACCACATAAAGTAGCTTGTCATGATAAGAAATACCAAACCACCTTTTTCAATATGTCATTTAATCAAAAATATAGTAAACCAATCAGAGAAAAAAAGATTCCCTGCAGATAGCATGCATGTGAGAGACAGCAAACAGCACATTAGTTTTTCTACGTGAAACAAAAAGAAATTGGTTTCTTTAACACGGTCATTCGTGCGGATCTCATGAAGGTACTTTGCATTGCTTAATCCGAGGTGTCTTGCACACTGTGCTATTCGTGTGGCGCGCGTTCCCGAGACAAACTTCAACAACTGTGCGCGTTCTGGCGGTACTTAACGCCTGGTGTCTCGTCTGTGTTCCAGGAGTGGTGCCAATGTGTACAACTAGCGACGAATGAGCGCACGAAAGACGATAAAGACGGATTCCCTGTCTACCCCCGTGTTGCACACTCGAGCGTGTGTCCACCGTGAACCGAAGGATATTTGTTCCGAGGTAAGCGGGTGTGCCTCGGCGAGTGAAACATCAGTTTTTCGAGTGTTGTGTGCGTTGGCGAAAACAACAGCTAGACGTTAGCTCGGCTCATTAGCGCAGCGCTAGCCGACGCGCTGGTTACCCTGTGATTTGTACCGTGATTTGTGCATTTCATATTCCTCGTGTTCGCGTTGGGCTGTCGATATTTCGGGCTGCATGAGCAAACGCTGTCATTTCCCTTCGCCGTGCCGTGCATGAAACATTTAAGGGAGCTGTGTTTCTCGGCTTGTTCACATACTCGCTAGGCTAACGAGTCAGACCGCTTTACGGCAGGACGAGGCCTTTCGAGTCTCCGGCGGCCGCCGCCAGCTGGGGTAACGCCGCCGCCTGACATTGTCAGCCCGGCTCATTTCACTCTCAGCCGCTTACACCAAGTCCGCAGCAACCCATCAAAGTGCTGCTTTGTATAGCGGCGCTTCTGGTATAACCTGGTCTTGCGGAGGAAGTGATGAGTAATGTTTACCCCAAACCGTGGCCTCAATCAGCTCCGCTGTGACTGCGTCGGTCTGCTCGACCTGCCTCAAACACAGCCACTGACTGACTGACTGACTGGGTGGCTGGCTGACTGGCTGTCTGCTGTTGGTGGTTTCTGTTTTGTCTGTAGGCTGTGATCTGCTTTGTTGGTGTGCATAATTGTTTACGTGGACATGTGTAGATGGGTAATGCAGTGGCTTGTGAATCTGCTGACATCACAGTCTCCCTGTTGAATCAAGTTATGTCAGCGACTAAAGAGACATTCAGACAAGTTCGTGTTTGTTGTTATACTAATATAAAGTGTCTCTGATCAGGCTGAGATGTCACTGATTTGAGCTTTTTACACCAGAGAAGTTAACTTTTAAGTTGACCAGTGCTCAAACGTGCAACAGAAGTTTGAAAAAATAATGTCTTCACTGTAATTGTAGATGTACATTGAAATTAGGAGCTGTCTATTTAATGCAAACAGGTACAAGAGACATTTGATTTTATTACTTTAAGCAATTTTTGTACAAGTACGAGTTATAGTAATCAGAAATTACTGGATGACTAATTGGGCAGCTGCTGATCACGATGAGACGGTTCTTGACCAGTTTATTCTGATCGTTGTGTAGCCATGGCGTTGACGTTCTATGCATCCATTTTTATTCAAAACACTAAAGTAGGCACTGCGTACGATCTGCTTTCCTCACAGTTTGATTAACGAGAATTTCTCAAATGTGTTGTTTAAATCACTGCAATGTTTAGTGTGTTGTGCCCATCATGGTGCAGTAACTTGGTGTCACAACAGAACTTGTCATTTTTATCTCTGTGGGCTCCCCAATAGAGGCAGAGGTGAAGTTGTTTTTACTACGATGCATAATATTACTCGTTTAGACTTTTGCAAATTTTCTTTTTTGTTCTGTCATGACTTTCTTGAGTGTCTTTATTGCTATGATGTCCACTCTACCAGCTTGCTGTTGATGTGAGACATTGTGCCATGACGTGAAGTGAAACTCAGTTGTTGCAATGACATGAGTCCAGAATTACTTTGGCAGGTTCTTGCTGATAACAGGGATGTCAGACGGCAAGATCTAGATGATTCTTTCTTAAAGGTAATCCAGTACTCTTACAAATTAAAACTAATGTTTTAACATGAGAAAAAATTTTTTTGTGCTGTTTTAAAAAATATTTAAGTTGCTGTGCGCTATATCTTATACAAATAATTGCTACAATTCACCCAAGCATTATTTCAGAAATGAGACATTTGTAAATAGAGATGACAGGAAACTTGAATGTCAACAAAGTGAAGGACCTGTGTGCTGGTCATGTCGAAGAAGAAAAGCTTCTGCAGGTTAGTGATGCTGACTTATCTACTGTAAAATTGTTTTAACATTCTGCAAATAGGTTTCAACAGAAGAAAATAAGCAATTTATAAATTGAATTCAAGACATCAGTGGTCTTATATTGGGGAGTTTCATATTGGAATTCGGCTGTTGGAAAGTTTGACTCCAGGAAGAGCTGTCAACCTGCAGGACCTGCACTTCGGGAGTGGGTTGTCAGTAAGTGCTGCCAACTCTAACAGACGTTTCTACTAGTTATCATTTGAGGAAAGGGAGTCTTTCTCAGCCTGGCTTAATTCTGGGGCGGAATAGCAGTAGGCAAGAGACATGATTTCATATGAGCAATTCTTTGCATACTGGCTTCTGATCCAAACTGTCTCAAAGAGACGCCTGACTGGAGCAGCCTGTCATCTTCAGAATGAAGGAGGTTAGATGTTTTAAAACATCCCATTTAGCAGAAATGGGCTTGGACATTGGCTAGTGGTAATTTGCTTCTATAGGTATGCGTAAATGGTCACATTTAACACATCTGTGTTGCAAAAATGTTAAAATGGGTTGTGTGTCTGAAAGCAGTTCTTGTAGTTGATTATTGTTCGACGGAAAATTGGAATTGGCAGGTTCGACGGAAAATTGGAAAACAAGAAATTTCAGTTCTCGTTGTATGTGTGTATGTGTGATCACAAATGCAGATTCTACTATTGATATGCTGTACTACAATATTTGTAGACTACGTATACAGTAAATCTGGTTTTCCCTGCACAGACAAATGCAAGGCAACTGCCGCGGTCAAATTTCATGCAGCCTTAGCCTTCTAAGAACAAAATAGTGTTTTGTTGTTTTTTTTTGTTTTTGTT